>OU342634.1:5358304-5768048 GCA_910589415.1 Malachius bipustulatus
AGTTCTCTAACGCTCTTTCTTCATTATCATCTGCGTACCTGACTATTCTTAATATTATTAAAATATTAAATATTTAAAAAATTAATATTTTATTATGGTGTTTTGTCAAACCCCAAAAGGTTATAAAACACAGCCGGGGGTCTTGTCTATTAGAGCAACAGCTTCTCTAATTGTTGGTAGTTTCCGTCACTTACACAGATGTCACTACTTGATGCAAGTAACGGAGTTTATTGTGAATTTTCCGTATATAGTATCAACTGATCTTTAGCTAGAAGTAGACAATTACGATTGTTGATATGACATGCCGATGAGCTCTAATAATAGCGAAATGGCCATCCATGTCTTCAACATTGTTTTTGTCTGCTTTTGGCTTTAAGATCAGTATTATTTATGAGCCCTAGAATCCAAACAAACGTCTTCTTTTTACTAATATGTACTTGGCTCGAATAACTCTCCACTTTGTTGTTGTAAATATTTATTTTTATGTACAAATCTGGAATTTTACCATGGATATACTGTCTTCCTCGCACGCTCCCTCCTTCCTGACTTAACACTTGAAAATATAACTTATTCCTAACTTCTTTCCGTCATCGTCTTAGCCGTCTCTAGGCTACACCTCTCTTTCGCTCCTTCACTCTCAACGCTCTTCCTAATTACGAAAGATAATTACATGACCTCATAGTGTCTAGTTCCACACGCGGCCAATTATCCCTTTTCTTTTCTACTTTACTGCATCGCTGCTTTGCCTTCACACTCACACACTCTCGTTTTACTTCTAAACGGGAGTCTAGAGCCCCTATGAAAAGCATCATATTATGTTTTATTTCAACATCTTGGTGACAGGAGACGTTAAAATCGGAGAAGAGGTTATATTACAAAAAAAGAGCAACCGCTTTATTTTAAGCGGATTAATTTCATTTAAACGCATGGTCAATTCGAATTTTGATTTAAGCGTCTTAGCGTAAAATTTATGTTTTCAACCCTTACTTCGTAGAATCTCTGCATACTTATTGATTATGAATAAAACACTAATGTTCTATAAAATTCTACTGTATATTGATGGATGATAGAAACGTTACACGTGTTTCGCTACTTTTCATGTAGCATCTTCAGACGTAAATAAAATAAAAATTTCTCTTAATAATTCATTTAAATCTAGTTACTTGTTTTATGATCACTTAGGTAATACTGTTGCTATGTTACTGTATCAATAATTTTATTTACGTCTGAAGATGCTACATGAAAAGTAGCGAAACACGTGTAACGTTTCTATCATCCATCAATATACAGTAGAATTTTATAAAACATTAGTGTTTTATTCATAATCAATTAATACGTCTTTGCGTAGTATCCAAACAAAATTAAAATAGAACATTATTCACCTGCAGCCGTTAATGGTAGGACTACCTGAGACCTGGTAGGTAGCGTATTGTCATGGATTGAATAGGGGTGGGGAGCGAGGCCCATTATCGCCACACGAGAATCGACAGGTATAAAAGTAAACGACCCGCAGAACTTTACCAGTTGTCTGCAACAATTCAGCACAATAAACACGATCATTATGGCGGAAGAGAAACGAGCTGCAAGAATTCGGAAATGGTATTTAAGAACGAAACATATATCTCAGCAAATTGAAGATTTTTTGATACTATACGAAAGGAAGTGCGAACGGCTCTACTCTGTGAAACAACAACTGCGTAATCTACTAGAGAATAATAGTAATAGCACGGCGATGCAAGAGTTGGCTACGAGACTCGCGCAAGATATGAAGAAGATTGATTATCTTATTCGCCTTTGCAAGAGAAGACTACGACGTGCCAATGATCGTCTTGAAAAATTGAGATGAAAATGTTTTCTAAACCTAAACCAAGACAGGCCCTTCTCAGGGCCACAAATCTATTAATGACAGTTAGTTCTCTAACGCTCTTTCTTCATTATCATCTGCGTACCTGACTATTCTTAATATTATTAAAATATTAAATATTTAAAAAATTAATATTTTATTATGGTGTTTTGTCAAACCCCAAAAGGTTATAAAACACCGCCGGGGGTCTTGTCTATTAGAGCAACAGCTTCTCTAATTGTTGGTAGTTTCCGTCACTTACACAGATGTCACTACTTGATGCAAGTAACGGAGTTTATTGTGAATTTTCCGTATATAGTATCAACTGATCTTTAGCTAGAAGTAGACAATTACGATTGTTGATATGACATGCCGATGACCTCCAATAATAGCGAAATGGCCATCCATGTCTTCAACATTGTTTTTGTCTGCTTTTGGCTTTAAGATCAGTATTATTTATGAGCCCTAGAATCCAAACAAACGTCTTCTTTTTACTAATATGTACTTGGCTCGAATAACTCTCCACTTTGTTGTTGTAAATATTTATTTTTATGTACAAATCTGGAATTTTACCATGGATATACTGTCTTCCTCGCACGCTCCCTCCTTCCTGACTTAACACTTGAAAATATAACTTATTCCTAACTTCTTTCCGTCATCGTCTTAGCCGTCTCTAGGCTACACCTCTCTTTCGCTCCTTCACTCTCAACGCTCTTCCTTCTCGACCTCTCTCGCCTCTGCTTTACATCCTTCCAACGCTTTTCCTTTTCTTTCTCAAACAAACAATAACATACAAACAGCTCAGCGTCCTCGAACGCTGGCCTCAACCACTTGGGTCAGCTCGAGGGCAACGTCGACTACAGCGTACCGCCGTATCGTGTACGCTCGAAGCCCCGCCCACTGCAGCCGCTGGCCAATCACGGACCGTACTGACCGCTAGCTGTCCGCTCGATCGAACAACCGCAGCCTCAAGTCTCCCGAGTCTCAAACGTTGCCTGGAGATTTTCCATCGTCGCATCGCCGCCGTTCCTGTTGCGAAAATCACGTGGGCCCCCCCCGGTAACGCCACCCCGGAAACAATTGAGACAACTGAAGATCTCGTAAAAAGCAATGTGGATGCTGAACCGAATTTGGAACGCAGTAAAACGCTGCTACTGCATAGTTTACACTCATTAGGACGAAGTGTATATAATTATCGTACTCAAAATTACCTCAACAGTTTGCAAGAGAACTCCGTCTGGGTACAACCATTGACTATGGCTGAAAAGAGAAGTAAAATATACAACATGTTTTACATATACGAATGGTTGCTCCTATCAACCGAAGATAAGAAAACACGTATGTTAGCTCAGAAGAAAGAAGTGGATTTGAGAAAATGGATGATGGTCGATCGAATCGCTAAAACAAACGAACCAAAATTAATTCAGTTGCGTTCGAAACTTGATCTTCTTGAGGAGGCCAATAACAAGACAGCGGGACCCAAAAAATAAAGTGGCCGCAATTTTATAAAAAAAACTGGCCCTTTTAAGGGCCGAAAATGTTTGTTGATAACTAAGATCTTGTGACGCACGCACATTCGATCACATATAATTATTTGCTTCTGTCCTTTAAGGTACGGGCACCTTTTTAAAAATACTATTTAGTATTATGACACGTTCTTTAGCGACACGCTACAAAAAAAACGTTTTCGGTGAACTAAGCTAAAAGGTTTATTGTGTTCTTAACCCTTACTTTTTAGAATTTCCCCATAATTAAAAATAAATAAAACACTTTTGTGTAGAATTTTAAATACGTACTTAGACTTATTGAAGTCTGATTTTATATTTGTTAATCCTTCCAAGTTTTGTTACTGCGCTGAAAAAAAAAATTGGAATTATTCTTTTCAATTTCACTCAAAGTGTATGACTCTTTAATTTCACTATTCCGTGGACGAGTTATGAGAACAACGCGTATAAAATTAACCAATGATTAAAATAGAAATAATTCGATTAAGAGCTTCGTGAACAAGCTTTCCGTTATTACAGTCATTTTCTTTTGGTTTTCCTTTTTGTCAATTGCTTTTCCTACTTTGCTAAATGATTTTCTTATTCTTCAAGTAACTAGTCATTGATTTATCAATCAATTTCCTTAAATAGGGCCCTTATATTTTTAGCCTCATACATAGATCTCCCCACTAATTACCAATCGGAGGACTTTGTAATAATTACCCAAAACGTATATGAGTAAAACGATGTATGTGTATTTACGTTGCACCATTCCATTCTCCGGGCACCGGTGCAGAGAGTGATAATTCATTAACAGGTTCTGAAATTAACAGAGCATTAACAGAGCTGAAATAGCGGGTTTATGTCACAGAAGAATAAGAAGCCATACAGGAAGCGTAAAATTAGCCGACGGAACATCTCACGCAATCACATGCACAGTCACCGTGGCCTGTAAAATTGACCGACTCAACACCACCACCACGTTCAGGGTGCTCCCGAGACTAGAAACAGACGCAATCATCGGAGCCGCTTTCTTGCGCGAACACGGAGCGGAATTTCGATTAAACAAGACAGAGTCCGGGAGGACCGGCAAAATCGCAGTCACGTCATGCGCCGCGGCATCATGTAGCGCCAGCATGGAATCGTTTTTGCAAACCGAACTGAAATTGTTTCACCAGTTAACAGGGCCAACAAACTGGATAAAACACGAAATAGTGCTGGAAAAGGGCTGCAAACCCATCAGACAACCGTATCGGCAATATAACCCGGCAAGGCTGAAAATAATCAGCGACGAGGTGGACAAGATGCTCCAAGAAGGAATTATTGAGCACTCAAACAGCCCGTGGAGCTCGCCAATCGTCCTCGTCAAGAAGAAAGACGGATCACACAGATTCTGCATTGACTTCCGGCGAGTCAACGAACATACAAAAAAAGACGCTTACCCTCTACCTCGAATAGCAGAAATCCTCGACCGCCTGAGAGAGGCGAACTTCATATCCACGCTAGACCTCAAACAAGGATACTTCCAGGTCCCGCTAGACGAGAAGAGCAAAGCGATAACAGCGTTCAGCTGCCCGGCAAAGGTCACTTTCAGTTCAGAACCACCCCCTTTGGCCTAAGCTCAGCATGCGCAACGTTCCAAAGATTGCTCGATAAAGTCATCACGCCAGACGTCGGCTTCGCATTCAGCTACCTGGACGACATCGTGGTAATATCCAGGAATCAGGAGGAACACAAATGTCACCTGAAAGAAATCTTCAGGAGACTAAGGGAGGCAAATTTAAAACTCAACCCGGACAAATGCACGTTCGCGCAGGCAGAATTACAGTATCTAGGACATATCGTCGGCCTGGGGGGCATAAAGACAGATCCGAATAAAATCACAGCGATTACCGAAATGCCCGCCCCGAGAACCCGGCGACAGCTCAGACGGTTTTTGGGAATCACATCCTGGTACCGGAGGTTCATAGAGGGATATTCCACGAAAGCAGCACCCCTAAACCAGTTACTGAAGAAGGACAAAAGGTGGACGTGGGGAGAACCGCAAGAACAGGCCTTCCGAACACTGAAGACAGCGCTCACATCAGCACCGGTGCTCGCCTGTCCCGACTTTTCGCAAACTTTCTGTTTACAGACCGACGCATCGAACTGCGGGTTGGGAGTGGCCCTCACGCAGAGGATAGACGGGCAAGAGAGGGTCATAGCTTATGCAAGCAGAAGTTTAACCCCAGCAGAGTCAAGGTACACACCCACGGAAAAAGAGTGCCTCGCGATAATATATGGGGTGCAAAAGATGAGGCCGTATATCGAGGACTACAAGTTCCAAGTACTTACAGATCATCAATCCCTAAAATGGCTACAAAACATGAAAAACCCGACCGGCAGGCTCGCACGATGGGGATTAGAGCTCCAACAGTATTCCTTCGACATAAAATACAGAAAAGGAGTACTCAACAAGGTAGCGGACGCCCTATCAAGGCAACCACTAAGCAGCACAGAACAGGAGGAGGAGATCCTAATGATAGGCGCAGAACCGCCATGCCAATGGTACGAGCGGATATCAGCAGGGGTATCTGCTAACCCCGAGAGGTATGCCGGATGCATTTTTCCGTTTCCTATTCGGCTAGCGCAACCGAGTGCGCTAATCGTATAGGAAACGGATGCGAGACCTGCAGCTCCGTTCCCTAAGGAACTAACGCACTCACATGCGAATAAGCCCTTTGCAATGATAATCAATCTGCAACCTTTCAAATTGGGCTTCTGAGTAGGTACCTACTCATAAATAATAATAATAATAAAAATGAAAGGGAAAGCCAAAAACGGCCTAAAAAATCGGGTTTGAGAGTGCGGAGAGGTGCTGACAAGAGGCGCCGATTTATACCGCGAATAACGGATGTAACCACTTCACGACAATGCCAAGCGCTTCGAAGCTTACAGACGGACCGGCGCTATATCCGCTTTCACATATCGTGTCCAGTCCACAGGGATTGGTGCAATGATTTTTGGAATATAAATGCAAAATAAATGCAAAATTCAAAATAAAAATCATGCTACATCATGCAAAATCTCGAACATTTTCCTTGCCCTGAAAGTCGAAGAAAAAAATAGAAATACGACCGTAGTATCAATGAGGCCTTCCTTAGTTGTGACCTTAATATTAGTTTGCAATGGCTGTTTTTAGCTTCTTACCCACCCAGCATCCCTATTAGGCTCCTCGGTCCCGAAAAAATTGATGAAACTTAGGAGCCGCGGATGTGTATGTATTACCAATAATAATAATAATAATAATGATAGTCATATTATTAGAAAATTTTTTGATCCATTCGACATCTGGTTATTGCAGTCTTCGTTAGATACTTTGGTTAGGTAGGTATAACTAGGACTTAGCACTCGGTTTCATTTGTTTGATCACATTACAGAATTAGACAATCATCATCAAACTGCTTTATGATACCTTCCATTGCTATAAGGTCCAAGCAGCATTCACCAACATTCACTATTTCAAAACAAAAGACCCAACAGCTTGGCGCATCCAATCGCACGATGGCTTAAAGGCGCGAATCATTTTCCAGAGTACACAGACGCGCATGAGGCTGATGTGCCATAATCGCGATACATGCGGTTGCGTTGGTCCCTTAGGAAATGGAGCTGCAAGTCTCTCATTCGTTTCCTACACGATTAGCGCACTCGGTTGCGCTGACCGAATAGGAAACGGAAAAATGCTTCCCGGATACCAGCTGATCGACGGGAAGCTTTGGAAGCACGTCTGGGACAACCAAAACCCGGCCGAGCCTAACCTCTCCAGCCCATGGAAAATATGCGTGCCTACACACCAGAGGCAAAAGCTCATCGAGGAAAACCACGACTCCCCCCACAGCAGGACATTTCGGGGCAGCTAAAACAGCCAACAGAGTAACAAGAAACTACCACTGGCCGGGAGTCATAAAAGATGTAAAGAATTATGTAAGGCGCTGCCTGCGAAAAATGCCAGAAATACAAGTCATCCCAACTGAAACCCGCAGGAAAAATGCAACCGCCGTTCATACAGGGACCCTGGGACACCATTTCGGTAGATGTCATGGGCCCATTCCCCAGGTCAAAGTCCGGCAATACAGTATTACTGGTCATACAGGTAGTACAGTCATTTGGTGTTCAAAAAGAGGGTTACCTGGAAAGTTTTCCGGGAGTTTTGAAAATTGGTGATTTTATAGATTTTGACATGCTCTTTCCGAATTTTTACTTTGCCACCTCGTATCTTTGCCGCTCGCGCCGCCATATTGAAAAAATGGCGTCCAAAAACAGTTTTTTAACAATATCTTCTTTCCGACTCATTTTACGATGAAAATATTTATGTAATAAATTAAACTAGAGAAAATTTCCTACAATTTATGTAATAATCTTTTTTTCGTAAAATCGATAGTTTCAGCGTACGAGAGTCACAAATCAAGATACATCTACACCAACACGTGTTTTTCGTATATTTAACGAAAAATGTGAAAAACTGTGTCGAAAAAATGTTGAAGACAAAATTTGAAGCTGCGAACTTCATGGTCAAGAACGCCAAGGAAGATGCGGATACTCTAATAGTCAATACGACAATCAACATTTCATCTACATTTGATTCCGTAATAGTTGTCGGCGAAGATGTAGATCTTCTTATTCTCTTGGCTCTATCTACGCGTTCAAACATACATATATATTTCAAACCAAAAAAAGGAAAAATTTCGCAACAAATAGATTCAACAAAAAGTGTCATAAATAAAATAGTCGCAGATGACATATTTTTCGTGCACGCTTTCAGTGGCTGTGATACAGCATCAGCACACTTTAATCAAGGAAAAATAAAATGTGCTAATGTACTCCGAAAAAACGAGAGATTTAAACGAGCTTGTCTAGGTATTCAAAAACCAAAATTCCGATCCAGAGATCATTGCTGAAGCTGGGGAACGCTTCCTCCTTGCATTGTATGGTAACAGTCGAGGTAACGGTGGCATAAAAAGTATGTCGTTAAACAACTATAGATATACATGCTTCACAAAATCACCATAAAAAATAAATTTAATATTACATCGCTGCCACCTACAGAAGCAACAGCACGACAACATTAGTTCCGAGCCTATCACCAGGTTCAGCTGCAGTGGGATGGAGTTGAAAAAAATGCAGAGCTATGGAAATGGAAAAAGGGATGTGGGATGCCTGCGTGGATGCAGAAAGGCTGGATTAAAGTGCTCCGTTATATGCACGAATTGCAATGGTACGTGTGATAATTCGAAAATTACACTGGAAGATAGCGATGAAGAAGAAGAAACAGAGACTATTTTCGAGCAAACATATGACGAAATCGAGAAACAAAAGGATTACAACGAAGCTGATGATCCCATTGCGGCTATCGTGGGAGAAATGTCTATTAAAACGCGCCAATTACTCATGGTGGTGTCTAAATAATTTATTTAGCCAAAACGCATGTTTGAGTGGACTTTGCGGCGCTCGTACGCAAAAACTATTGATTCTACAAAAATAAAGGTTACTGCATAAATTGTAGGAAATTTTCTCTAGTTTAATTTATTACATAAATATTTTCATCGTAAGATGAGTCGGAAAGAAGATATTGTTAAAAAACTGTTTTTGGACGCCATTTTTTCAATATGGCGGCGCGAGCGGCAAAGATACGAGGTGGCAAAGTAGAGATTCGAAAAGAGCACGTCGAAATCTATAAAATCACCAATTTTCAAAACTCCCGGAAAACTTTCCAGGTAAAACTACCAAATGACTGGACTAAGGACCGCTACACGAAATGGACAATAGCACGACCGCTCCGGAAGGCAACCGCGAGAACAATCGCCGAAGCATTGCGAGCGGACGTCTTCCTACAATTCGGGACCCCGGCTCAGTTAATTTCGGACAACGGAAGACAGTTTATCGCCGCCGAGTTCCAGGAGTTCCTAGAAAAATGGAAGATCAGCCACCAGTTAACACCGCCATACTCCCCCCAGTACAACCCAGTTGAGAGGATGAACAAAGTATTGAAAACAATGATAGCAATGTTCGTCGGAAGAGAGCACACAGCCTGGGAGAGATACATAGGGGAGTCTGCTTCGCCATAAACACAGCAAAGCATGAAAGCACCGGATTTTCCCCAGCATTGCTGAATTACGGCCGGGAAATAGACAGAATCAAGCCCCTAAACAGCAACGCCGAAATAGCCGCAGACAAATACATAGAAACACTAAAAGAAGTAAACGACGTCCGAGAAATCGCTAAAAGGAACATGAATCAAGCATTCGTCACGCAAAAGCGATACTATGACATGAGAAGGCGGGAATGGAAGCCTAGGAAAGGAGATAAGGTGTTGCGCAAAGAGCATCACCTATCATCAGCCATAAATACATTTTCAGCGAAACTAGCACCGAAATTCGAGGGCCCGTTCGTGATCAAGGAAATAATATCGCCGGTACTGATTAGATTGCACACACCAGGAAGCAGAAAAACAGAAGTCGTGCATATCAAGAATTTGAAACCAGCGATAACAGACAATATAAATACAGACGCGCCGGGCCCACCGGCAGTTAGAAGTTCATCATGAGCAGCAGCAAGCAAGCCCTCGATATGCCGAGCCTACTAGACCCCGACGTGTTGGTGCTGACGACCTCACCGCTGCGGACGGACACAAGCGTCGCACCAGCCGATACCACGCCACCCCGGAAAGAGCGGACGCCAGCCCGGCCAGTCACACCGCCTGAGTGGAAGGCGCGGACGCCAACAGGCATCGAAGCCCGTGCCGCACCGACACCGCCGACAGCCTGGGGCCCAGAGCCAGAACAATACGGGATGGGGCTTACCCTCGTCCCGCAACACATCCAACAAGGATCGGGCCGCAAGTACCGAATCCAGCTAAACACCGGAAGGGTGCTACGGTTTAAACGAGACGTCGACGGCATCTTTCAGCTTCGGAAACTGCCAGCCGAACGAGGGGGATACGGTTTCGAGGAGTAGCGAGGGCAGAGTCACGCACGAAGCCATCTCTGTTGAAGTAGAGGCAGATGGGGCCTCGCGATTGAACATTACATGGGAGTAATCACGAAAAAAAGAAAAAACTAAAACCGACAGAAAATGGGTTTCACCGGATAGTTTTCTTTTCAGTATTAATTTCTTATTTGTTTTCAGGAATTTTCTTCGATTTTCTTTTTCTTTTTTTTACCTGGGGACCGGGGATGTAACGAATTCCGAGGCATTCGTAGTTAATTATTATTTATTTTAATTAATCGAGGGGTTTTATCAGAAGAATTCAGTTTTTACAGCGGTGATTAGCAGGTTATCTCGCCGACACCGGCTATATAAGCAGACCCGGCAGAGACACAGGTCAGATGATTCCGAGGAACTGACTCGAGAACCACTCTCCCTTCTAGTGCACTGAGCTAGGAGGCCCCCATCTCCCCCCCAGCAGGAGGCATGTATTGAGTGCACTCCGTCACATCCATCCAGCCGATAGCGGTAGGTCAATGAATTGAGTTGAACCTGACTGTAATACGGCAACGGGAGATCGATGAGAGTGAATTGAGCTCCAGTCGACTGCCAGCCACATCAGGGTGACAACCGGGACTGTAGTGAGGTCCCGGGCGGGCCCTTTCAGACGGCGCCTGGCCTGCATTGAGGGCCAGACGCCATAAGCGTCGGGATTGCAACGTACTGAGTTGTCGATCCCGCATCATTACTAATACCCACCTCGGCATTCCGAGAGTGGGTTTCTGTTTTCAGATTGATGCGTCATTGAATGGTAATTTCCAAAACTCGCCACGGCGCGTATTCTAGAGGCCACGACCGCTACAAATACGACACGCAGCGGGCGATGGCAGTGGAGTGACTGCCGTTGCGATTGCAAAGCCCGGAGATAAACCGTCCGGGCGACCAATTAACGGAGAGGCGCGCTCTGAAGCCGATATCTCCAACCAATCAAGTGGACCGCCGAGGGAAGAGGCCGGCCCATATTGTTCAGGACGCAACGATAATACTTAATACATACCGTTATATTTAAATATGTGTAATTGTAAATAAATGCTTTTAAAATTTTGACTGACTTGTCACGGGTAAAAAGGGGGCAAATATCCATCCCTGTGTGATCATCTCTACCCAATCGAAAATCCCGTTACAAGGGTAAGTTCTAAGGAGTTATTTTTGGCAATTTTATATCGATTAAAATTTTAGCTGCCCTTCTGGCACTACTTTACTAAATTGCCACGAGCCGCCACTGTCGGTACTGTCGGTACATACACAAAGAACTGTCGGTACTGTCGGTCATATGTAATTTCTCTTAAACTCGGTTTAAACGGACCCTAATGGCCGTTCAACTGAACTGGCAGTTTAACTCGAGTTCAGTACTGAACCGACGTGGTACAATACAAATGTGACGCTGATCTTGGTTCAACAAACATTCATGCCTACTTGGACACCGGGCCAAGTGTTATAATAATTGGGAAATCGAAAAAAAAAATTATCTCAAATATAAAAAGTTCTATTTGTTGAAATAAAAACATTATGTCATGTCATTTGTAATGTCTGTCATGTGTCACTTGTATTAGTTGATACCATACTGTCATGTGTGTAACTAACTGAATAACTTAAATGGTGTGTTGGTACTAGTAGTTCTACTGTTCTGTTACAATTATTATGATGATCAAGAGTTGTATTATTCTTTTCTAAATACATTCATTTTATTCTAATTATTATTGTTGATAATTAATATCCGAGTCTCCCAATCAATATACTGTCATCAGGTTATGGGGCCAGTGTACTGTTTATACTCGTTGTTTCGTCCTTGTCGAATAATTTGATTCGTAATTCTCGAATACACTACCGTTTCCTACCCCTTCCTATTATCGTACACATCGGGAAGAAGAAGGAAGAGGACACCTGACCGGAGAGACCACACATAGTCGAGTTGTAACATTGAGACGGAATAGAGCTCGATCGGGAGAGTGCCGTTTGTACCTTCATAGACGCGTAGTCCCTTACTCGAAGGGAGACGCAGATCGAGCGAGAATTTTCATTCGTTATAATAAACAGTGGAACATTCGTACCTACATAGTGAAGTTAAAAGTAATAATAATTATTAACATCCGCAATTCAAACAAGTGCCCCTTCTCGTCGAACAAAACACAAATACAAGGTCAGTAATCTGATAACTGTTAATTAATAAAGTTTGTGTTCCTGTCAATCTTGGCATTAGCCTAGTCCTTCGCCCTCCCCCTAAAGTTTGATCCTTGTCGTTGCCGCAAACATTTTGTAGCGCTTCGTCGTTACCATCTTGGCTTCGAGTCGCATTCATTTAGCCCTTCGACCGGATCATACATTCGTCGTTAACACTCGTGGTATCTGAATAATTTCAACAACTGAATATTTCATAAATGACTGAAACTGAAAAGGTCAATGAACTTGAGAAGAATATAAAATTCTTGATGGAAGAAATGATCACTCTGAAAGTCGTTGGTGTTGATATTAGTGATATTGAGGAGGATATAAAATTATTCTTGTTTGAAGAAATCACTCTGAAAGCAGTTTATAACATTCAATTCCACCCCGAGCAAATTTCGGGGAGGGAAAGAACGCTACTTAGCAGCCAGCTAGCTCCAAATAAATTTTCAATAAAATTTTATCAATAGCATATTAAGCAACATTTAAGCAATATTTTACTGAATGGCAATGCACATTAAGAGTAACCAGATGGGGTGAGACAATAAGAACGACACAGATTAGAACAATTTATTATTTAACAAGATTGCATTATTCAATTGCACAATAATTATTCAAAATGCTAATAATAATAACAATAAAAATGGGTAATAGGTAGGCACAGTAATGAATTAATTAACAAAGCTGAATATTTGTAACTTAACAAGTGATAGGTAATAGTAATGATTAATTATAAAAAAAATTAATTTTGAAAAAATTTGAGCATAAACTAACTATCGGAAAGAGAATACAAAATCACTATATTATATAATAATTAACATTAAGAATGAGCATTAGAATTTTTTAAAGATCTCACGAATCTTCAAGGGATGTCTTTATTGAAATAAATTAACTCAAAACAAGAAAAATGATAATGACGTCAGGCACTTATCTTTTGTTCTGATGCGATGCTTGACGTGGCCTCAGGATCGGATTTTCCAGCATATCTGGAATTACGGCACGCCGCTGCCTCAGGATATCCCAGTTGTCACCCTGGAGTTCTGGTGACTGGGTCCTGCTACTGATGAGTCCTGGTAGTGTGGACTCATCTTGACGGCAAGGGATGGTGCTTGCCTATGGACGCTGCTTCTTCATCTCCAGAAAAGGAGGGCGAGTGCCTTCAAAATAATAATAGAGATCAGTACTTGCACTCCAACAACTAGGCCGGATCTTCAATAGCCACCTGACGCCATGTCGTTCAGATCGCCTTGAAGATACGCCTACATGATTTCACAAATAAAATGTAACAAATTTAATGATAATAACAATAGCTATACCTATTTATAAAAAGCAAAATATGAAATGAAATAATACGAAAGAGAATAATTTATTAATTTGCAGCTATAAAAGCACTCATGAACAAAATATGAAACAAAATAGTACAAAAAGTTAACAGCCATAAAATAAGCATTGATGATGACGATCATGAATAATTATAAATGCATCGCCTGCCGCTGATTCGAGAAAAATAATTTAATATTAAAAATCGAGAAAATTCAGTACTCACCCTGTTGGAAGAGAACAATCACTTTCTAGCCGGACATGGTTCTGGATTTCGAGAACTCTAAAGAAAAATCGTCTAGGAGAGCCAAAAGCGCCGAATTTATTTCCCTTCTTATCAAAATTAAATTATCACCGGCGACTGCCACCGACTGCTCGACGACGTCCGAACAACGTTCCCTACCACCGAGAATTTTCACCAAGGCGGTGAAATGTAAAACTCAGCCATCGAGATACACATACAGGGCGATCACGGTCACTACCGCACTATAGAAAAATAATAATTGTAAATTATGTAAAAAAATGGTAACATCTCAATTGAGATGTTACAAGTTGATGCTAGTGATATTGAAAAATTTAAACCCACTGTAAACATGTCTCATTCGTCTGGTATAGGCTATAAATAACCATTAAGATGACATTAAGGGCTTTTTTAATGAGGCAATTTATATGTTAGATTCATGTATTCTACTAAGATGGTTTTTCAGTTTTTTTTTTTCTAAATATTTTTCCGAGTGATATAATTGCGAAGAATTGTTTATTTTTTCAGTTTACCAGTTGTACTTGTTTCTAAGTAGCATGCAACATTGAATAAAATGTTGCATGTTGGTATTTGGGTTGTATTTTTTTTTACAAAAATAATAAAAAAGGTGAGCCATCTCTCCCGGTTTTACTCTGTAGTACATTGACACAAAATCAAATTCATGGACATAACTCTTTTTTATGCTATGAAGGTGTCTTACGAATATTATTATTACTTATAATATCACTTAAAATATTATTCATTATTTATTTTAAAATTTATTTCAGAAATGGGTTACCGAATTATCTGAGTTAAACAAGATCACGTGGTCCATAACAAGAACGATAAGAAGACCGGTTGATAAGGCAAGAAAACATGTTTTTAGGAGAGAATATCATTGCCATTTGAAAACCATCGTACATAAGTTGCATCAACCTAGAAAGCGGCCCCATCCATCTAAAATGATTATAACAATTTGTCAAGTTCCAAAAAGAAGATCTCGTGCCAAATGTCCTGACAATCTTGCTGCACTACTGGGAGCGCTGCGGCATTAATAAAGAGACCTATAAGCGAAGACCCTAAAATTGAAATCATAAAATATTTTGAAAGGGGGCATTCTGCAGCTTCAGCTTACCATAGCTTTCGTTTCAAGACGATGGAGGAATTTGGGGAAAATTATGACAGTTTGTCAACAGATCGTTATTACTGTCCCAAAAAATCCGATTTAGAAAATTTATGGAGGCGACATTTTAAAACTACCTACGGAGAGAGAGCAGGAGTAAATATGCTTAAGACATTGGAGGAAAATCTTAGTAAAGCGACAGGAATTTCCTTCAAGATTAGCCAAATCGGAGATCATTACGCAGTATGTTTCTTTACGCTTTCTTTAATTATTCTTCATTCATTTTAACAAATTGCACGCTATTACTCGTATCGTAAACTTTTCCGTTTTAATCGTTAACGTTAAATTGTACCGTTAAATAACTAAAGACACGAGTTCGTAGTTCGTTGGTTTCAGTACCAAAATGTAAAATTAATCTACCAATTGGAAGGTAATAAAAGTCCCTAGTACGTAAAACACTCTATGTATTTAGATGGAAATAACAAGAACTAAATATTATCACTCACGGGAAAGAATTTATATAAAACGTAAAATGAAATGCATCCGTTCACGTTATCCTTCACGTGTTCACTGTTTTAGGTTTCACAAGATAAAATTCACTTTTTAAAAAACTAATATTTATTAAGTTCCGATTACAAACTATAATTTCATCGAGAGAGGCATAAGATGGTAAAGCCGAACAACTACTGACTGTACATCGAGTGCGTAAGAGAATTTATAACTTCTTGATGTAAACATTATACAGGATACATATGGGAGCCAACCCTCCTTGTAGGGTAGTCACGTAGGCACGAAGTGCCTGATGCATGCAACTGGTTAGTAAGAAATGACAATAAATTATCAATAACATAAATAATTAAATACAGAATAAAGTTGTTTTAATCTGGTAGATGGCTGCTAGACCCTTTCAAAGGAAGTTTATAGTATATTGCATCAAACAGGGTGCGGGCAGGCAACGACCAGATAAATATTTAAGAAATGTGTTTGTTCAACAACAAACTTTGTTAAGGAGTAACAAATTTGTTTATAAGAGGACTCTCACGAATGTTAATGATGAACTAAACTTGAATACATAATTCTATGAGTCTTATGCCCGTATTCACAAACGATAATTTCCTAAATAATTACGTAATTAATTAAATGAGTGAGATGGAGATATGCAGTTTTTTCGCAATAGAATGAGATGGGGATAATTGATTACGTAATTATTTAGGAAATTATCGTTTGTGAATACGGGCATTAATATGCTAAATTAATAATAATTCTACTTGATAATAACTAATTATTGTTCTTGCACATACACGTTAATGTTTTCACACATAACACCTCCCGGCGAAGTTGGAAATTATAGAGAATTAGAATTTCCTCGATGAGTGTGATGTCTTGCGTGGCATCGCGTTCGTCGATAATGGGGTTACTTCTTGTTGGAACGATATTTCATCTAGGGCGTGAATCGAGGTTCTGCTTGAATGGCGTCTAGTAACTGGTGACTGTACATTGCAGTAATTAAAGATTTGTGCACAGCAACCTGGTCGTTTATCGTTTCCATCATCGTCAGAACCGGAACTTTTGAAGTACCCAATAAGATGACGTAGTATTCCGCATTTACGGCAGCACCACCAAGTGAGGATGAGAGAGAATGCAATGATTGTTAGAATGGCAAAGGTACCCAGATGTTTCGTTGCAAAGGACTGTTTACCAAGTTGGTTTAACATGTCTTCTTGTTCCGCAAGTTTGTGAGAGGCGGTATTTAGTTCATCTAGGTTTATGTTGTTAATTTTGATCATTTTTAACTTGATGGGATCATTTTTCTTAATGCCCTCGCAGCAATCGAAAGGAACTTGAGGGATGATGTCGTTTTCAGAGTAGTTGGATGACTTGTCTTCTTCTGCATACAACTGCGTGGCTCCAACGTAGGCACTGCATTTTGGTTGCATTGTTATTATTGAACTCTGCTTGATAATTTGAGTTCTGGTAGCATCGGTCGGGCAGGTGGAGACAATTGGGAGTCGATTTGATATGACAGCGATCCATTTGTTCTTCTTTAGTTTAATTAAGTTGTAGTCTTCAAATTGCATGACGACAGGCTTGCAATTGTTTGTGGAGAGTTTCGCAATCAATTCGATTTCGCATGGGGGATTTTCTACAGATAGTGGGACTACATTTTTGCAGAGTGATGTATTATCGTCTATCTCCTGGCATTGGTTTATGTTACTTAAACGTAAGTATTGTCTGTTGTCCTTTGACAACCCTATGTATTTTGATTCCGGTAGAATTGCATGAAATGTATCTGTGGTCACACCTCTTGTAGGAATAGAATATAAGTGATAGGTTGAATATAATTCATTTGAAACTAATGGAATTTGTAAAATAAAGACTAATCTTTTATCGGTCTGGAACGCTTCAAGGTTAATAACATCTATAATTTTTGGCAAGTTGTTATAATTAGGCTGCACAGGTAAGTTGTTATGTTCTAAAGATTTTGAAATTAAAACAAGCTGATCCATAAGCTCATCTGATTTTATTATGGAAGGATGAAGAACCTTAAGTTTTGCAAATGTAAGGCTTTCGGTAATGTCTTTGAGTTCGCTCTCGATTAAGACATATGATTCTAGTAAACTTTCGCAAATACCGATAAGATTGATTTGCTTTTCGAGAAGTCTCTTTTCATCTGAAAAGTTGCCTATGGCAAGCTGTATCTGGACTAAATCTTCATTAAGAGTTTGTTCGTCTATTTGCAAGTTTCTGACACTAGTATTGAAGGTTTTGATAGTAGCTGACACGATTTGGATCTGATTTCGCAATAGCTCTTGTATTTCAACGTCATCTTTTTCTAGCTTGTCTATGCATTTATTATAATATTCGCCATCGGACGCATCAAGATTACCTGTTATCGATTTCCAAATTGAACCGAGTCCATTTAAAATGCCTCGTTTGGATCTCTTAGGTGTCTCGAGCATTACATTTCGGAAAAGATAATTAATTCGGCTAGAAACTGCATCTAGCGTCTTGTAGTGGGCTCTCATGGAGATCGCAAAGGAGTTCTGTTCATGAGAATTATTGGGGGAGTATAAACTTTGCGAGAGCGTATCTAGAATTAATTCGTTGTGATTAAATGCATCGTATATTAAAGATAGATCTTTATAAACTAATAATTTCCAGTGGTCGTTTGATATTTTTATATCGTTTTCCCTTTCATAATATAATCCCACGGTGTTTTCGACTGGTGAGATGGTGACCTGAGTTTGGGTTACTGTCCAGAAGATGGACCTGCAACAACAGATTCGTTGTCAGGGCTTATTAAATCTGATAATGGTTCGTCGTCAGATGAACTAAAATCATCGTCGGAGATATAAGGCTTGATTTTGTCGATATTGATTATATATTTCCTAGAATTTAACTTAAGTTCTATGTTACGTTCATTTACTAGACGCAGGATTTTGTATGGCCCTGTATAGCGGGGGGAATGTTTCTTTTTGGGAATATTTTTCAAATATACTAGTTGTCCTACCCTGTATTCTGGTAAGGCATTATGAACATGACTGTCAAAACGATCTTTAGCTTTTTGTTTTGAGAAGGTGATGTTGTTCTGAATTTTAGGGTAGAAATGGTTAGACCATGTTTTCATTTCTTCAATTTCTAGATTGGTGATCGCGGCATCGTTTGACGCGCTAATTAAATTTCTAGTAACGTCTAAATGACCAAAGATTGTTTCTTGGGGAGTGAACCCTGTTGAACTATTTTTGCTGTTGTTATATGAGCTGATAATTAAAGGGATAGCGTCGATTAAATTATCATTTGGGTTATCATTAGAAAAGCATCTTAGACTGTCAGCGAGGGTAGCATGAAATCGTTCAACGCTGCCGTTGCTCTGGGGGTGGTCTGAGGCGCTGAATGTTAATTTTATATCGTAAAGTTTACAAAATTCTTTAATGATATTATTATTAAATTCGCTGCCTAAGTCTGTGTGTATTCTTTTAGGAATGGGAAAGTGTTGAAAATAAATTGCGAGTTTTCTTTTCACGGTCGAACCTGTTTTGTCTTCTAGTTCGTATATCTGAGCGAATTTAGAAAAATCGTCAATAATAGAGAGGAATGAGTGTTTATCATAATCGAAGGTGTCAATGTTTATGCGTTCGAATGGTCTATTGGGGGTTTCTGTTAATACAAGAGGATAATCTAGGTTTTTACGATTTATTTTCGCTTTCGTACATGTTTCGCATGATTTTACAAAATTCATCACGTCCTCTCTCATGTTTCGCCAATAATATTTTAGCTGAAGTTTTCTAAGGGTTTCATTGATGCCTTTATGGAAGTTCTGAGGGTCCAGGTGAATCATTTTAATTATCGCTTTCTTTTCGTCCTTAGGAGGATCTCTAACTATTACGTCATGGCAAATGACAAATTTAACATTTTTATCTTGGAAAACTTGACTTAAAATTTTAGGTAGGGCGACGTTTTTTATTGCTGGCAAGTAATAGGTATTGTTTTCAGGAAGAAAGTCTGCAACTGCGAGAAATGCTCGAAAATAGCACGGATTAAAATCGCGTGGTTCGCGTTCGATTAAGTAAAACTTTTTGTTTTTGTTCGTCATACTGTGTTTTATTTCGATTTTGTCTGTAAAAGTGAAGTCGTCGTCGTTTATGTCCTCCCGTATTTTGTTCCAGATTCGTAAGTCTTCGTTTGATCTAGGATTGTTTGGCATGCAGAAAATTACATCGTGAAAACTCCTATGAAAAATTGAGTGGTTCGAGTGATTTATTTTCTCGTAACTGACATGAATGTTTTCTATGTAGTTTTGCCACTTTTGCGGCGTGGTAAGAGCTTTAATTTCGTCTTCCAATCGAATTACATTTATAGCAATCCGAGACAAGGCGTCTGCGTTGCCGTTTTTCTTGCCTGGCTTGTAAATTATTTCGTAATCATATTCTTCCAGTTTGAGTCTCCAGCGACTCAATCTAGAACCTGGATCTTTGACAGAAAACAGCCACTCGAGGGGTTTATGATCTGTTACGAGCTTGAATCGACGACCGAATAGGTAAGGGCGGAAATGTTTGACTGACCACACTATTGCTAGTAATTCGCGGTCAATTACGGAATACCTAGTTTCTGCGGGGTTGAGACTTCTAGAAGCATAGGCGATTGGAAGATCTTTACCTATAGGGCCTTGTGAGAGGACAGAGCCGATCGCGAAGGCACTTGCATCGGTAGTTAAAATAAACTCTTCGTCGAATTTTGGGTACTGCAAAATTGGGGCTTCCGTGAGAATCTTTTTGCAAGTCTCGAATGCCTTCACGCATGAATCACCAAACGTGAAAGGGACTTCTTTCTTTAGGAGATTTGTCAGGGGTTTTATGATTTTGGAATAATCTTTTACAAACCGACGGTAGTAACCGGTTAGGCCCAGAAATTGTTTGACTTCCTTAGTGTTTTTAGGTTGCGGAAATCGTTGGACTACATCTATTTTTGAGGGGTTTGGCTTCACCCCATTTTCGGTGATCAAGTGCCCAAGGTATGCAACTTCCTTCCTGAGGAACTCGCACTTGTCAGGCTGAATTTTGAAATTTGACTGTCGGAGTCTTTTGAAAACATTCTGAAGTCTTTCAATGTGTTCCTCGAGGGTGCTGGAGTAGATTATGATGTCATCCATATAGACGAGACATTGTTCACCTTGGAGACCTGTCATAACGTTATCCATAACCCTTTGGAATGTCGATGGCGAATTTTTCAAACCAAAAGGCATACGCATAAATTCAAAATGACCATTTTCAACCGAGAAGGCAGTTTTGGGAATATCCTGAGATAGAACTTCTATTTGGTGAAAACCGGACGCTAAATCAAGCGTAGTGAAAAATGAACATTTACCTAGTTGGTCGAGAATATCGGAAATAATTGGCAGAGGATATTTGTCATTGACCGTTAGTTCATTGAGTTTCCTGTAATCAATGACGACTCTCCATTTTTGGACGCCAGAGGCGTCTAATTTTTTCGGGACGACCCATACAGGAGATGACCAGGGGGAGACAGAGGGCCGAATGATGCCTTGGTCAAGCATAGTTTGGATTTGAGATTTAACCTCCTGTTTGTGAATTTGAGGGTAGCGATAAGACTTCGTGAAAACAGGTTTGTTGTTATCCGTGTTGATCTCATGCTTGATAGCGTTAGTAAATGACAGTTTGTCACCATCTAAGAAAAATATGTCTGAGTACGAAATGCACAGGTCTTGGATGAGTTGGGTTTCTTCCTGGTTTAAATGTTCCAACCTGAGATTTTTAAGAACCGTATCTATTCTGGACTGGTCCATAGAACTATTTTCAGAACTGTCGATTGAAAATACCTCGGTCTCTTCAAATTTTTCCAATTCAATTAGAGGGAGTTTTATTTCGATATCTGATGTAGAAATGTTTATAATGGAGGTTGTTATCGTGTGACTTCTGGATATTATTTTCAGAAGTAAAACACTCAAACTTTCGATAAATAGTAATGCTTTTAATTAGGACGAAATTACAACATGACTTCGGTCAGACATTTTTTCTGACACTGTCATAATAACAATACATAATAATTATCATTGTTAACAAAAACAGTAACATATCGCCCCCCTTGAAAGGCCAGGCTTTCAAAATGAATACAACAATAATATAACAGTTCTTGCTTAATGCACTACCTAGGTAGGTATAATAACAAAAATCAATGTTTGTAACAAATGTAAATTGTAAATCATCACGGTTGCTACTCGATGGGTAGCAACGCTAGTTTGTTTATTCCACGTTTCACTGCACTATTTTTTGTCTTGATGGTGGCGACTCTCGTAACATTGTCCTTGCCGGGGTGAATCTCTAGAATCTTGCCTAACGGCCATAGCAATGGTGCAGTGCTTTCATCCTTTAGGAGGACGATGGAACCGACGTGGAAAGAGGCCGGCTTGTCGAATTGCCACTTATTTCTTGTTTGTAGCTGGTTTAAATATTCATTTTTCCATCGGAACCAGAAGTGTTGTCCGATTTGCTGGAGGTGTCTGTACCTCTTCGTGTAGTTCGTTTGTGCATCCATCAGGTCTCTTTCGGGAATTGATGTCAATTGCTCGCCAATTAGGAAATGAGCTGGTGTTATAACCTCAAGGTCATTGGGATCGGGAGACATAGGAACTAATGGCCTTGAATTTAAAATTGCCTCGATTTGTGTAGCCAAAGTATAAAACTCTTCGTAAGTTAAATGAGTAGCATTCATAACACGCTTTAAGCAGTGCTTAAAAGACTTTACGGCTGCTTCGTGTAAGCCGCCAAAGTGAGGCGATCTTGCTGGCAAAAAATGCCATTTGATTTTTGAATGTGTCAAATAATTTTGCATGTTATTATCATTTTTGATTAAACCTTGAACCTTAATTAACTCGTTGTTGCAACCTACAAATTTGTTGCATTATCAGTGTAGATATTAGAGCAAAGACCTCGTCTCGAGACAAATCGCTTTAGTAGGCTTAAAAAACCTTCGCTTGTTAAATCCGAAATTACCTCAATGTGTACCGCCTTGGTTACAAGACACACGAAAATGCATACGTAGCCCTTTACTAATTTATTGGATCGCAATTTACTTGCCTTAAGGTCAAAAGGACCTGCGTAATCGATTCCAACGGAAAGAAACGGACGTGATGGTGTGAGACGAACGCTTGGTAACTCACCCATCTTTGGAATGAATTTTGAATTTTCAGGCCACTTGTCGGTTTCAAAGAAAAATCTAGGACCATGCAACCATAGTTCGGAATGAACTAAATTTTTTAAGCTTGATCCGCGTGAAATTATATCGGCGGGGTTTTCCTGAGAAGGAACATGGTGCCAATCACGTATCTTAGTGAGTTGCTGAATTTCGGTCACTCTATTGGCTTCGAAAGTTTTCCAAGTTTTAGGTTCATTAGCGATCCAACACAATACAATTGTTGAATCTGTCCACAAAAAAGTACGGGTTATATCGAGTCGCAAAGCTTTTACACACTTTACATACAATCTCGCAAGCAAAAGAGCACCCATGAGTTCGAGTCGCGGCAACGATAACGACTTTAATGGACTAACTCTGGATTTCGCACAAAGTAAGTGACTTTCAATTTTTGAATTGATATCTATTGAGCGAACGAAGATACAACAAGCATATGCTTGTTCACTTGCATCTGCAAAACCATGGATTTCGATTTCTTGGGGTTGCTTTACCAAAACATGACGAGGAACTTGCATAATTCCGACTCGAGATATTTCATCTTTTAATTCTAACCATTTTGAAATTAAATTATCTGGAACTTCATCGTCCCAATCAATATTTAATTGCCACAGTTTTTGAATAATCAATTTTGCCCTAACTGATAAAGGACCAAGGATTCCCAAGGGATCAAATATTTTAGCAACGAATGAAAGTATCGTTCTTTTGGTAATTTTTCTTATATCTGAGGGAATATCTTGGGCGTTATATTCGAACTTATCGACCTTTGGCAACCATGAAATGCCGAGAGTTTTTACACTTGTATTGTCTGAGATAGAATATTTCGCACTGTCGCTGTTATCATCTTCAATATTGTTTAGAACTCTTGGTTCGTTAGATTGAAGCTTCCTCAACTTAAATCCGTACTCAGACAAAATTTGACAAATATTCTTTTTTAGCTTAACAAGAGATTCGAAATCACTCGCTCCCGTGAGAAGATCGTCTACGTAAAAATCCGAACGAATGGTATCACTTTCAAATGGTGAATTTTCTTCGTTATCAATCGCTATTTGAACTAAAGAGCGTGTTGACAAAAAAGACGCTGAAGCAGTTCCGTAGGTAACCGTGTTTAATTGAAAATGTTTAACTTCTTCGTTAAGATTGTTTCTCCAAAGAATTCTTTGCAAACTTCGATGATCTGGATGTATCAAAATCTGACGATACATTTTTTCCAAATCTCCGATTAGCACTAAATTGTGCTTTCTAAAACGGATTATGATAGATAACAAATCTTCTTTAACTGTAGCACCAACCTTCAAAATATTGTTTAATGATAAATTACTGGAGCTTTTGCATGCTGCATCAAAAACGACCCTAAGCTTCGTTGTCGTGCTTTCAGGTTTTTCGACACAATGGTGCGGTATATAATACTTTGGTAATTCTGACGGAATATCACGTGATACCTCGGACATGTGTCCGAGATCTTGATATTCTTGCATAAAAGCTCTGTACGATTTTTCAAGATTGGGATTTTTGCATAGGCGTCGTTCGATTGAATACAACCTGTGAAGAGCGGTTTGTTCGGACTCGCCAAGGTATTGACAATTATCCTTCAACGGGAGCTTCACTACAAACCGACCAGATTGATCCCTAGTAGTATTTTCTGCGAAATGATTTTCGCACTCGATCTCCTCTTTACTCATTAAAGCCTGCTGCTTAGGATCTACTTCCTCGATGCTCCAAAATTTTTCGATATTTTTATTTAATGAGTCCAGTGAGACAAAACAGCTTGAAAGCATAACATTGGACCTTCCCAGCCTATTCCTACTGAACGGTATTTGACCTGCTACCACCCATCCCAGTAATGATTTCTGAAGTATGGGTAAATTCGGTCCAAGCCTTATTTGACCTGCGCACAATAAATTAAAAAACACCTCACATCCCAAAAGCATGTCCACTTCAGATGAATAATTAAAACAAGAATCTGCCAAAGGTAGCTCCGAGGGGATGTTTAACTTAGATGCATCAAAATAATTTTGAGGAGTCGATCCACAAATTTTGGGTAAAATTAAAAAGGATAATTTTGTTTTGTAGCTTGTGTGCATCGAGGAGATATTTACTTCTACCCGTTCGGAAATATTCATTTTCACCTGATTTATTCCAATTACGGGAATATCGATTTTTGAGGTATTTAATCGTAATTTTTTTACCATATTTTCAGTAATAAAATTTGACTGCGAGGCACTGTCTAAAAGTACTCTGCATGTCACAATATTTTTGTCTCTATCAAAAGCGTTTATCACGGCTGTGCATAATAGTGCAAAATGACCTTTAGTATCTTGACACGAGTTTGACAACACGTGAGAGACGCTGGCATGGTATTTATTTTCTAAATGTTCGCCTTCTGACGAGGAGTTTTGATTTTGCGATTGATTTTGACTCATATTTTGATCATGCGCAATTGAAGGACTCAATTGATTCGCATTGTTTTGATTATTTTTATTTCGATGCAATAAAGTTGCGTGTCGTTCTTTACAGATTTTACAACCTGATGACTGACAGCTTGAGGTTTTATGCCCAAAACGTAAGCAATTAGTACACAAATTCAAGCCCTTTGCCCTATTGGCGCGTTCCGTTAGAGACAGCTGCTTAAATTTGCCACAAAAATAAATAAAATGTTGCTCTTTACAGTGCGGACATTTTGGACGATATGAAGTATTGTTCATAGCAGTGAAAGATTTCGATTCGAAAGGTTTCTTACTTACCATACTTGGCAATGTTTTCGTGTCTAAAGTTTCCAAAATTTGACAACGTTGTATTAGAAAGGTATTGACGCCATCTATATTTGGAGATTCGATGTCTTTGCAATAGACCTCCCATTCGCGCCTCGTATTAGAATCAAATTTTGATGCTAAGATATAAATTAAAATTGTATCCCAATTTTTTACGCTTTCACCTAAAGCGTCCAATGATCGAAAATTTTTGAAAAATGTATTCGAGAGACTACGTAACGATGTATGAGATTCCTTTGTCAAGGTTGGGATTTCCATAATTTCTCTAATATGTGAGTTTATGATTATTTTTTTATTTTTGTATCTTCGTTCCAGCAAGTCCCAGGCGATTTTATAATTTTCGTCCGTGGGTGCTAATGATGCCAACATATTTTTTGGTTCGCCCTTAACAGAGCTTTCCAAATAGTAGAATTTTGTAACATCGGGTATCGTGTGATTATTATGAATGATTGCCTTAAACATGTCACTGAACCTTTGCCAGTCACTGTAATTTCCGGTAAATTCCGGTACCTTTAAGACAGGTAACTTTACTGCCACGTTTGATAACATAGCATGATCCGGAACCACTACATGGTTTCTGCCGCTGCTGGACAACCCGGTACTTTCCCCGTTCTCGGCAGGCATTGCGTTGCGTAATTGCGACTGCTGATTTACGCGGAGATAATAATCGTCTAATACCTTTTGGGCTCTAGATAATATATCATAATAACGATTTTCAAATGATTCGCGTTCATCATCGCATTGCTTTTCATCATAATAATCAGGGTAATCACATAAAAGTAATTCTTCAAACTGAGTTTGAACATCTTGAAATTTTGCTAATATCGGTTTTATGCTCTGAAAGCGTAGTTGAAGACTCTCAATGGGTTGTTTTGAGATATCAAACTTGGTGGTTAAAAAGGTATGAAATCTAGTTAACTCGGATTTTAATTGCTTTCTATTATTTTTTATGCGGTTTAAATCAATTTGACATTGAGGCTCTGTTTCGGTTTCTCCCTCTTCATCAGACATTTTGATTTCTCCGCTTTTTGACGATTCTTTTTTTTTTATTTTTGCTTTTTAAGCCTATAAAAACGAGCGATTAACTAACCGTGATATATTTAGTCACTAGTCAGCTACTTAATGCAACAATCTTGTAGATATTTGCGATATGAAATCGAGAAATTGGGTTTGAAAACGAGTAGGTTATTAGTATTATGATTAGTGAATTGTAAATTACTTAAACATTCAAAAATCAGATACTACGAGAATGAGTGAAACTTTGTGTCAACAAATCTTGTAAACACTAGCGAAAAACGTGTTATTTATTACGATTTTGAAATCGAGAACGAGATTTTTTTTATTTTTTATTTAACGAGAACTTGCTTGGTTCATACGCCCAGTACTTACTTTTATTAGTAAACGAGATTCTTTTTTTTTTATTTAACGAGAACTTGCTTGGTTCATACGCCCAGTACTTGCTTTTATTAGTAAGCGAGAGATTAAGTTTTTTTTTATTTAACGAGAAATTGATTGGTTCATACGCCCAGTATTTACTTTTATTAGTAGACGAGACTATTTTTTACGATATGAGAATAACCTTTAATTTAAGCATCTTGGCAATCATAAATCAAGACACAAATAGGTAACTAGGTAATGTTTTTATGGGTTGAGGTTTGGAAAATGGAAAGGACTGACCTTTTTTACTGTTGTTTTCTTCGCCTAATTTGCAGCGCTGGATCCGGCTCGAAGGACCATATTATGTTATCGTGTGACTTCTGGATATTATTTTCAGAAGTAAAACACTCAAACTTTCGATAAATAGTAATGCTTTTAATTAGGACGAAATTACAACATGACTTCGGTCAGACATTTTTTCTGACACTGTCATAATAACAATACATAATAATTATCATTGTTAACAAAAACAGTAACAGAGGTGATAAACGAATCCTTGTCGACACGTACAAGGGCGCTTGGGATTCGCACCGTTTTTCCGACGTCTATGCGTGGACAAATAGCGGATTTGTAATTGCAAGGAGTGCTCCTCATTCGTACGTACGATATGGTGCGAGCGGGAATTTGAACAATGTTTTGAGCGGACTCAGTGACTGGTCTGGCACCGGGTGAGATTCGCGAACTAGTGTCAATCGCTTGCGACTGAGAGTTTGCCAATTTCTTGGCGAGAGAATTTTGCAGCAATTCACCATTACTGTGGAAATTGCCAGAATTCGAATTGAGTTTACACTGAACGGGAGCCGAACTATCGGCTGCTTGTCCCTGGTGTTCACGCGAGCTAACGTGGGTTTTTCCTGGGACGGCTTCAGGGTTTTTGAAATCCCTTACCAAAGGGATATTGCGGAAGTTGGTATGTAATATTCTATTGGGTATATCAATAGTGCAATCATATTGTTGTAAGAAATCCAGGCCTAAAATTCCGTCATGTCGAATATTTAAATTATGTACATATATTTTATGGGGAATGCTTGCATTAGGATTAGGTAAATATGTATAGCTTTGAGAAACAAAAATGTCTTGATTAGAAATGCCATGTATAATAATATTTTCTGAGCAGAGTTTACTGTGA
Organism: Malachius bipustulatus; assembly: GCA_910589415.1. NCBI lineage: Eukaryota > Metazoa > Arthropoda > Insecta > Coleoptera > Melyridae > Malachius > Malachius bipustulatus. The sequence goes on from OU342634.1 coordinate 5,386,546, forward strand.
TCACGTATGACGTGGGGTTTGCAGAGTGAAATAGCGGCACCGGTGTCTATGAGGAATTTATTACCGGCTTTATCTTCGATAAAAAATAAATTATCAGAATTTGTGTTTAAAATACCAGCTCTTCGAATGGATTTACTAGGGAATTCACGACCGGGCAATCTTGAGAGTTCGGAGACAGATCGCCCGTTTCTGTCTCCTCGTGGGAGTTTAAATGGTTGATTGTTGGGTTCCTCTGAATGACAGGTGTTCTCTCAAAAGGCGGGTTATGATTGTTATTTCGAAAGTTTTGATTTTGATTAGTGAAGGGTGGCCTAGGAGCGTATTGCGGATTATTTTGCGGTTGCCTAGGGATATTTTGAAAATTTTGTTGTTGCTGGTTGTTATAGGTTCTTTTTCGACATTCTGTTATTAAGTGACCCTGATTTTTGCAATAGTTACAAAATTTTGTGTCTTTTCGCTGGTCAGAAGAAAAGTTTGATTTCGGGACGATCCTTTGAATAGTTTTTGAGTCTTTTGACGAATTTTTATTCCTCAAATAATAAATATTTTCCTCCTCAATTATGAACTGAACTGCCTCGTCAATTGACTGTGGTCTTTGTGCACGAATAATCGAACCTATCGGATCACCAAGTCCAGCTAGCACTGTTTTTAGACCGATTCTTTCATGAGACTCATTTAGAGCTTCTTTAGTTCTAGCGTCAATATCTTCATCTAAAGCTACCGTGTTTCTTAGTTTTGTTAATAAATTTTCGATTCTTTGCACGAAGGCTCTGGGTGTTTCGGAGGACTTTTGAATACAGGTAGTTAAATCCCTCAGCAAGGATTCAGTGTCCCTACAATCTCCAAAATGACCTATTAGCAATTGCCTAATGCTGTTCCAATCGTTGAGACTTCTCGAAGAGATAAACTGTCTAGCTTTTCCTAATAATTTATTTTTTAGAATTAGCAGAAAACCTGGCATGATGCCGTCGTCGATTTGACCGACAACGAATTCGCAGGCGGAAATAAAATCGCTAAGGGTGGCTTGGTCGCCGTCGTATTCAGGAATCAGAGAACTTAGGGATTGCAGCAGTTTTAAATTGTCAACAAAATTATTAGCATTTTCGTTTGCCATCTTGTAATGAGTTATATGTAGGTATAGGTATAAAATTAAAATGCAGGCGTTTCCGCAGTAAATATGAAAAGTGTCAATACCAATAATACATGTAACCTATAATAATTTATGTGACGTTCTTAAGGTTCAAGGGGCCTGTTCAGTTCTAATTACATGCAATATAAAAATAGGAAACATAGGAATTAGTAGGTAATAATGATTCAGAGAGCTGCTAGATCATGTGTAATATTTAACTTAACAAGCCAAAAATAGGATGCGATGAACGGTGAGCGTTATTCAATAATTATTATTGTCGTTGTGATATAGATGTCAAATAATTTAACGACTCGATAAAATTATAGTTGATTATTTTACAAACTTTGTCACGATATTAACTGCGAGAAAACTTAATTTTGTTTAATCGGAAAAAGAAAATTTATTTATTTATTTATTCAATATTAGTATATAAAAAATTTTTTGTAGTAAGTAAGTGCACTTTTCTCGTAACCTAGAAATTTGATTCTATGTAGAATTGAACATAATAAGAAAGTTTTGACCTTTCTTAAATAATTTTAAACATGTAGGTATAGCAACTCGCAACCACAAAAGCAATTCGAAAAAAATCAAAATACAGGGGATGTAAAGAATGCAAACACTTACAGTAACAGCCCTCGAAGTTGGAGCTTCATTAGTCCGTCAAGATGAAGTACTGGAGTACAAAAGTGTCTTCTCAGGAGAGGGGCCGCTGAGTTTTCACTTTTCTTGAAATCCTACCGACTGCGCCAATTTTAGGTTTCACAAGATAAAATTCACTTTTTAAAAAACTAATATTTATTAAGTTCCGATTACAAACTATAATTTCATCGAGAGAGGCATAAGATGGTAAAGCCGAACAACTACTGACTGTACATCGAGTGCGTAAGAGAATTTATAACTTCTTGATGTAAACATTATACAGGATACATATGGGAGCCAACCCTCCTTGTAGGGTAGTCACGTAGGCACGAAGTGCCTGATGCATGCAACTGGTTAGTAAGAAATGACAATAAATTATCAATAACATAAATAATTAAATACAGAATAAAGTTGTTTTAATCTGGTAGATGGCTGCTAGACCCTTTCAAAGGAAGTTTATAGTATATTGCATCAAACAGGGTGCGGGCAGGCAACGACCAGATAAATATTTAAGAAATGTGTTTGTTCAACAACAAACTTTGTTAAGGAGTAACAAATTTGTTTATAAGAGGACTCTCACGAATGTTAATGATGAACTAAACTTGAATACATAATTCTATGAGTCTTAATATGCTAAATTAATAATAATTCTACTTGATAATAACTAATTATTGTTCTTGCACATACACGTTAATGTTTTCACACATAACAACTGTCTCACTAGATACTCTCTGGACTTCGATCGGAACGGGCACTCGTTCTTTTCCCCGCTAGTGTACTTCGTCCTGCTCCTGCTTTCATTACATCGTGCCCGGTGGTCGCTTGATTTGAATTCTCTACAAGCCCCATACAGTCCTGACTGCATTACGTATCTACCATTATGCAGACAACCCTGGACTAATGTTACTTTCTGCTCGGCTTGAATACCAGCAGGTAAAAAGTAAGCCACTGGGATCTTCCAACGATCATTTAGAGCAACTAGAATAAAAACAAGTACACACAGAAATGATGACAAATGACATGCACACCACCTCCTGTCATGTGTCTTTTACAACTGTCAAGTTTGCCTTTTTTTTTCAAAAAAAAAATATATATAAAATACAAAGCATGGCATTAGTTTTCGAAATTTTGAAAAATGTCACAGGTGAGCCGGCAGCCGGGCTCCCGATGCTCAACCGGCTCCCGATGCTATGCCGGTTGCCGATGCTCAGGCCGCTGACGATGCTCAGCCGGCATCCGGTTGTCAAGCCAAAAAAATGGTCGGGCATAGGCGACTTTACCACACATAGGCACATACCACACGCTTTGATTTTGTGTCACATTATTCATATTCACATTCCATGCAATTCAGTTTTTTTGTGTGAATATTGAGAAATTGTGTGAAATTCAGTTCTTGTTTCCATGTAAGGTAAGGTGGGGTAAGTGTGTATATGGGGTAAGTGTGTAAGCGCGAAATAATTTTTATTCCGATTACACACGTGCTGCTATCTATGAAACACTAAATAGAGGCTCATTGGCAACCCTTGTAACCTAAAACCGAAGTTACCATAGTTACTATATTGGCGGGAAGAGCTTATTTTTCATAACCTCTTTTCGCGCACAAGGCACGTAGTTGGTAGATGTTTTTTCATCGTGTGACATCTTCGTACAAAATTAGTTTTTTGAAGTTTTTTTGTATCTTATAAGGTAAGAAACTACTTAATTTTAACGTATTACAGTTATTTTCAGTTTAGATCAAGGATTTGTTTTTATTTCGTACTAGTACACACTTACCACACTAAAATTCAGCTCGGTGCAAATGTGTAGTATTTTTGCTAGGCAAGTGTGTACTAATACACACTTTCCCCATACACACTTACCCGGTACTAAAGCTACCACTTATTTCAGGAAACTTTGTTTTTGCCGTTACAAAAAAGTTGAAATGGGTCGAACATATTATTATTATGTAAGAAAAAGTGACCGGGGTAAGTCTTACACAAAAGAGGACTTGAAACGAGCTATGGAGGAGGTCAAGAGCGGACGGAGTACTGCGTATAAAGCTACTGCCAAATATAACATACCAAAGATGACACTTAATTTCCACATAAGGGGTATAAGAGGGAAAAAAAGCAATACTCAGGGTAGGAACACAGTTATTGCATTAGATGAAGAAAATAAATTGGCAGAGGGAATAAGAACAATGGAAAAATGGGGATGGGGATTAAGTAGGGTGGAAATATTGAGGATTGTGGGTGACTACATTAACCGTAATCGTCTTAAAACTCCTTTCAAAAACGGTGTTCCTGGGGTTTTCGAAAAGACATCATTTGTCTATCAAGAAGCCACAGTCTGTAGAGTATGCCCGCAAGAAAAGTATGATGGACCCATTTATAATAAACGAGTATTTCCAACTACTAGAAAAAACATTACATGACTTTGATTTGCGTAATAAACCACATCTCATCTGGAACCTCGATGAATCAGGCTTCTGCTTAGATCCCTCTAAAACTAAAGTTGTGGGAAATAAAGGGACTGCAGCTTCACGAACCACAGCTGGCGCAGGACGAGAAAACGTAACAGTTCTTATGGCAGTAAATGCTGCAGGTCATAAAGCACCCCCTTTTATTATATTTAAAGGTAAGAATATCTGGGATGAATGGATTGCTCCGGAAGGCCAAGGTTTTCCAGGAACCACGTACGCCGCTACGGCCAACGGATGGATGGAGTCCGAAATTTTTTAAACTACTTTGAGAAGAGTTTTATAAAACAAATTGGGGAAACTAGGCCAGTTTTATTAATATATGATGGCCATGTCTCTCACGTTGATGAGCATCTTATATTAAGTGCGTTGCGAAATAATGTTACCATATTAAAACTGCCCCCTCACTCTAGTCACCTGCTACAGCCGCTTGATTTAAGTGTCTTTCGTTCACTGAAGACAAGATGGGATATGGAAGTCATACAGTGGCAAAGGCATAACTAGGGTTACAGGATTCCAAAAAAACACTTTAGTAGGCTAATAGGAAAAATATGGAGAGAAACACAACCTGAAATAATAAGTAGCGGTTTTAAAAAAGGGGGGATATATCCCTTCGATTCCAAAGTTATCTCCTCAGATATCTACGACCCACTTGCCTTAAAACGATGGGAAACTCATCAGAAAAATATCAATTTGCAGAATCCTAATAATCAACATGAAAAAACAAAACAACAAAATGATCTGGATGAACCTGGAACTTCCAGCCTTTCCAACCACATAGAACGTGATGCCGATTCTGATAATTTGAAGCCAGAAAACGGGACTTCATTTGAAGAGCTGCTTTTAGAAATGGTGAAACAACACAAAGGGATGGAAGAGAAAAACCCCAGAAGAAAGATTGCGGGGGGAGCCGAAATTATAACAGCTCCAGAGGTGCTGAAACGCTTACAAGAAAAGGAGATTAAGAAGCCATTGAAAAAAAGTAAAGTCTCTAAGATAGTAATCGAAACAGAAACATCATCAGATGAAGAAGTAATTTGTACAGATAAGAGTGATGATGATATTGAAGAAGAATTTAGAGATCAGGAAGAATTAGATACATTTATGGATGAACTAAACAAAGAACATTCAGATGTAGATGTTGATGATTGGGTATTGGTGGTATTCATGGGTAAAAAATCAAGAAAACATTATATTGGTCAAGTTTTATCGATAAAAAAAGAAGATGAAGAAGTGGAAGTAATTTTTTTACGAAAAGTCCATTCGTTAGACCCAACTGCTACAAATTCGTTCATCTGGGCTGATCCTGAGGAATGTTCTTTCATTGGAACTCAAGAAATTATTATGGTTCTTCCAAAGCCAGTTGTTAGTAAAAGGGGTTTGCATCGATTTGGACTTTCTTTCACAAATTATAATGTTCAGTAATAATATAAGAATAACCATAATTGTTTTTTAAGTTAATAGCCTTTAAGATGTTGTATGAAACATATTTTTTGTTACTTTTAGTTTTTAAAAGAATTTTATTTTTTGTTAAAAAGTTTGTAACTTGAAAAGTTACTGAGTGAATAAAAAAATCCTTGCAGCATTCGAAAAAAATAATATCACAGTTTTACACACTTGCTCCAGACTTTGTCGCTTAATGATATGTGTATTAAATTTGGCTCGCATACACACTTTCCCCGTTACACGAGGGAAGTGTGTACTATGGGCGAAAAAAAATAATAATATGAATAAATCCGAAAAATTGTTCATAATAAAACTTAGTTGTGAATATTTATACACAATACCCGTAAGTATATTATGCTAAAGTTTGAAATCTGCAACTTTGGTAATTTGTTTAAAAAAATGGTTTAAATCTGAACTTTTAAAATATTGCTACACACTTACCCCACCTTACCTTAGAACATTTTTTGCTTAGAAATAGATCTTCTATCGATATCCGAGGTTGTTTTGAAAAATAAAAATTCACAACTGAGAAGGGGTGGCAACCGCCCCCAAGGTGGGTGCGCAGTTCAGATTATTTTCACTTTTGAAGTTAAGGGTTAGATAAGCCTAATTCCAAAATTTGAATGTCAAGAATCGTATTATCGAACTTTTTGGGAAAGGTCACTGAGTCGCCTGCGTATCATTAATTCATTTTATCAATGATGGAGGAGCATGGCGACAGCTACGAAAATATTGTTATGGATAGACACTTTACTCCTACTAAGACTGATGTAGAATCTATTTGGAAAAGCCATGTCAAAAAAAAACTATGGCGAAAGAACTGGAGAAAGTATGTTATTTCACTTAGATAATATGCTTAGGGAGTTGTCAGACAAAAACGGTACTCTCTTTAAAATAATTCGAAAAAAAGACCATTATGCCGTGGCACTTTGCACACCAATTATGCAAAGAGTTGCAACGCTTTACCAGTCGTCCGAGATTATATTTGTTGATTCCACAGGCAACTGTGTTACACAAAATCATAAGGTTTATTACTTTATAACATAGTCCGCTATTGGGGGATTACCTTTGGGCTGCATACTCAGTAGCAGTCAAGAATCAAATGTATTCTTAGCAGCCGTGCGTGCCCTTTATGAAATTCTTCCCATTAAAATAAAACCAAAAGTTATTCTTACGGATGATGATTTAGCCGAAAGAAACGCTTTAAAAAAGATATGGCCTGATTCATGTTTCTTGTTGTATACTTTCCACGTTTTAAAAGCCTATTGGAAGTGGCTTAAAACAGGCAAGAATAAAAAAATTTCAAATGATGCGCAAAGCTGTTACAAATGCTTTCGAAATATTCTCATTTCCAAATCATATCAAGATCTAGAAAAGTCTAGAATTTATTGCAAAATGCAAATATGATAATTTCACAAATTATGTAAGTAATATGATGGAGAGAGCTGACACTTGGTGCCTTTTATATCGACAACATTTACCACTAAGAGGAACCGATACTAACAATTATATAGAAGTTATATTTAGATTGCTTAAAGATAATCCCTTGGAAAGGACGAAAGCGTTCAATTTACCTCAGCTATGTGATTTCATTACTACCAACTTTTAATCTTATTATAAGCAACGAATTGTAGATATTTTGCTAAAACGAGCATCTAAAGCGGTTATTAGTCGCTATTTACCTGATAAAAAGGACGTGACTGCTGAAGATATAGTACAACTTAATGACTTTGAATATGAAGTAAAGAGTCAGAGTGATAGAAATGTGACCTACTTCATTGATTTATTAATTTTCAAATGTACGTGTCAAGGATTCACTGGTAAACACTGTAAGCACCAGGCAGCGGTGGTAAAAAAGTTTAATATTCATTCAGTTTTTAACACGTTATCCTTAAAAGTTAAATGCCAACTTTACCAGATTGCAACTGGAAAGCAAGCAGATCAGCAGCTATTTTCGCCGATTGAAGACACTTCAAAGGAGCAGAAAACTGATGATGATGTTGATACCGATCCAGTTTCTTTACAAATGTTGATTCTGTTATGAATATTGATGCTGATAAAGATAGTATTGATGACATCATCACGTTCGAAAATCATGATATTGCCGAGCTAAAAGAAAAATGGAAACATCATACAGAAAAAATCATGGGACATTTGGAAAACAGCCCCTTAATATTTTATCCCGCTATTAAAGCATATTTAAGCAATTGTGAAAAACATGCCAATTCAAAGCAAACTTTATTATCTGGTTTGCATACAGATTCCAAATACAAGGCCGTAGTGTGTAAAAAGAAACGACCGCAATCTACACGAAAAAGGGGTAAGCACATTTCTGTACAGCCCACATCAATAATTGGTCGTAGAAAGGCGGCAATGGGAGGAAAAAAAGCAATGTGCAGTGAAAGAAAGTCGCATCAAATTAAAAGAACACCTAGAAAAGCACCACAATCCTTAGCAGCATCATATGTGTTGCAAGTAATGTGGGTTTAGGGGGAAATAAATCAAAAAAATGAAAATATAATTACTGCATTGCATTGCCTTATATTTTGTACTGTTCAAGTTTTATTTAGATACTTTAAACGTTGCAACGGATTATCTTGTTTATTTTTTACTAATGCATGTATATTTTGCTATAATGTTGTAGGTAATGTTATTTATGTCGCTTTTTTATGACATTTTTTTTATATAACATTTATTTATGGATCTAATGCGATGTGCGTTTTTTTTTTCATCAAAGCACTCTTCGATTAGGTTTGCTTTTGATGACTTACACGTTTCTGGTAGGTTTGATACTTCGTAAATCGCCGACGCATAAGTCTAATACGTCGGGACTTTATGAACCTGCGATTCACGTCACCCGAGTTGTTCCGAGTGGCTAATGTGTGGCAGGCCAATAGTCCGAAAATCTTATCCCGTGCCGTTCATGTTACGACCCGCCGTTGAGGAGACGCTGAGATCGATGGAGCAAGGGGGAATTATTATTGAGAGGGCTTCCTCACCTCATTCGAGACCGATGACCATCGTGAAAAAGAAGGACGGACGTATAAGAATATGTCTAGACGCGCGCGGTATAAATGAAGCTTTAGTGGCCGCTCAGGAAGTACCGCATCCTGTTGAAGAACTATTACAACGATTTCATAAGAAAGGCTGCCTCTCCAGTATCGATTTAACCAGTGGTTATTGGCAAATTCCATTGACAGAGGACACTAAGAAGTATACCGCCTTTAAATATGGCGGACACACTTATCAGTATCGGGTCCTCCCGTTCGGGAGTAAGACCGCCGTGGGGTGTTGCCTTTTAATCGCTTCCGCTACGTTTCCCGAACATATCAACCACTTACGATCTGTCTTTGAAAAACTCTGGCATGCAGATATGACGATAAACCTCGAGAAATCAACGTTTCTCAGACGACAGGTGCCGTTTCTCGGGCATTTGTTAACACCTTCAGGAATCCTGATGGATCCTTCAAAAACCGAGGCAATCGAAAATGTTCCCACGCCGCGGCGTGTAAAGGACTTGCGCGCTTTTCTGGGTTTGTGCAACTACTACCGGCGGTTTTGTAAACAATTCAGCAAATATACTAGACCGTTGCGGCATTTACTAAGAAAGGGCAATCGCAGATGACACTGGGGTGAGACCGAAGCTAAAGCTTTTGGAGAATTGAAAATTCCTCAATCAGGTAATTCTAATACATCCCGATACTAGCCAACCGTATTACTTAGAGACTGACAGCTCGCAATAGGGGATCGGGGGTGTCCTGTACCAAATCAACAGCGAGGGAGAAAAGAGCGTGATTTCGTTTATGAGCAAAAGTTTGCAACCATGCCAGCTGGCGTATACGACAACCGAAAAGGAACTGTGGGCAATAGTATACGCAGTGCAGCGTTGCCGCGTCTACATACAGGGTGCTCGGGTCATCGTAAGAACCGACCATCGAGCATTAGTATTTTTAAATCAATGTCGATTCCTAAATGAGCGGTTGACCCGCTGGTCCCTATTTTTGCAACAATTCGATTTATGTATCGAACATATACCCGGCACCCAGAATAAGGTCGCGGACCTACTTTCGCGATTTCCATCTGATAGGGATCCTCGGTACACCGGCGAAACGACCGCCTTAGTGGCCTCTCTTCCGCTAGGGACCACAAATCAAATGATTCGTAAACTGAGAAATCTCGCAGATCTCCAGGCCAAGGACGAGTACTTAAGGCAAATAAAAGAGACCCTCGAAAACAATGACAAGAACGGTCGGGCCGCTCGGAAGCGGCATTTTATCGCATGAAAAATGGCATAATATTTCACTCGGAACCTGAAGGCAAGGAAGACACACTGGCGGTTCCTAAGGAGCTGAAACAAGGGCTGATATGGCATTAGCACCAGGAGTTGGGTCATTTTGGCGCCGGTAAGGTATATATGAGATGATGCGAGGCATTTTTACTGGCCTAAAATGGGCCGTGAGATAAGAAAATTATTAAAAACCTGCAATTTATGTCAGCGAACAAAATGTCGCAGTAGACGGCCGAAGGGACTCTTACAACCGATTATTCCTAACGACGTCGGAAGTTTACTATCATTGCCTTACTACGGGCCTTTGCCCCGGGGAAGGGGGGGAGTGCAGTACATTTTAGTCGCGGTGGACGTATTTTCGAAATACGTCAAGCTAATGGCGCTAAAAAAGGCAAATACCACCAGCACAGTGCAGCGCCTAAAAGGGGATGTATTCCCAATAATAAAGCTCAAGCGTATTTTGAGCGATCATGGTAGCCAATTCAAATCAAAAAGATGGAAAGAGGCCATGTCGGACGAGGGGGTTGCCGTAGTGTTTTCATCGATACGACACGCAAGCTCTAATCCTGCAGAACGGTATATGAGAGAGCTGGATAGATTTTTCAGGGTATATTGTAGTTGCAAACACCGCAATTGGGCCGAATACTTATCCGACATAGAAGAATGTTTCAATCGCACGCCGCATTACTCAACGGGATATGCCCCGGAACAAATAGTGAAGGGTGAAACAACGGTGGGCCTGTTAGAGCCCGCTTTACGGGAATTCCAGTCGGCGCTACGGGTCGCCGATATGAACGACATCAGCAGCCAGGTAAAGCGACATCTGCCTGCCTATGATGGCCCGCAGCAGGGCGAAGCAACAAAAAAGACCGACGTCACAGTTTCGAGTAGGAGACTTGGTATTGTTGAAGGTTCACCCTACGACAAGGAACGCGATGGGAACTCACAATACTGCAAATCTAGAATTTTACCACCAATATTTAGTCTTAGGCCCGTAAGCGGAGTGTCAACATAAGCGAAAGACCACCAACACTCGGGAAATTTCGGGAAGAGCTCTGGGTTAACGAAGTAGACAAACTTTATCAATCACCCACACTTGAATTTAGACTAATTTATTCCGACCGCAAGTTAAGTTTAGTGGACCCGCGAAATCGAAAACCGTTAAGAAAATCGCCCATGCAATTATCGGTAATTCCGTTTCAATATCCTGAAATGCGCCAGTACAAAACAAGTGCAGTGAGCGCGAACGCGAAACCGTAGGTACAATACCAAGGAACTGGCGAGAGATCGAGCGAGAGATCGGCATTCCGCAGCTTCAGCTTACCATAGCTTTTGTTTCAAGAAGATTGAGGAATTTGGTGAAAATTATGACAGTTTGTCAACAGATCGTTATTACTGTCCCAAAAAATCCGATTTCGATAATTTATGGAGGCGACATTTTAAAACTACCTACGGAGAGAGAGCAGGAGTAGATATGCTTAAGAAATTGGAGGAAAATCTTAGTAAAGCGACAGGAGTTTCCTTCAAGATTAGCCAAATCGGAGATCATTACGCAGTATCGTTTTGCACCTCGTTAATGAAGAGAGCGAGCGAGAAATTTGGCAATCATCAGAAATTTTATTTGTGGACGCCAGCAGCAACTGTGATGTTCAAAACCATAAGATCTACTTCCTTGCTACACATTCCGTTACTGGAGGTATGCCATTAGGATGCATTATTGCTACGAGTCAAAAAGAAGAAGTGTTTGACTTAGCCATTCAAAATATGATTGAAGTTAGTCCAGTCAAATTAAATCCCAAACTTATGATTACAGATGATGATATGACCGAGAGAAAAGTTCTTCAGAAATACTGGCCCTCTTCAACTATGCTCCTTTGTATATTTCATGTATTAAAGGCTGTTTGGAAGTGGTTAAACAATGCAAAAAATTGTATTCCAAAGGAATCACGCCAAGAACATTACCGGTTATTTAGAAACATTCTTTATTCAAAAACTCAATTTGAACTGGATTTAAGTTTAGAAACGTTCAAAACAAAATGCAAATTTTCAATTTATGCAAAATATACAGGGTGGGAAATTTTTGTACTACCCATCATTGGGATCTCGTAAGCCGTAAGAGATACAGGGTCGGTTAAATTAGAGAAAAGCTGCACTATTTTATGCTCTCCCATAATCTGATTAGAAATCAAAAATATCTACAGGGGTTTTCAAAATATAGGCTAAAAACTAAAAAACACTCTTTTTGAAAAACCGTTGTATTTTCTACACGGAATAAGGGAATTGAATGAAACGTGGTACTTTTGTCTTACCATCTATTTTCAATCAAATGTGGTTAACAAAAAAATTCCAACCCTTCTAGATTTCGAGCAACCATGGCCAACTTTGTTATTTCTTATGGCCGCCATATTGGATTTTCAAACCATTAAATAAAGCAAAAATTTCCCAGTTCAGCGATACCTCACAAGACATGAAAAAGCAATCGTTTTCTGGCCGAATATACTTATGACATTGGCATATGCATCATAATTTTTTGTGCCAATTTTATGACAGCTTTCTCAAACACATTTATTACTATAACAGCCCGCCGCCTTCGGCATTTGGATGTTACCAAGCAACGTGCTTTCGACAGTCATAAAATTATCCCGTCCATTATCTATGTCAAAGCCACTCAGTCACATATGCTCGGTTGTCATAGCAAAAAAAAATTTTGTTTGTCAAATTTTGTTGGCAAAGTGACTGTTTAAGTAATTTATTCTTCAAAATGGTTCGATACACTTTTGAAGAGAAGAAAGATATGTATGACCTCTACATTAGAAATTATAGAAACTGTAATTTAACAATACAAAAGTATTTTGAAGAATTTCCTGAGAGGCAACAACCAACAAGGAGAACACGAAGTTGTATTTGCAGAAGCATGGCCACAAATGGAAGTGTAAATAAAAAGAGAGTCAAATACAGAAAATTATCAGAAGTAAACAGTATAAATGTTCTTGCACAAATTTTTATAAGCCTGGAAACCAGTAGTCGAGCCATTGCAAGAGAGTGTGGAATATTGGACAGAGGGGTGAGATCAATTATAAAAAGACAGAAGTTTCATGGTTTTAAATACACGCCGGTCCAGCAATTGCATGTAGGAGATTCAAATAGACGATTAGACTTTTGCCACTGGTACTGTGACCTTCTCCAAGACGATCCAGATTTATCTAGAAAAATTATGTGGAGCGACGAATCTACATTTACGAATTGTGGCATGTTTAACCGAAAGAATAAACACTACTACGCAATAGAAAATCCTCATTTACGACATCCCATACGACCTCAAATTCGATTTAAAATTAATGTTTGGTGCGTTTTATTGAATGACCAATTAATTGGTCCATTTATTATTGAAGAAAATTTGAATCAACATGTTTATTTAGAGATCCTTCAAAACAGGTTAGAAGAAACACTCGATAATCTACCTTTGGAAACTACAGTACGCCAATTTAAGTGGTTTCAGCAAGATGGTTGTGCAAGTCATAACGCTCTTATTGTCAGAAACTACCTCGACGATCGTTTCACAAATTCCTGGATAGGAACATAATGGACCTGTACCTTGGCCTCCGCGATCCCCGTGCCTAAATCCCTTAGATTATTTTTTGTGGGGTTCTTTAAAGGATGAAGTCTATTTTAGTCCAGCTAATAATATGGATGAATTATGAATAAAAATTGAAAATGCTTTCCAAAAAATAACTCCGCAAATGATTAAAAGGGCAGTTAAGGACATTGACAGGCGCACCAGATTGTGTATAGAAAATGATGGGGGACATTTTGAGCATCTTTAGGTTTGTTTTTTTTTTTAAGTTTATGCTTTTGTTGTTATGATTTTCGTGTTTTTCTTTTGTATGTAACTAGTTATTAAATATTTCAGTTTTAAAATGTTTCTTTTAATATTCACATTTGAAAACAACTTATTTACTCTAAATTGCTTTGATAAATTCATCGGTTGTACTCATTCTAGATTACTCTTAAATTAAATTAGATTCTGGAGCTGTCGATATGTTTTTTTGATGCGCTAAGTTTTTAAGAAAACTTTTGAATTTTCATGTCTTGTGTGGTATCGCTGAACTGGGAAATTTTTGCTTTATTTAATGGTTTGAAAATCCAATATGGCGGCCATAAGAAATAACAAAGTTGGCCATGGTTGCTGTAAATCTAGAAGGGTTGGAATATTTTTGTTAACCACATTTGATTGAAAATAGATGGTAAGACAAAAGTACCATGTTTCATTCAATTCCCTTATGCCGTGTAGAAAATACAACGGTTTTTCAAAAAGAGTGTTTTTTAGTTTTTAGCCTATATTTTGAAAACCCCTGTAGATATTTTTTATTTCTAATCAGATTATGGAAGAGCATAAAATAGTGCAACTTTTCTCTAATTTAACCGACCCTGTATCTCTTACGGTTTACGAGATCCTAATGATGGGTAGTACAAAAATTTCCCACCCTGTATAAACACCAAAATTGATTCCGATTTGAAATATTGGTGTCTGTTCTTTAGAAAAGGGCAACTTACTCGTGGATCGGATACAAACAACTTTATTGAAGTAATGTTTAGATTGTTTAAAGACATTCCTCTCGAACGTACCAAAGCTTACAATTTACCACAACTTACAGATTTTGTGATCAGTGACTTTGAAAGCTATTACAAGCAAAGAATATTAGACTTGATTTTCAATAGGGTAAACAGTGCCAGTATTAAACGGTTTTACCCTTCACACGCCGATGTAAATCCAAAACAGGTACAGCAACTAAATGATTTGCAGTTTACCGTAAAAAGCAATAGTAGATCTGAAGAGTACCTTGTTGACATGAGTGTTGGAATGTGTAGTTGTTATGTTGGAGATAATGGCAAAATATGTAAACATCAATCGTTTATTATTAGCCATTATGGATTTGAAACTGTATGTAACTACCTTACCCACGAAAATAAACTATTATTGTATGAAATTGCTACTGGATCTAAACCTCAAAACGAACTTTTTTGCCATTACAACTTTCAGACATTTCAAAAGAAAATCACCCAACACAGCAGAGCAAAAATATGATACATACAAATAATAGAGAAGACAATAATAACCCTCTTGAAATAGCCAGCGAGAAGCCAGAGGAAAATGGATTAAATACGGAGGAAATTATATCAACTGCGCAAGAAAATTGGTCAAAATTCATTAAAAAATTTGATCATGATGTAATGGAAGGGTTAAAGGACGATCCTCATGGTTTCTCAGCAGCAAAAAATTCATGCACTACAACATATAATAAGAAAATAACATCATCTTCAAATTTAATGAGTGGACTTTTTCAAATGTTTAAATATCAACAATGTAGTACACAGAAACAGTTTAGAAAAACCCAAAGGAAAGGCAAAAAGATAAGCGTCCAGCCAACGTCTATCGCGAGAAGGAAAACTTTAGCGAGTGGAAAAAGGCGTTGCCAAGCTGGAAGAAAAATACAAGGCCTTGCAAAAAAAAGGAGCAAAGCCTCGCATTCACTAAATGCATGCGTAAATTTAAATATTAACTTAGGTGATAATAAATCTTCTATGTAGTTTTTTTATTAATTATTATGTTAAAGCTGATATGTACTCTTCGTAATATATTATGTATTTAAATATTATCTAAGTTTATTTTTACATCATATTATCTTACGATAATTTTTTTTAGATCTGAATTCAGTGTCTCAAATTTCAACATTCAAATTAATTTAAAAAATTACCATAATAGGTATGTTATACTTTCATTACTTTACGGGCATTTATTTACTCATACGAATTTAATGCGGCACATTTGACCGTATCAAACAACTGATATTGCACAGTTTTGTGCAATGACGCGCGTCCGATATCAGTTCAGTTCGCGCATTTCCACAATGCAATAAGCTACGTCCGATACGAATATGCTGCCGGGAGATCCACGACAGCCGCAGGCCCAGAAACTGCATAAGAGGGATACCGTCGAACTAATAAAAGTTTCGTGGGGGGACACGCCGCAGGAACGGGCGGTAACCTGCGACGCGACCGCTGGCACCGGAAGCAGCAAACAGGTGATGAAGTGGCGTCGATTTTAAGAGGAAAGGCCAGGCGCTATGTCTCGACCATCGATCTACAGAACAAGAACGTATAAAAGGAGTGTATAAAAGGTGGCGTCTTCCGGCTATCAGGGTGCCCGCGGACAGCCTGAAGATGAGGGGGCGGTGAAATGGATCACACCGTATGTCGATTAGAAATTAATTTCTATTTTTCGTGTTATATCCAATTGAAACCAAAAAGGTACACGGTAATAGTATGGTTACGTAATTACCTAATAGGTATGAATATTAGGAAATTTAAATACAGCTGCGCGTCATTATAGCAAATAAACAGTCAGGACAAATATCATTTCGAACGAAACTTCGAACTCACAATTCTTGAAAACTTCCTTAACCATAATTCACCCGGAGATTGCCCTGAGCGAACTCTAGCTGAATTTCCTTCATCAACCCAAGAAAATCCATCGAGAAAATAGTTAGGGCAAATCTCATTTCGAACAAACTTCCGACCTTAAGAAATTGAACCCCGTCGATACATTCACATGCTCAGATTCTCATAGTTAACGAATAAATTATCACTCAACGAGTAAAATGTCAACCAGGAAACGGGCGTCGTTGGCGGCTACGAACCCTCCGTTGCGAAAAATAATAAAATTACCGCGGAAGGATATGGTGTCTCTAAGAGAGAATAAAGCAAGTAAACCAGTCTGTTGCCCAAAGCGGGTGTCCGTTCCACGATCCGCAAATAAATTACAAATAGCCTAAGCACCTGAAACCCCTGTAGCCACTCTGAACTTAGATTTAGGAGATTGTTCTTCCGGATCCCCTGCTGTAGGTAAATGTCGCATTGTTTATTAGCTATAGAAAATGTTAGTGAAAATCAAATTCCAGAAATTAACAGTAAATGTTGATAATATTTCATTATTAAGGATAGGCCGACGTACTCGTATTACTGGCGGATCGGTAGCTAGTACCGATACAAACCAATAAGTATAAATTGTCCGTAAACAAGTCTAAACACGAACGAGGGATAAAAGTCCAGCATTTTCAATCATTAACTAGATTAATGGTTAAAGGGCTGTGGGCTGTAGTATGGTCAGCTAATAATCACATTCAGGAACAAAATATTTTGAGAAAAGGAACGGAGTCAATAAACTCTGAGTAATTATTCAAGGTGTGTAGTAAAATCTATAAATCCACAGCTGATCAAGGTATTAAGATAAAACGACGAATAGACTCATTATTTAGGTAATCATAACAATAATTGCCTGCGAGCAAGGTAACAAACATGACGTTTAAGTCTCCCGACGGGGCAGCATCGACTGGTGCAAATAATAGGTAGAGCAAGGTAAATAACAAAAAATAACGCGGTGATAACAAAATAAATTATCACCAAGGTCACGAGTCAAAATAAATGAAAGTGAAGTATTCACTCTCCAGGGTAAATCAGCTGTGGAAATAATATCACTAATTAAAAGAGAATCGGAAGGAACGACGTTATACATAGAAAAAATAAACACTCATGAAACACGCCGAACCACCCTCGAGCTAAATTTCATAAAGCACGGTCACCCCGAGCAGGTCGAGCTGTGCTGTTGCGGCCCGGAGTGGAGCCGTTAACCGGGGCAGCCGCCGAGTCGAGCGTCCCGGCTAGATATTCAGTTAGGGTCCGTTATAACAAGCGATGCGAATAATTGTACTGTATGCACGGGATCTACGTACCATTTTTTTCATATCACATGTATATACAGCGTTTTGTATTTATGTATTTAGAATAGGGATGGGCGCGTGACGTGATTTTTGGCAATGACACGTCGTGTCACGCCGTGACACAACGTGAGCGTGATCACATTCAGGTTGGACTCACGTGAATATCCGTGTGTGTGCGTATTTGAAAACACCTCGTGCGACGTGACATATTATTAGATTCATATTTTCACGCAGTGACACGACGTGAGCAGCGCAACATTAGATTTTGGTCGGAATAGGTCGGAATGGTTCGACGGTGCCCGTTGTTTAGCCGGCGTTACTGTCTGGCTGTCTGTATCCTGTATCTGTCTTCTGTCTGTACTGTAACACGAAGAAGGGAAGAAGTAGTAGATTTGCGACCTTTGCAAGTTAAAACTTATCGCACGTTGACCAGACGACGAGTCGCAATTTCGTTTGTTGAAAAAATTAATGCTGTGTCTGCTAGTACCAAAAAACGTAAACTTGAAATTGAAAATGATATCAAAACTGGTGATCCTCGCTACACTTTTATTACGCCAAACAAAATGAAAAGTGACGGTTGGAAAAACTTTTTACTTGTTAAATTCGAAGAAAAATTGGAGAACTTCGCAAGATGCACGATTTGTAAGGAGATACTGACATATTCTGCTAAAAGTGGGACTGGGAGTTTGTTGCGGCATACCTGTTCTCGCCGAATTGATACTGGTGCTGGTGGGGAATTGTCATTCAAGAGCTCAACACAACAAACTCTTACAAAATTTGCCATCAAGAAATTACCCGAAAAAGCCAAACTGCAGCTCCAAAAACAACAAATTCGTTTCATTGTCAACGATCTAAGACCACTGAGTGTTACCGAAGGTGAGTTATACTTTCCCCTGATTATAAACAGACAGGTAAGTACTTACTTGTAGGGCTGTGCTTTTTACGAATTATTGCTAACCAGTTAACCGAAAAATTATCTGTCGGTTAACCGTGTCAATAGTGGTAATGGTAAATAGTAAATATATTCGCTTAAGAATAACCAATAATCTGGTTTCGGTATCAAATTCCTGTTTGTTTATATTATATTACTATTGGCTTCACGCAGATTTTGTTCCTGGAAAAGGACAACTAGGTACTAAACTGACTCCCTCCCTGTTCTCATAGGTACTCTTCAAATGTAGGGAATATCATTCAGTTTTCAAATGTTACAAAAGATCTCTTTACATCTAACAGCACGCGGACCTGGGCCGTTCCTCGTTAGATGTAAATTCGGGACAATCAAAATTCATTTATGAATAAAAATTAGTCCACCTTGAGCACCCGGCCCGTGCCTTTAGATGTAAATAGACCTAAAGTCAACAGTTTGCCCGTCAGTGAAATGATTATGATGATGGACCCCATCCCATCCCAATCGGCCGAGTCAAGGCCGCACTGGTTTTCACTGTTTTCAGTATTATTCCCTGGAAATCGTCAAACACCTGCTGCGGTCGGGCTAGTTAGAATAGGCTCTGGGCCAATTAAAATGATTCTTGGCCAATTAAAATTCGATCGTTGTTGAAATAATTGCCGACTTACCTTCGTTGGGCCGAAGTATTAATTGATGCACCAAAATCTCACCCAGATTTCGTGCGACTGTGGTAACATCAGCAGCATAAAGCGGTACGGTTTAATTTCCTCTAAGATAAAAGATAGTGGGATGCCAGTGCCTTATGGTTTTTGAATAATTGATCTAAAGTAACCTGAACTATAAAGGCATCAAAATTCACTCAGGTTATGAGATGTTAACTATTTCTAACTACTGTAGTATCTACCTACTGAATAATAAAGTTGATCTTTTAATGAAAAGTATATTTATGAATTCTGTTTACAAAATAACTTATTGAAATTCTATGGTTATGAAATTACTAATTAATTGATCATGAAGTTAATTGCAAAATATCTCATTTAACAGTTTAACTGGTAGAGAAAATAGATATCTATCTTTCCTTCACATAAAAAGTGACAAATTCATTTCAAGTATTACTTGAATAATAATGGTGATTATAAGTATTAATTAATAAAACATCATCATCAATTTCTTGACGAGATAAGGCAATAAAAATACACAAAACTCCTAATAGATTTCTCTGATATCACTCTGAGCAATAAAAGGTTATGTCACACTTTGCTTACTGATACGACATTTTGCCTTCCTTGGAATGTCGTGCCGAGACTGGAGAGCGGGGCCCTGGACGAAATCTCAGGATAAGAGACCGTGGTCTCCCTCTGGGGTGGCAGAAAGACTGGTGGACGGTGTCGCGTCCCGTGGGAACACGTGCCTGACACTGGTAGCGTGGTCGTCCTTCGAGGTTAGATAAAAGATGAAAATATGAGGCTCCGAATGATGAGATCCAGTATTTAGGGGCAGGTAGCAGCAAAACTTTCAGATAGTGTAAGAGATTCCTTCCATAAAAGCGGATATTCAGATGTACCAGAAATGGAAACCAATATGGCGTCCGGGAAGACAGGTGGGGTTCTACTCCGTAGATAGGTTTTCCGACGAGATAAGATAGTACCCCAATTGATAGGGTAGGTAGAAAGAACTATAACAATATATAAACTCTATTAGAGAAAGTTTCAGATAGTTTGAACAATTTACTTACCCGATTTATTAATCGGTCCTTAGATAAAGAGAAAAGGGTAGGGGTGCGACTTGTCGCTTCAAGCACCGAGATTGGAAGATGGCCGAGCCTGTTCCAGACTCGCGAAAAGGACCAATCCTTTTGCGCAACTCAAAAGGGTGTTAGTTCATCTTCCTAAACTACATCACAGCGACATCTGTGTTTCTAGTTAATCGAAAAGGAAGATTGTAAGAGAAAGAAGTTACAGATTGTACTACAAGGTAGGGATCTTGAACTTGCCTAGTTTAGTTAGTTTTACCACTCGGCAACAGGTGGCGATGTTGGATCGAAATTCATGTTTCAATCAAATAAAGTGGCTAGGCGGACACCTTTATAGTAGGGATTTAGACAATGATATCTTATTTAATAATATTAAATGGAGCTAATTAAAGAATAAAACCTTTAACGACGTTACACACCTCTCTTTACCGGGGTAAGGAAAGGATTAAAGATAAACCAACTGGAAAAAGCACAGGCGTGTTTCAAGTTGTTACTATACCCGAAGAAGGGTATGTTTGCGGGACAACTAGGTGACGATAAGCTTAGAGAATATTATTCAGAAATCACGTTCATAAATAACATGAACCTTTCGAGGAAATAAGATAACAACTCTGAACGAACAAATTGTCAACGACATCGTTGATCTGTTTCATTGAATGAATAAAATTTCTCTTGTATATGCTTACTAAGGTAACATGCAACTTTCAAAAGGGAATAGCGTTAGGTTTACTAAAATTACATGCAACTTAAATATTAAGCACTAGGTAATAATTATTCATAAGGTATAAAAATAAAATATTCATGCTTCATTGCAAAGGCAACAAAATAAAAGATATGCTAGTAACGGTAGTAATAAGATAATTAAGATAACTTTCTTAAACGGTAATTGTTCTTGCCGAACAATGTCGATAAACAAAGGAATAATTTCTAGATAACTAGATATGAAGATACGATAAGATATGATTAGGTAATATAAGATAAGATAGATAATATAAGATAAGATACATACTAAGGTAACAAAATCAATAATACTGTCAGATATCACAGTAATGAATATTCTGAAATAAATTAAATTCGAATTCCTAAGAAGGAAAAATCTCCTGAGGTGGGCACGAAACATCTCCCTTGCTGTTGAACACCGCTTCCCCGACCAACGACAACCCGCGCTCTGCTTTGAAGCATGCCCCGCCACTGAGACAGTGGTGAGCGAAAAAGTAAAAGGTAAGATCATCGTGATTGAGTGACAGGTTCAACTAGCAAAAGTGAAACTCGATCCTCAAGGGGGTTGATGCTGTCCAAACTTGGGCATCAAAACATCTATGTACAGGGAAAGATAAATTTTTGGAGTCCACAAGGGTAATCCATGAGTAAGATTTTTCATCTTTGAACTAGTCAAAATTTGACTATGTCGTCGTCTATGCGACTCCATAATAAATGGTTAAGAGAAAGGAAGTTTGCAGATAATCACTGCGTAGCTATCAAATAGCGTAATTGCAATAATCATATCGATAAATCATCCAATAATCACATAGATAAACATTCGATAATCGCACAGAGAAAACGTCAATAATCGCCTGGATTATTAGATAAACATTGAGGTAACGGTAAGATAATTTATCTCACTCGGTAAGATAAGAAAAATGAAACAACCATTTTCATCGCTAAGGTAGGGGACATTCAATATCCGTGTTCAAATTCATTTATGTTAACACCGAATATCTAAAGTCATCTTTGCAAATTCAACACTAGAATTCACATAGATTTTTATTTTCCATTTTGGAAAATATTCGCAGAGAAGATAATTATTAGCTACCATTCTATTATGGTACTAATAGCTATAGATAAGGTAAGATAGGATAATTCCTTTTCTTTGAAAAGAAATTAAAGATAAGAAAGGCACGAAGCTTTGACTAAAGCTTACGCCTGTCATTTTTCAAGAAGAAAATTGCAAATTCAATTTTCGTTTCCTTGAACGGTAGATAAGATAAGGTAGAGATATTCTGTTGTCTTCCGTTGAGGCAACAGAGGGATTTTTCACTTTAGCCATGCAGGGCGGGAAATCTTAAAGCACCCAATCTTGGAAAGATGGTAGATAAGATAAAAGAAATCTGCTGTCATCTGATTGGACTAGCAGAGCAGTTTTCACTTTAGCACGTAGCAGGGCGGAAACTGTCGGGAAAGCACCCGTCTAAAACTAGACGGTAGATAAGATAGAGGTAAAAGATAAGATAAGGTAGATACAACGGCAAGATAGCGTTTTCTTTAGTTTACTGAACATAAGAAAAGTTAAGAGATAACATTAGACCTGTAAACATAGTCAGACAAGATAGGCGAATAGTTACTTTTCAAGGTAATGATTCAGATAGCCAGAAAGATATGGGTTCTCAAAATTTGAGCGATAAAATAAAAAGAGAGCCTGAGGATAGCAGATACCGATCCCAAAATTAGCAACATTTACACTTGTCGCGACACATTCACACAACTAGTTTCGAGATCTTTGAGAAACGCTTTGAAAGATACCGTTTTCATTCTGCATACATTCTTCATTCATTCTAAGATACGACAAGAAACGGAGCTTTCTCAATTCTCGTATTGCTAGACCTCATTTTCTAAACGGATTTTTGTCAAATACAAAAAGAGAGATAAAGATAGGTATGGAAATAAAGTTAAAGAGAAGATATTATAAGGAACTATTCGTCGCTTTTCGGCGGGTCTTCGCCTCGATAAGCCTTCAAATCTTTAGAGTGCCAGCGACCTAGGGGATTGCCTTCTTGGTCCTGTAATTCGTACACTAATTTAGACACTACTTTAGATATCCGGCATAGTACGAATTTTGGGGCCAATTTAGCAGCAAAATTCTTTGCGGCATTCGAAAGTGGGTAGGTATGTTTCCAGACGAGGTCACCCTCGGTGAAAACATCGGGGCGCTTGCGTAAGTCGTAATGTTTCTTACTTACTTCGTAAGCTTTCTTAAGTCTATCACGTATATCGCTGAAGATAGGAGGTAATTTAGATATGTCTTGTTCTCGATGAACATAAGACAGATCATCAGGTAATTCTAGATAATTATCTGAGACTGGACCGTAAAAGGTTCCGTCTACAGGGACATTTCTAGCGAAAAGTAGGAAAGCTGGAGCGTGTTTAGTAACTTCGCTCACCGATAAGTTAATTGCTTGTGCAATTTTATAAACATTTTTATCCCAATCTTTATGATTGTCACGGATGTAAGATGAGATGGCTGTAAGGATGGTACGATTCGTTCTCTCGGTCGGATTCACCTGAGATAAATGCCTGGCGCTATACCACAAATTAACTTCGTAGTTTTTCAGCAAATTAGTAAATAGACTGCTTTTAAAAATTTGAGCGTTGTCGCAAAGCAGAATCTGGGGCACACCGAAAATTAAGAACACTTGGTTCTCAAGAAATTTTGTAACGGCAGCTGCTGTAGCATTAGGCATTGGTTTAACCAAAACGAATTTCGAAAACCAATCAGTGACGACTAAAAGTTGGGTGTTTCTAGCCTTGGATCGAGGGAAAGGTCCCATGAAGTCAATAGAGAGAAATTGGAAGGGAAAATTGATTTTCTTATAATTACCCATGAGTCCTACGCGAGCAGTGTTTGGGGCTTTGTGTGCACCACAAACCTGGCAGTTTCTCACGTACTTTTTGACTGAGATAATCATTTTGGGCCAATAATAAACTTCAGATATTCTCGCCAAAGTTTTACTTACTCCAAAATGTGCAGAAGTTGGAGGGTCATGGAATTGAGCAATTATTTCCTCCCGGTTAGGAGTAGGGACAACAATTTTCCAATCAGATAGGTTAGACACGACTTCCACTCGAGGCTTAACATGTTTATAAAGAATATTGTCTTTGATGGTAAAGTCAGGGTATTTCTCAGGAAACTCAGTAACTTTGGAGACCATGTCTTTATACCAATCATCAGGTGCAAAGTTTTGGAGAGAGATAGAAGAAATAGAACGGGAAAGATAGTCTGCAGGGACATTGCAAGTGCCTTTTCGATGTTTAATGTCGAAATCAAACTGGCTGAGGCGTAAACACCATCTAGCTACGCGACCCATAGGATCTTTTAACGTGCGAAGCCAGAGAAGAGAGGCATGATCGGTGTAAACTGTAAAATTTGCACCTTCGACATAAGGGCGAAAATATTCTATACCAAAGAGGACACCTAAACATTCTCTTTCGGTAACGGTGTATTTCTTCTCGGCTTTCGAGAGCATTCGACTAGCAAAAGCAATGGGATGTTCAAAATCTCCCTCAAGTTGAAAAAGCACTGCACCTAACCCGAAATCACTTGCATCCGTCTGTATGCAAAAGGGCTTCGAGAAATCTGGGCTAGCTAGAACGGGAGCTGTAGTTAGTCGTTCTTTGAGAAGTTTGAAAGCTTGATCAGCTTCTGAGTTCCAAGTTATCGACTGTCCCTTTTTTCGGTTATGCAGCAGAGCTGAGATAGGAGCACTGATTGTAGAAAAATCCTTTATGAAACGCCTATAATATTGTAAGATACCTAGGACGTGTCTTACTCCAGTGGTGTTATGAGGAACAGGGGACTCAATAATCGATTTAACTTTCTCTTCACTAACTCGCAATCCGTTTCTATCGATAATAAAACCCAAAAAGGAGAGAGAATCTCGACAGAAGTGACATTTGTCGAAGTTGACAGTAAGATTAGCGTCTTTTAAACGCTCGTATACTTCCCTTAAAATTTCCAGGTGTTTCTCGAAACTATTGGTGGCGATAATTATATCGTCAAGATAAACGAAAACAAATGGCTCCAAAGCTGGACCTAAAATTGTGTCCATAAGACGTTGTTGGGTTTGAGCACTGTTTCTCAGTCCGAAAGGCATTCGTCGGAATTGGAATAAACCTCTCCCGGGAACTACAAAAGCAGTCTTTGGGCGGGATTCTTCGTCCAAAGGAACTTGAAAGAAAGCCTGCTTTAAATCGATGGAGGTAAGATAATTAGCGTCTTTGAGCTTGCTCAAGATAGTATCGATTCTAGGCAGGGGATATGAGTCATGTGTGGTGATCTCGTTTAGTTTTCGACCATCAAAACACATACGGTATGTTTTGTCTTTCTTGCGGACCAAAAGAACAGGGGACACCCAAGGAGAATTACTTTTTTCGACAATTTCTAACTTAAGTAATTTATCTACCTCTTCATTTAGATATTGTTGAAGGGTTGGAGATAATGGATATTGTCTCTGTCTAAAAGGCTTAGCGTCTTTTGTTTCTATGGAATGGCATAGCACATTGGTTTCAGGGAGTATATCAACACGGGCCAAACTTTTGAATTTGTCTATCGTCGATTCAAGTCTAGACAGGTCGGTAGGAGGTAAACAAGAGATATCCTGAATCTTATTGATAGCGCAAACCGTAAGTTCATTAGGTAAGATAGGAGATAATGAAGACGAAGGATCACCGGGATGAACTTCGAAGGATTCATTTACGAAATTAATCGTCATGTTGAAAATACGAGCTACGTCTATTCCCAAGATAATTTGTGGTGAGATGGAAGATACCACATGGAATTGGACTTTCTTTGTGACGTCATCTATGGTCAGGTCAAGTTCAATTATGTCGATAACAGATAGAGGGGAACCATCGGCATTTTTCAGGGAACACAACAAATCCGAATTTTTGGAAGGGATGGGTAGTTCACCCAGAACTTCCTGCATGGTTTCCAAATCACAAACAGAGATATTGGCGCCGGTGTCAAAGAGGGCTGTATAAGGTACGTCACACATTTTGACAGCTATAAATGGTCTATTGTCAACAGGGTTAGATAATAAGATTGGAGCTATAACAGGTATTAAAGAGTCAGCACTTGGTTTAGGTATGTCCTTTTTAGGAGGTATTCGAAAAGATTCGAAAAAGTTTGCAACTTTTTGCAACCATGATTTCCACTGTTCCTTTTGGATAGTGAAATCAACAAGATAACTGGAAGATACTAGTGCTGGTCTTTTGGAGAGGGAGGAGACTGATCGTCTTTTGACTTCAAGCTCTTTTCTACAAGGGCTTGCTTTGGGCGGCTTGTCTCTTGTTGTCGCACTGCACCCTGTTGTGCAACTTCGTCGTTTTTTGAACGAGAAGTGACTTTGAGAGAGTTCAGGAAATCTGCCGAACATGAGGGGCATTTAGACTTGTAGACATTTTTATGACCACAGCCATAACAAAAAACTTTTCTAGGGAGATTACACCTTACATAGGTATGACCTTTGTTGGAACAATTCCAACAGGTGACTGCAGAAAGGTTAGTAACAGGGATCTTGGTGTTACTAGGTGTAGGTGCACCTTTAGTTGGTGTGCCTCTGGCTTTACGAGAAGAGAAAGAAGCTGGTTCTCCAGAACATGCTAAGTCTGAATTTAAGAGACTTTGAACCTTCTTAGAGGGAGGGGGGCGATATTGTTGGACTATAGTCCTATTATCTTCTAACTTCTTTCCAATTGAAATTATGTCCTGAATGTTGTTTACCTCAACAAGGGCAAGATGATTTTGGAAATAAGGATGAAGATTTTTCTTGATTATTTTAAATTGTTCCACTTCTGATGGAGGAGTGGATAATCTCTTAAATAATCCTTGCATCGAGGCAACATAGATAGCAACTAACTCAAATTCACCATGAGTTCTTTGTTTGATTTCCTCTAATAGGTCATCATCGTAAGAGAGGGGGAGAAAAGTAATTTTCAATTTATTCTTGAGATCTTCCCAAGAAATAATTGAGCTGGCAACACTGCGAAACCAAATCAGAGCCTTGTCTTCAAAAAGATCCATTGCGGAATCAAAAAGATCACGGTCTGTGACATTTCTCGACCTTTGAAGTTCTTTGACCTTTTCTAGAAATTGGATCAAATTATCCTTAGAAGAACCAGAAAATTTAATATTCCATTTATAAACTGGAACACTAGGTCTAGAATGAGTGGATACAGTAGAGCTTGAAGCACTCTGGGAATTGGATGAGTTATCAGTTTGGTCTAGGGACTGGTCGTTTTTCAGAAGCCATTGACCTTCTAATTCTAAAGCCTCAGAAAATAAATCATCAGCTAAAGCTTTTGCTTCAGGATCTTGATCAAGTTTGAATCTATTGATTCTAGAGATCACATGATTCAGACGACATTGAATTCTTTGACAGATAGGGTCATTAAGAGACAAGGGAGCGTCCTGTATTTTGATTTTCAAATCTGCAAGAGTCTTTTTCACCTCTGCAGAATCTTTGTCAAAGGGGTAGACAGATTCGGAAATAGAAAGAGGATTTTCTTCCCTATTTAACAGGGCACGAAACTGAATTCGTCTTTTCTCCTGTGTATTAAATGGGACTTGTTTTCTAATCGCTATTTCGTAAGCGAGTTCTTCACTTAATAAAGCTAGAACGGGATTCATGATTGAAATCTACTAAAGTCGGTAAGGTAGGGATCGAAAAAGCTATGTGACGCTATGATGTATCTTTACACGTAAAGAATTCGTTTTCTACGTTTGACGTAAAGAATGCAAGGGATACGTCGCAACACTGCTCGTAGCTTTAGCGCTCGTCGGCACTAATACCAACAGCTGACTGGAGAGTCAAAAATTAATGGAAACCTAACCTAACTTAATGAGAAAATGGTAAGGTAATTTTCAGGGAAAGATTTTTGGATACAGTTTTCAAAGACAGCTTAACTACAGAGCTCTCATATCGAGTATCCTCTCCGTACGGAATTAAGCTTCTCTAAAACATTGCTCGAGACATCGCGACGGTATAATCAACCACTCCGTAAAGCTCCCTGACGGGTTACCCTTTAGCGGCAGTGTAGCGGTAAGAAAAAGTAGGTATTTTCGCGGCACGGCACTTTGCACAAAGATAATTAGGTAGGTACACATATATTAGGGAACAATAATGCTTAAAACTAAATCATGCAAAAGCTTTCAATAAATAATACATGCAGTAAGCAACAAGAGAAATTTATATAAATATCAAGTGATATCGCAGACAAATCGTAAAGTTCAAATAATTATGAGATTTATTTTATGAAAATCCTAGATACATAAAAGCCAAATAAGATAAAGATAAATTGGGTTTCTAAACCAAAGAAGTAATCGTTCCACACCGGGGAGTGCCAATTGCTGCGGTCGGGCTAGTTAGAATAGGCTCTGGGCCAATTAAAATGATTCTTGGCCAATTAAAATTCGATCGTTGTTGAAATAATTGCCGACTTACCTTCGTTGGGCCGAAGTATTAATTGATGCACCAAAATCTCACCCAGATTTCGTGCGACTGTGGTAACATCAGCAGCATAAAGCGGTACGGTTTAATTTCCTCTAAGATAAAAGATAGTGGGATGCCAGTGCCTTATGGTTTTTGAATAATTGATCTAAAGTAACCTGAACTATAAAGGCATCAAAATTCACTCAGGTTATGAGATGTTAACTATTTCTAACTACTGTAGTATCTACCTACTGAATAATAAAGTTGATCTTTTAATGAAAAGTATATTTATGAATTCTGTTTACAAAATAACTTATTGAAATTCTATGGTTATGAAATTACTAATTAATTGATCATGAAGTTAATTGCAAAATATCTCATTTAACAGTTTAACTGGTAGAGAAAATAGATATCTATCTTTCCTTCACATAAAAAGTGACAAATTCATTTCAAGTATTACTTGAATAATAATGGTGATTATAAGTATTAATTAATAAAACATCATCATCAATTTCTTGACGAGATAAGGCAATAAAAATACACAAAACTCCTAATAGATTTCTCTGATATCACTCTGAGCAATAAAAGGTTATGTCACACTTTGCTTACTGATACGACATTTTGCCTTCCTTGGAATGTCGTGCCGAGACTGGAGAGCGGGGCCCTGGACGAAATCTCAGGATAAGAGACCGTGGTCTCCCTCTGGGGTGGCAGAAAGACTGGTGGACGGTGTCGCGTCCCGTGGGAACACGTGCCTGACACTGGTAGCGTGGTCGTCCTTCGAGGTTAGATAAAAGATGAAAATATGAGGCTCCGAATGATGAGATCCAGTATTTAGGGGCAGGTAGCAGCAAAACTTTCAGATAGTGTAAGAGATTCCTTCCATAAAAGCGGATATTCAGATGTACCAGAAATGGAAACCAATATGGCGTCCGGGAAGACAGGTGGGGTTCTACTCCGTAGATAGGTTTTCCGACGAGATAAGATAGTACCCCAATTGATAGGGTAGGTAGAAAGAACTATAACAATATATAAACTCTATTAGAGAAAGTTTCAGATAGTTTGAACAATTTACTTACCCGATTTATTAATCGGTCCTTAGATAAAGAGAAAAGGGTAGGGGTGCGACTTGTCGCTTCAAGCACCGAGATTGGAAGATGGCCGAGCCTGTTCCAGACTCGCGAAAAGGACCAATCCTTTTGCGCAACTCAAAAGGGTGTTAGTTCATCTTCCTAAACTACATCACAGCGACATCTGTGTTTCTAGTTAATCGAAAAGGAAGATTGTAAGAGAAAGAAGTTACAGATTGTACTACAAGGTAGGGATCTTGAACTTGCCTAGTTTAGTTAGTTTTACCACTCGGCAACAGGTGGCGATGTTGGATCGAAATTCATGTTTCAATCAAATAAAGTGGCTAGGCGGACACCTTTATAGTAGGGATTTAGACAATGATATCTTATTTAATAATATTAAATGGAGCTAATTAAAGAATAAAACCTTTAACGACGTTACACACCTGCACCTAAAGGAAGTCTGCCACATAATAAAATAATAATTCAATGATCTTTGTGTAAGCATTTCATGCATTTACCTTTTAAAAACTCTAGAAAATGGCCACCGTTGGCTTCAATGCATTTTTAACAACGTTTGCCTAGATTCATGAAAAATGATAACGAATTAAGAGATAGATATCAAAATATCATAATTCTTGAAAATGCTTAGAAACGCTTGGATGCGAAAAACGATGCATTTTCTCGACATGAAATAAGTATAACTTTTTTTATGTAAAAATAACGTACGCTCCATAAAGTTTACCAATAGTAACGAAAATTATTGATAATAAAAAAATATGATGAAAGACACACGGAAAAATTCTGCCGATAGCGCCCTCTGCATTATGCTACAAGACTTTGACGCTAATATCGTTTGACTGCCTCTGAAAGTGACGTATACCAATTTTCTGAGTAGCTGAGCCATGTCCCATTAATTTACGGACACGCTGTAATTTATAATAATTTACTCAATTAATAACAGTATAACGTGAAACTTTTGCATATTCGTTGACTTTTTGAAAGGTAAGTGCAATACTGTTTCATGCTCTTGTAAGTAGTAAAAATTATTTTAAATAAATTGAAAAAACTCTTTCTGAATGCGAAAAAATTGTTTTAGGAACCACATTCTGTCTGTGGCTTGGTTTAAAAGCAGTTCTAATCACTACGATGGATTTATCAAAACAATTATGAATAGGTACAAAACCCAAGAAAAAATGCATTAAAACACTTAGAAAGTAGATAAGCGAATACAAATCTTTTGAGTTGCTGAGATTCTGATGTGATGCGGTGTGTTATACTTATTTAGTTTGGTACATTACTTTTGGGCATTTTATTAAGTAAAGAAGTTCACGTAGCCGGGCCCTCTTCGGAGAGGGAAATCTCAAATAATGGGCCTTTCATTTGTTGCCCAAAAAACTCTGAAAAATTCAGGCATATTCTTTGCTAAAAATAAGTATTTTTTGTTTCATGGAGTTTCTCTGTAAAACTCTTCCTTCTTCCGTTAAAGCATCAAATGAAGATCTATAAATTCTTTGTCTTGATATTTTTTACAAGAGAAGGAAGCAGTATGAAGAAAAAGTTTATAAGACATAAGTTGCTTATGTTTGTCTCAAGAATATGGGTATGTTTTTTCGTAATTTTTGAAAATAAGAGGGCTAATCCTCAGTAGAAGGATAAAAATCTCCTTCTGACTCTTGAAGTTTTTCTTTAAAACGCCTGCTGCTTCACTCGAAACTAATTAATAATCAAAAAAATTTAGTCTTTGTAGTATTTCGAAATTCTCACTGTTACTTTCGCCAAATAATCGACCCCGTTGACCGACACGGCAACGTAGTCAGGGTATCGTGGAAAACGATGGGTAGAGAGGGTAGCAGGGAACAGGGGAAGTGGAAAGGCCACCACCCAAGAAAGGTTGAAAATTCAAGGGCAGTACGGTTCGAGACTATTCAGGCTAGACCTGGTCCGTCTCGGAAGCTAAATAAGCGAGTCTGAATACGTAAATTAAATATTTTATTTTACTAAATTTAATAATAAGCACGCTACTTCTAACAGGTGTTATTCCACCTTTAATAAGTAAATAATTACCGTCGAGTTCTTTGAATACGAGGCTCGCACCCGTATTCCTGAATTAATAGTTGTTGTTGTCGGGTGTAGAACACCTACCTATCTTTTAATTAAAGTAGGTACTATTATTACTATTGTCTAATTTTGTGTACCTGTGAATCCGCGTTGTGCGTGATCTACCAATCGGTGATCGTTAAATAAGTTACATCGACATCTACCACCTTGCAGTTCTCTTTTGGCGGTAATCTATTGAAGTTACCCGCCGACGTCGTCAACAAGACAAGAAGCGCCGTTCCGCTAACGATCTTCTAATATTTGCAACCTCATCAAGGAACACCAAGTACCTTTAGTACTCCTCAGGTTAGATCTCTCTAATTACCTCTAGAGTGTCCCAAACCATTTGTGAGCAGTGGCCGTCGTCAACGAAGCGTAATAATAATTATTGTATCGGTTGTTTATTTATGTTTAATTTTAAGGATTGATGTTTTATTACAGGGAGGTAGTGTTGGCCAGCCTATCAGCTCTAATGCTGTAATTGATTTATTTTATTACATTGTTTAATTAATAAATATTGTTCATTCTACTCCCAAACAGCACCTATTTTCAGGTTTAAGGGTAAATATTTATTATTCTCCGATTAATTAAAAACATAATTTGATTAATATTCTGGAAAAAGTCATCATATAGGGAATTAATTACTCAGGTACATTAATTCAG
The DNA here is from genome assembly GCA_910589415.1 of Malachius bipustulatus. Lineage (NCBI taxonomy): Eukaryota > Metazoa > Arthropoda > Insecta > Coleoptera > Melyridae > Malachius > Malachius bipustulatus. Next base: position 5,418,981 of record OU342634.1, read on the forward strand.
ATCTTATGGACTCACGACCCAATCTAAGCTGAATGAGTTGAAATAATCATTTATTTAGGAGCAGCAGCTCGATTCAGTACATCTTTTGTAATTTTTTCCAGAGAGATGCTTTGTTTTCGGCTTCCCTCTTGGAGAGGACCCAGTTACGTGACCTACCACTTTGGTGGATCGTAGCTATGGCTTGTCCACTGAGTGTTGTCTGGTGAGATGCCACACTGATCCTGACTATAAACGATTTGATTTTTTATGATTTAATTCGTACTAATTGTAATTATTATAATTGTACGAATCAAATCAATTTTTGTATTATAATATTTATATTATAATAATAATAAATATTATAATTATAATATAAATCAATTATTATAATTTTACGAATTAAAACATAAAAAATCAAATCGTTTATAGTCAGGATCAGTGTGGAAACTCACCGGACAACACTCAGTGGACAAGCCATATAGGTATACACGTCTGCAGCATCTCAACCAAGCGACGGCGTCTGCGGTGCACGATCCGGCAGAAGATGGCTGGAATGCCTTTTGTTACGTGGCAACAGAGCTCTCTGCCAAACTGCTGTTCTAGCTTGAGACGGTCGGCTGGGAGAGGGGAGGTAAGGTGGCCACCGAAAATACCCTGCTCGAACACAGCATTCGTATTCGTATCCATAACATAGTAACATGAAACTAAAAGTTGACACTCAATCGGTACGGGTCCCCAATTAAGGGTATATCACTAAATAATAACTTTGTTTGTAATGAATGCAACAAGTGTTAAAATAATAAACAGTTAACCTTATAAATATTATATTATACTCGCGTCTTCATTTTCTCTGTTACCTACACACCATATTGGTCCTTCGAGCCGGATGTTTTCGGTAGCCACCTTACCACTCACTCCCCTCTCCCAGCCGACCGTCTCTAGCTAGAACAGCCCTTTGGCAGAGGAGAGCTCTGTTGCCACGTAACACCTTTTATGTTAAAATTATTAACAATGTTATTATTATAAAATAAGTGTATTTTCCTTTTTCCTGAAAAAGTCTTTCCATATGCTTTTTAGGCTTTTACAATGAAAAAATTAATCAAGGTAGCGCAGTAGTAATGCAAAGAACTAAATCTCAGAGTCAAATAATTCCAATAAAAACCTGTATCAAAAATTTGCTAGAAATACCTGGAGTTTTCGAAACAATGAAAAATTACATGGAATATGAAAGTTCAAAAAATGATTTGCTGTACACTAGTGTTTTTTGTGGAAAAATATGGCAGAGTATTGCTTCTCTACCTAAAACTTCAAGTGATATATATTTTCCCATCTATGTATATTATGATGACTATGAAACTGGTAACCCTCTGGGAAGCCATGCGGGCATTCAAAAATTGGGAGGTGTATATTACACTCTTGGTTCAATCCCTCCAGATTTTTCTTCTAAATTGGAAAACATATTTTTGGCGTCACTCTTTTATGCTGGAGATAGGACCGCTTTTGGCAACGATACCATCTTTGGTCCAATTGTAAAAGAATTGTTATATTTAGAAAAAGAAGGCATACAAATTCAAACAGAAACTGACAATTTTAGAGTCAGGTTAATTTTAATGAGTGTAATAGGAGATAATTTAGCTTTGAATGGAATTCTCGGTTTCAATGAATCTTTCAGTTCACAGTATTTTTGTCGGATTTGTCGTAATCCCAAAGACTTCACTCAAACTCAGGTTGTTGATAATGTAGACACCTACAGAAATAAAGCAAATTATTCAAGAGACTGTCAAAATAAAGAGTGAGTAAAAGAAAGTTGTATTTTCAATGTTCTATCAAAATATGACGTGACAAAAAATATATATTGCGATATTACGCATGATGTCTACGAAGGCATAGCTCGATATGACATGGCGAAAATTTTAAACATTTTATGTAAAAAAAAAATTTTTCTCTTGATGTATTAAACGAAAGAATATTTTTTTTTAATTTCAAAGAAATTGACAAAGGTAATCCACCACCACACATTAGTCGTTCTCACATTGTTAATGGATGTTTAATAATGTCCGCCTCAGAAATGTCTGCTTTGATAACATATTTGGGCCTTCTTGTTGGTGATCTTGTGCCTTTTGACGATGAGACTTGGGGTTTGTATTTAATTTTGTTTGATATTGTTAATATTATTAGTTCAAGAAGCATAAGTCAAGAAGAAATTAATCATTTAAGACAGCTTATATCTGAGCATCACTCATTATATTTGAAGTTATTCAATGAATCACTCAAACCGAAACACCATCACTTAGTTCACTATCCAACCATTATCGAACAGCAAGGACCCTTAGTCAACATTGCAACCATTCGATTTGAGGCTTATCATAAAATTGGTAAATCATGTGCAAATATTGTAAAATCCCGAAAGAATCTACCGTATACGATATGTTTCAAACATCAACTGAGATTCTCTTACAGACTGCTTTGCAAAACTGGCCTTAACACTACAAAGAATTTCGGAAAAGTGGTTTGTTGTATTTCAGATCTTTCAAACAGCCAGAGTTTACAAACAGAATTATTGAAATTGTGCGAATTTACTTCACCACCATGTGTTGTTTCTTGGCTAACTATTAATAATATACACTACCGACCAAATTTTTTAGTGCATATTAAAAACGACGTTTTTGATGAGCCCGTTTTTGGTATGATAGACTATGGGCCAGTTGCACAAACGTTAATTAAAGATTTGTCAGATAATTACTGATTTTAAATTGCAAATTTTGAAAATATGGTGAATATTTTGAATGATATTTTATTTTTTATCAGTAATTAACTCTTCTAAAAGGGAGTAAAATTTATTTCCAGCAATATCAGACCAACAGTTTGATAATACAGGGCATTTTAAAATCAGTAATTATCTGACAGATCTGTAATTAACGTTTGTGCAACCGGGCCTATATTATAATGCTTGATAATGGCACTTTTTTTCTCGCATATCAAAAACGTACTTGTCATGGCGTTAATAAGCATATACAGGCTTTCGAATTGGAGAATATAACCAATAATAAATTTAAATTATACATTGTCAAAGTTGAAACAGGTCTTAGAACTTACCAGATTCATTCGATGAGCTCTGGGCTCGACTTTGTTAGTATAATGAATTTTTAGTTTTTTCAGCTTTGTCTCACTCTAAGTCATGTCTTTAAGAATACTTGTTAACTTACCAGATTCATTCGATGAGCTCTGAGCTCGAAATTGTTATACATAAATATTAATATATCTAATGAATTTTTAGTTTTTTCAGTTTTGTCGAATTCTAAGACATCTATTTAAGTATACTTGTTATACGTATATTATTGTTACTATTTATTATGTTTATTTTTTTATTTTTTTTTATCATAATGGATATTTTTTTTATCATTGTTTTTTGTTTCTTATAGAGACTATATATGTATTTTTTTTGTATAAGTTAAATTATACATACCTATAATTTTTATTTTCTCTCAACATTTGAAAAAATATATTTGTTTTTATATAAGAAAAAAAAATTGTTTTACTGCACCTGATGTACCCAATCAAATTGATATTCCTATAAATTAATCGACTATAGCATTAACTTTATTATTTTTTTATAGTCAACTTATATTTTGTTGCCGCAACAAAACTAATTTTATTAATCATAAACCGAATTGTTTCTAGCAAAACTTTGACTAGTTCATATTTACGCAACCTTTCTTTACCTCTACCTAATATTTTGGAAAATTTTAGATTAAATTGTGTCAGGGTGATTTAGATTGTGTTGATATACGTAAGCTACTAGTTAATAATAAACATCATTTGATTAAAACAATCAAATAAATATTAAATATTTTGGCACCGATCAAACGTTTTGTCTCTTCAACATTCTTGTTTGTTAACAGTTACTGAATATTTATTTATTTATTTATTTATTTATTTATTTCGAATATGTTCACACAGACAAAAGTATAATTTTAATTTTATTAATATAATTTTACTGTAAAAGTATTCGCCAAACAAATAGTTTGGTTTTATTAAAATAATAATTGTTTCTCTCTATTCATGCAAATCATTTGTTTAGGTCAAACGAGATTTGGTTATTATGACCAAACTGTTCTCTTTGTGCACGTTGAGAAAACTGGTTTATAAAAATGAAAGCATCTTCTGTAAAAACTGGACCTGTGTTCATGTGAAGAAAATTTTGTAAAAAGAATCTGTTGCAATTATTAAGTATCCTCGTATTATATTGTGTACATATTTAGAATAAAAAAAAATTTATATTGATGCCTCGACGTTTATTCGTTGATTTGGCGACACTTCAACAGTAAAAATAATAATTTTTCAAAAAATAATTAGGTATAAATTTAAATTTGAATGTCCCGCGCTTACCAATGATATCTCCGGTAGTCCAGGGTGTCGCCACCGTCGCAGATTATCAAGAGTCTAACGTGTAATCGAACGCTCTATTATACACCGTGTTTTATATTAAGTCGGTACTATTGCTAACTTCGTTATTATTTAACCTAGAAAGTCGGTTAAATTAGCAAACTAGTAGTATTTTTTCTCCTGAATAAAATGGCGCAAGCAGAAAAACAATTGAACATCGCGTTTTCGAGATATTCAAAAAAATGTAATTTTTTTAATGGAACACCCTGTATATTTTTAGATGGATCGGTTGCAAATTTTTTTAAAGGAAAAAGTATTTATGCACTATGATCCTAAAATAATAGATTCATTAATTATTCATTATTTTATTACTCCCAAAGTAGGCTGCGACAATTATTGTAATTTAGTGTACCTATGTAATGCTAAGGTAAAAAAAAATATGTCGTCCTCAATAGTGTATTTTTCAATAAAAAAATACACTAAAAATAAGAGTTGTTACCTTGAAAAGGATTTAATTTTACATAAACAAATAACAGAACTTGTTTGTGTTGTAAAATTTTATTATTTTAGGATCATAGTGCATAGAGAATTTTTCCTTAAAAAAAAAAATTGCAACCGATCCATCTAAAACAATACAAGGTGTTCCATAAAAAATGTTCATATTTTAAATATCTCCAAAACGCGATGTTCAATTGTTTTCCTGTTTTCATCGTTTTATTCAGGAGAAAAAATACTACTAGTTTACTAATTTAACCGACTTTCTAGCTCAAATAATAACGAAGTTAGCAATAGTGCCGACTTAATTTAAAACACGGACAAGTTCTGTTATAATTTGTTTATTTAAAATTAAATCCTTTTCAATATAACAACTCTTTTTGTTGTGTATTTTTTTATTGAAAAATGCATTATTGAGGACGACATATTTTTTACCTTACATTACGTAGGTAGGTACACTAAATTACATTAATTATCGCAGCCTACTTTAGGAGTAGTAAAATAATAAATAATCAATGAATTTATTATTTTTGGATCATAGTGCATAAAGACTTTTTCCTTTAAAAAAAATTTGCAACCGATCCATTCAAAAATACATAGGATGTTCCATTAAAAAAATTACATTTTTTTTTAATATCTCTAAAACGCGATGTTCAATTGTTTTTCTGTTTTCGCCATTTTATTCAGGAGAAAAAATACTACTAGTTTGCTAATTTAACCGACTTTCTAAGTCAAACAATAACGAAGTTAGCAATAGTGCCGACTTAGTATAAAACACGGTGTATTATCTTTCTCTATGGTTAGGACCTGCTATAAACCGATGTTTTGTTAAAAGAAGGGATTTTTGAATAAAAACTTGTTTTGATTTTATAATTCAGGTATGTACTTACATACCATGTCATACATACACTTACATATCATTACATACCATCAGTGTGTGTAATTTTTCATAAATAATAAATCAGCTTTCAGAGATTTTATAAAAAAATGTAGCAGATTTGATAAAACCTGCATTAGTATTACTATATTTGTGATATTTTAAAGAGAACAGAAATCAATATTTTCGGCAATTATTGTCAGATCAGCAGCTGGAAAAGCTTGCAGAAAATTTTTATGACTGATTGTCAGTGCAAACGTTATAAGTGTTTCTCAATAATTAGTGATAGTGATAAAAAAGAAATCCTCAAAATTTTTAATAACTTAGAAACCTTCGACGAACAGAGCTTCTATCCAGCTGGTCTTATATCAGTCATGCCTGTCAAAAGGCGAAGAATCAGAACCGATGAAGCCCAAGTTTAATGATGCTTCATATAGGCAGGGGATTATGAGAATAAAATGGATATTCAGGTATGTTACAAGGCATTTATATCGTTGCATGACATAACTGCTCCCAGAATACAAACCATACAGACCAGTTTGAAACACGATGGGAGTGTCCCCGAGTTTGCCAGGGAATGTCACCAAAACAGACCGCATAAACTTATAGAGGCTACAATCACTAAGGTATGTGAGCATATTTCATCATTTAAATGTAGATCTAGCCATTACAGCGTAGCTGAAACTAATAAAACATACCTTTTTGAAGAATTAAATGTTTCTAAAATGTATGACTTGTTTAAAATAAAGAATCCATAGGTCAAAATATCATACAACCGCTATAGAGAAGTATTTAATGAGAAATTTAACGCCGCTTGAAGCCCGGACAGCCCTGAGTCGCGCGAAGTATTGCCAGAGGACCATCGCAGGGACCAACGAAGTCGCACAGCGGACACTCACCACTCCATGGCACGGCAGCTCCCGAGCAGTCCTACCCCCTCGCCCCAGGCGGAAACACCGCCACATCCCGGCCGCTCTACTGGAAACCGTCGACGAAGATCTCCCTGACACATACAGCAGCGTGATCGACAACACCCCGGTCACGCTGCGGTGAAACGGCAGCCCCCCTCGCAGTGAAAAGACACTCAGTGATAGTTATAAGTTTAGGTTAGATCTTCGTTATTTAAGACTCTCCGGCCTATCCGGACTAGAATAAGAATAATAAAATAATTAAGATTCTCCGGCCTACCCGGTTTAGGTTAAGTATCACATATCTTAAGTAACATATAAGTTAGCTAGTTTGCACCAGGTTTAGTAACCTTAGTTTAAGAATTCCCTCTTGTTATCTCCCCCAAAAACTCTTCTTCTTCTTAGTCACCCTAGACTAAGCGCTCCTCCCTTCAAATTTCTCTTCTTCTTTTTATCTTTCTCCTCCTTCTCTCGTCTTCTTTTTCCAATCTTACTCTTACTTTTTCCAATCTTATTTTTCTTTCCTCCATTTCCTACAATATTTAAGTAGCATCCAGGGCTGAAGAGGACACATTAGTCCTATAGCAGCCCGCGATAGGGTATTAGGTAGTTAAGAAAAAATTATAAAAAATCAAACGAAACAATAAACGTTGTTGAATTGAATTGAGAAATTTAATATTAGTTTCGGTTACCCACGCTCAGACACTTGCTCTCAATGTGACGAAATGACCGTGAAAGTAAAAAATCTACAATCAAAATTGTCTAAAGCAAACGCAAATGGCAAAAAAAGTGGTTTTGAGTGAACTGAACAAACTTGAGACAGAAAAGAAATTACACCTCGCTAAAGCTAAAGACAACAAGCAGACCTGGAATCCATTTGTATGGATTATTCAAAAAATTTGCCTATCCCTAACATCTCAACCAATGATGTCTATTATTATAGTTGGCAGCTATCATTGTACTTGTTTAATTTGCATGTGCTTTCAAATCGACAAAGTGTATCTTATGCATACAGTGAAGTAATAGGAAAAAAAAAGGAAGTGACAACGTCTGTTCTCTTCTACATCATTATATTCACAACAGTTGTGATGGATATCTTCAAATAGGCAGATCTGATAGCCGCAAAATATAAACATTATAAACACTTCACATTATATGAAGTGTTCGTATGATGACTCATTATCGTTCTATCGATCATACCGCGGCAAAGATTGTATAAGTTGTATTACAAATGAGCTCGAGAGTTTTGCTGAAGGTTTGGAAACAGTCTTTTTGTGCCCCATTCCCATAGATCGTCTCACTCTAGATGAGCAATCACACTATAACAATGCGACACACTGCTATATATGTGAGAAACCTTTCACTTCTGAAGATAAAAAGGTACGAGATGATTTTCACTTTGCTTCTGGAAATAATAATATGGGTGGTAAAACTAATTACCGGGGACCCGTGCACGAGGCCTGCAACTTCAATTTTCAAGATACTCACACCGTACCTATTGTGTTCCATAATAATTTAAGCGAGTATGATTCTCATTTCATAATCAAAAACTTTACTTTCGGTTAGATGGGCGAGTTAATGTTTTACCAATTAATAAAGAAAAATATACATCATTCACTAAACATCTCGATGATAACATGATAATGTTTCGATTTATCGACTCCTTTCGCTTCATGGCCTCCGGGTTAGACACTCTGTCATCATAGTTGAAAGAATTTCCCGAACTTTCATCACAGTTTCCTAACACATCAAATTTGAAATTATTAACAAGAAAAAGGGTCTATCCCTATGACTACTTTGATTGCTATGAAAAATTCAATGAGGTACGACTTCCTAATAAAGCCAACTTTTATAACAAGCTCAATAATAGCAATATAACTGATGAAGATTATACCCACGCTTTGCAAGTTTGGAATGCATTTAATTGTAAAAATCTAGGGGAATACTCAGATTTATATCTGAAGTTTAAGCATTTATAAGCTTGATCCTGCTCATTACTTTACATTACCTGTGTATACTTGGGACTGTATGGGAATCCATTAATATAAGATTTCTACTACCAGGGCATCATATTTACATGCCAGTTGATTCTATTCACGGCACAATTGAACGATTTATCAAGAAACGAATTATATGGGCTCCCTCGAAGTGGACAATTATCATAACTAACGCTAAGACCAATTTTATCCACTCAATACTGTTAAACTAAACCACACCGATTTTGCTGACTGGAAAAAAATATCTGCCGCAATGCTTAAGTCTTCAAAATTTAAGTCGGTTGAAGGTGAACCGATATTAATCAGCAAGATGAAGACTGCTTATTTTGAAAAAGCAAACCCTTATATTGTCATCGACTATTCTTATGATGGCACTGATAAAAAAAAATAAAGATAGACCTACCAAGAGCTTCAAAAAATGGGAAACCTAAAAACCTTTAAAATCAAAAACTGTCTATCAGTGTTCAAAAAAAAAAAAATAGATTTAATAAGATTATGCACTAAAAATGTTATTCCTCTGAAGTACCACCCCGAATATTTGGAAATGAAGACTTTACAATCATTCCCCGACATTTTACCAGAGACAGATGCAGAAGACAGAAGTCATTGACGATAGGTAACACTTTTTAATAATGTTTTGATTTTGTTACCTTTTCAACTTTGTTTGATTACTATTTTCATTTTGTGGAATCGTTTTAAGTTACTGGAATTACAATTTGATTTATGTATGGAATAAATGAATAAATAAATATTTCTTAAAACTATTTTGTTTTCGTAACGATAAGAGAAATTGAAACCTTCTCCAGCACCTCTTTTTTCCGAATTTAGGTGATTCAAATTTTTCTTTCTGAAATTTCAAAGGTTATCATACCCATAACCCATAATTGCATTATGCGGGTGTTCACAATAGTGGAAACCCCACTTTTTCATGGTCTATGGGTCAGGATCGATGGATATTTGTTGATTTGAGGTAAATTTCATTAATTTCATAAAGTAGGAGTGTTTATATTTTCTTAGGTACATATATATTTTTTTTTATTTTTTTTTCTCTTACATATTTTTGAAAAAAAAATACACTAAAAAGTGGCGTTTTAGAAGCTATTAAAATTAATTTTTCATTGTACGCCAGATTTTGTTACCGTGTGGCACCTCCCACCAAATCATCGTAACTTCGAAACTTACGATTAAACCGCAGATGGATACGATTTTTCTATCCGGAAGAATATCGTAAGAATCATTTTCTAATAAACTATTGCCATTAAGGCATCGATATATGTCAGATAATATTACATCAAACTGTGTATTATACATGTTTTGCAAAACATAATGGGAATTCAGTTGTATTGTACCTGGCACATAGGATGGCAAAGTAACAAAACTGGCAATACAGTAAAAGAAGTGGGTTGATAACACAAAAATTTATGAAATTTGAAATTGTGATAGAAAATTGAGAATGTAATATCGCGAGGTGGAGTGGGAAAAGCTGAATCAACATCTTCTCTGAAAAACCATTTACAGAGGAAACATCCGGAAGAATTTGCAGAGGTCAGTGGTGTCAGCAGTGTTGGCACAATTATCGATAAACCATCAACATCAACAGCGACATCAATTGAATCGCTCATTTCAAAAACAACATAAGTCAAAAAAATCCGAAAATTACATTTAAACGGTTATCGTATACTTGAGGGTCGATACATCGTTCTGTGCTAAAAGAACTTAGGTCGCATACTTCGTTACGTGAGAATCATGAATCTACTTTCAATGTTCACTGCTAAAACAACGTAAGTCAATGACATGCGTTGTTTTAACTCGGACGGAGCATGACCACTGATTAGACAGTAGAGTGCAGACTGCTTCAGTAGGTTATAATGCACCGTGCAAGTTATGTTTAGGTATGTTGATGTTTTTCTTGTACGATTCATAATAATTTACAAGTACGTATTAAGGATCCAACAATGTCTAGTGATACTAGTGATAATGAAATACCACCCCTGAAAAAAAGGAAATTTCAACCGGAAAAGTATAAAAAAAATATTATTAAGGATGCAAAAGTCAAAGGTGTTGCACACACAAACTGGAAAGGAAAAGCAGTGCCAGCACGTGTGACGGGACCAAACTGCAGGTAAGTTTTTTCGTAATAAGTATTCATAACTTTAAGCCAGTGAGTATCTTTTACATTTAGTTGCAGAAAAAAGTGTTTCAACGATCTTGTGCAAGGAGACTTCGTCCACAGCATTAATAAAATGAATGGTTTTGCCAGTAAGAACGAGCAAGATATATTCTTGCAACAATTGATTGAAAAACATATTGTAAAATCGCACAGGCCACGTAAAGAAGGTGCACTGCTTAGACAGCATTCATTTAAATATTTTATTATTTTGTCAGAAAAAAAGAAGGAAGTTTGCAAAAATGCATTTCAATCAGTTTATAATAATATAATAATAATAAAGTTTATTGTATCACATCATTTACACTCAATATGCAAATACATAAAACTATAATTAAATTACATAGAACAATAGTAAACAACAAACGAATTTTCAACTGGACGCAATAAAAAATAATTGACATAATAAATCCACAGAAATAAATGATGCTTTTAAACAATAAACATATGCATGCATATACGTATATACCTATCTTACAGGCACACACGTTCCACAGAAACCACCATTTGGTAGTTTGTATGTGGTGTACATTAGTATAGAACATGCAGCAGTCCCACCCAACCACTGCCATTTCTCCATGCAGTCTGTATAAACTTATTTGACAACATATTACATTTGACATCAGTTATATGAACTATATTTTGTTTCTTTCTTTTTTCCCTGTTACAATTTTCTCTCTCTACAATCATTTAGAGTGTTTTTATCTACAATTTATTCCGTTAACAGTATCATGTATCAAATGTCTATCCGTATTTTTCAACCACAACTTTAGTTTCTTTTTAAATGTTTTATGACTGTCCATACATTTTATGTCTGTTGGTAACATATTATAAAATTTGGGTCCCAAATACGTATAGCTTCTTTGCCCAATTGTCTTGAAACATTTAGGAGTCGTAACAAAAAGCTCTTTTTGTCTAGTTGAGTAATTGTGAGAAATAGGTGTCAGGGACAACTTACTTGAGTGAATGTTTTTAAGAATCTGCTGACAAAAAAGTTGTCTGGTATCTAGTATCCCACTCAAACTATATAATTCATCACTAGGAAATGTTTTTCTTTTCGCATATATAATTTTTTAAATCCATTTTTGTAGGACGTTAATTTTTTCCAGAAAACAGTCATACACTCCTCCCCATCCAAGCACCCCATATGATAACTGTGACTGAACGAGGGAATAATACACTGTCCTCAGATGTGTCAAGTCTAGAAACTGTGCCAAATATCTAAATCTTCCTATCAACCCACGCACTTTTTTCACAATATTATTCACTTGCAAATCCCACCGCAAGTGCCTATCAATAATAACACCCAAGTACTTCACAGACTCAGCCTCAGGTATCACAGTATTTTCGTTAATAGTTAAATTTCCCAGTTGAGGTAGGTTACTAGAATAAGAGGTAAACGGGAGGTACACAGTTTTTTGAATGTTAATTGTAAGTTTGTTGTGTTGAAACAATTTTTTAACTTTTTTGAAATCTGACTCAGCCACCATTTTCAAACTATCCCGACTATCCGATTTATAGAATATTGCGGTATCATCGGCAAAACTGAGCACTGTACCGACTGTGTCCAAGGTTAATAGACTATTCATGTACAATGTAAACAGCAATGGGCCAAGCACTGTGCCTTGAGGTACACCATAGGCAAGCGACTTTGATCCACTGATCACACCATCCACAGATACTCTTTGCTTTCTGTCCGATAAGTAGCTATTTAGAATGTCATACATCTTTCCTCTCAATTTTTCTATTTTCTAACTTTCGCAATAAATTTGTATGGCTTACTGTATCGAACGCCTTCGAAACATCCACAAAAATGGCCAGTGCTGGTGTTTTCTTATCAAGTGCATCATATATTTGGCCTGTCAAAAAGCCAATAGCATCTTCAGTAGACTTCCCCTCCCGAAAGCCAAATTGTTTTCCAGATAAAATATTATTCTTATCCAGAAAGCTTTGAATCCTATTCTTTAATACTTTTTCAAAAATTTTGGCCAACGTGGATGTTAAAGAAATTGGTCGATAATTGTTAAGTTCCCATTTGTTTCCATTCTTGAATAAGGGCTTTACAAGTCCAATCTTTAGTGATTCAGGGAAATGACCCTCAACAAAACATCTATTTATAATAATTTTTAAGGGTGTCGATATAATGTCTGCGATCATCTTACAAGTTTCAGGTCTTATTTCATCCAATCCGGGTGACTTCCCTGTCTGTAGACTCCTTATTACTCCAGCTATCTCTAACTCGTCTGCACTGTATAAGAATATAGTTTGGTTTATTCTTGGAATGGTATCTTGGAAGTCTTCAGGACTCTTTATTTTACTTGCAAACTCCTGCCCCAGTTCACTAAAGTATCTATTGAATTCTTCCGATATCTTCTGTTTATTTTCAATCATTATACCATCCTTAGTTTTTATCTTCGTTATTTGTGTTTCAGATCTATTTTTTTCACAAATCTTATTTACACAATTCCACAGATTTTTCGATGAATTTGAGTTTTTATCTATAAGTCTCGTTGTGTAGTCTCTTTTACTTTTTTGTATTAACTTACCTAACCTGTTTTTATATCGCTTGTATAGTCCTATGGCATTACAAATAACAGAGTCAGGAGGCTCTGCAATCTACTTCTAAAATCACTTACTCCTCATGACAAGCGCGGAAAGCATCCTAAAGCCAATACAAAACCTCCACAAGTTCTCAAGAAAATACACGATCATATTCTTGCATTCCCAAGAAAACAGACTCATTATTCTGGAAGAACTATAGAATATCTTGATGCTCGCTTGAATGTGTTGAATGTGAAGACAATGTTTATTTTATTTAAAGATAAATGTCCAGACCTTGGAGTAAACTACAAATTTTATGTAAAGTACTTCAAGGAAAATTTCTCTTTGCGATTTGGGAGACCTCAGGTGGATACAGGTATTACCTGTGAGGAATTGTCTGTGAAAATCAAAAGTCCAAACTTAAATCAAAATGCCGTATTAACTGCACAAGCCGAATTAGCAGTACACAAAAGAAGAGCAAAGAAATTCCACAAAAAGATATCCGATGTTAAAGAAAATTTGAAAACACGTGATGATGTGGCAGCTATAACATTCGATTGCATGCAAAACTTGCCATTACCATGTATACCCGTTCAGGAGATTTTCTATTTACGTCAACTGTGGGTAAACTGTTTCGGTATAAAAAATCTGAAAACAGGAAAATCTGTATTTTACACATCATATCATGAGGGTATGGCCAACAAAGGTGCCAATGAAGTTTGTTCAATGATACAGCATTACATTGAAAACTTTCTAGACAAAAACATAAAAGAGCTGTTCATTTTTTCTGACAACTGTCCTGATCAGAACAAAAACCAAACGGTAGTAAGATTTTTGCTGGCTTTAACAGACACAAAACGTTTTCACAAAATAACACACTATTTTCCTATTAGAGGCCATTCTTTCCTCCCTAATGATCAGGACTTCGGTGTACTAAAACGGCATATAAAAAATACGATCGATTATATGTTCCAGAAGAATACTACTCTATTATGGCAAAAGCAAGCTCCAAATTTTCTGTATTCATGATACAGACAGCTCAAATATTGGACTTCAACAAGTGGTGGCCCACGTATTACAAGAAAAATTGTGTGGCGGATGAATGTTTTGGAAGAAAGGTGCCAAAAGAGCAAAAAGTGTCCTCCGCAGTGTCTACATACATGGGTTTTAAATATGACACAAACAAAAAAGGTATCGTTTTCTCCGAAAATTTTATTGATGGACTCCTAAAATATACTTTCAGTTTTGCTAGGACATCAGCAGAAGTAAAACTGCCAACTGAGAAGGCTTATGCCAATGACTACGTTCCTATAAATCCAAATAAGATAGAGAATATCAAACAGGTGAAAGGAAGCATTCCCGAAGATTATTTACCATTTTATACAAAAATTTTCGACTGGCCTTTGAATGTCGACATGGCTGCTGATAATGTGGAGCCCGATGAAGAGTATGATTATGTGCCCTAAATGCTGTGTTTTTATGATTATTTTTCTCCTACTTAAATTGAAATTTGCTAATTCATTAAATTTTTTCAACATATTTCGAGTTTTTTTTATTATCTAGGTATACATTACTTTTCTTTTGCATGTTACATTGCTCATTGTGAAAATCACTTAGGTCAGGATCAATACATTGAGGGTCGTATGCTAGAAAATCTCATTTGGCGTTGTTAACGTAACACCGATGTCAATCTGACGTTGTTGTTAAAATCAATTCGGTATGCTAGAAAGAAATATTCATGATTTGACACTGTTGTTAGGTAACATCATCATGTTAAAAATGTAACATGAACAATAGCGGCAACGTTGTATATTCGCTGATTACAGGCTAAGAACAATTCACGAACTAGATCGAAGCCGAACCGAAGTTCAATTTCGTAATTAATCGGCGATCCGAGATGGTCGAGGTCCGTTTTGGTTTCGCGTTGTTAGATGTTGGCTAGTGCCTACTGAACGCATGCGCATGGCCTATACTGTTGTTGTAACAAATAATAACAAACGCAAACGTTTCAAAGTAGTAAACATCAAGCAAGAAAAACAATTTAATTAAATAACATTTCCACCAACCCAGTTTGGTCTGCCCATGGTTAAATGTTTTATATTTATTTAATTTTTTTCTGAATCTAAATGGAAAATACACACCAAGCAGGAAAAATAATAAATATTTTTTTATTTACTCCGCCAATGGTGAAGTATATGTTCACACATTATTACGTTATTTTTTTCAATCTAAATGCGTCCCTGCTGTGTTTCTACAGTTACAGGTACTTTCTGGAAGAAAAATTTTGGAAATTCAAGATATGACGCCCACCATTGTCAAGTATTCAATTTTTAAATAAGATCTCGTATAATAGAAAGGGGTTTAAAATACTTCAAACTGAAATTATAGTATGAAAATACTAGGTAGGTACCTGTTTGGTTAATTTTCAATTTATGGAACAAGATTGTTGATATTCAGTTGTGATGACACTGTAAATAAACATAGAAAAAACAATTCACTCTGGAATAATACTGGATTTATTAAAAATCTTCCTAAAATTTGATAGCTAATAATAATTAATCGATCCATATCCTGTGATTATTGTAACATGGCCATTTAACATTGACATTCAACTGTTCCTACTCGATTTTCCTTTCTAGCATACCAAATTGGGTGATTTCAGCTTTAACGCCGTTGTCAACATGAAATTTGACATGGCGATGTTAAAGCATTTAACATGGTCACGTAACCATGTCAAAGTGATTTTTAACAACAGTGCCGTTGTTAACAGCGCTGTCAAATGCGAAATTTAGTTTCTAGCATACCACCCTGAGTCTAAAATGACTTTAATCCAACGTAATGGTACATATAATTATTGTAAGGAAGAAAATATTATTTTCTTCCTTACCGAAACCTACGAAGGCGTAGAAGCGCCACACGAGTTTTATTTTTAAAATTCCGAGTTAAGAAATGGGACATCAACGACAGGAGGGCCCAAGAAATACACCGTTTGATCGGAGAAATGATTGCTCTAGACAATATGCCATTTTCAATGGTCGAAAACCGAGGCTTTCGTCAATTGATGCAGAAACTCTCTTCAAATTATAATATACCCAGTAGAACATTTTTTTCAACGAATATTGTACCGAACATGTACAATGAGTGTTCTGCCAAAATTAGTGAGTTACTGACTGACATCGAGTCAATATCATTAACATCAGACATATGGACATGTTCGCACACAAACGAAAGCTTCATCAGCTTGACAGGACATTGGATCTCCAGTAATTACGATTTCCGTAATATTGTGCTTCACTGCAAGCATTTCCCGGGGAGTCACACGGCAGAAAATATCAAAGAAATACTTTTGGAGATGTTGGATACCTGGGAAATACAATTGTCAAAAATACACTCGATTGTCCGCGATAATGGGAGAAATATTGTAAGGGCCTGTAAAGATACCTAGTTCTAGTTCCTAGTGCTTCGTGTTTTATTCACACTTTACAATTGGTTATAAACGATGGTATCAGCACCCAAAGAGCTGTTACCGATTTGATCGCGGTAAGTAGAAAAATTGTCGCGCATTTCAATCATTCTCCTGCAGCATGCAATAAACTGAAACAAATTCAAAATGATTGGGACTGGCTGAGAAGAAATTAATTCAAGACGTGGCTACGAGGTGGAATTCGACTTCGATCTGAAAGAAGGGTGCTGGTACTGCTGGTGTTTGTACCAGTATTTCAATTTTGATATGGGTATTGGTATTGTATCTAGGTAGTCTGATTTATAAAGCGATAGGACGCATTGCTTGAGCTTTCCTCGGATTATTTGTATTATTCTAAGAACATTAAATCGTTACGTTATTTAACAAGACTTTAATTATCATCCTTATATTTCGTTCGGCAGAAATATTCACATAAATACGAAAAGTTTGTAGTGTTTTACGCAAAAACAATATCTGGCAAAAAAAAGTTCGGCAAAAGTTCGGCAAGTTCGACAAAATCATACAAAGTTCGGCTTCGCCGAATATTCGGCAAAAGCGCCAAACTTGCCGAACATTCGGCACATCCCTAGAAATTTCCATTTGAAAGTAACAAATTTGTTGTTATTTCCTCAATTGACCCTTTGTCATAATGTCCCTACTGATGGACATGAGATTTGCACATAGAGATATTGAACAAATATTATGATTTTCATCTACACCGTGTCTCTTAAATTTCCGGACATAGGGAATTCTCATGTTAAAATAGACTATTGGAAATATTGGCTCCCCTAATTATTTTACTACGGTAAAATGTCAAATGTAAAACTTCTTCTGCTTCTTATGCTACAATTTCATTTTCATTTGGTTCATCCGTTTTCAAGAAAATCAGAAAAAAACTTATTAATAGTTTTTCGTAGTTTTTCAAGGTTGCTTTGCTTTTGACAGATAATGCTAAAAATTATTAATTGCCATAACTGATTGTTCAAAAGTAATTCATTCGTCATTAAAACTTCAAGTGGCAAAGTATTACTTTTTAAAGAAAAATTTGTTTATAAAAGTGAATTTTATCACACCATTGAAGAAAAAGTAAAATTTATTAAATGGCATTACTCTGGCAATTCACTTAGGGCCGGTTGTTCGTACGTCAGTTAAAAATTTTGAGATAACTACTGATTTTGAAATGCCCTGTATTATCAAACCATTGGTCTGATATTTCTGAAAATGAATTCTGCTCGCTTTAAGAAGAGTTAATTACTGATTAAAAATACAAGATCATTAATTATATTTGCCGTATTTTCAAAATTTGCAATTTAAAATCAGTAGTTATCTCAAAATTTTTAACTGACGTACGAACAACCGGCCCTTAGAATCAGAGATTTGTACTCGGTTAGTTATCAAAACCGGCAAATTCCAAGTGCAGAAACAATTTAAAAAATTATCAATTTATTCAAATCTACCGGTAACATTAATAAGCCATGTAAGTGTCACGTCAGTTAGCACCTCTGGGGTAAAATGACTTTAAAAAAGTGTTACTTAATGTTGTTGAAGATAAGAATAAAAGTGTGAGACAAATTGGGTGCAGTTTAGGAATATCTCACAGTAGCGTCCATCAAATTTAGAAGCGACAAACTCCAGTGTTCAAGTCTTTCAAGTATAGCTTGCAGCAGGAAATTTTTGATGAAGATAAACTCACGAGAATGAAGTTCTGCGAAAGATTAGTAGACTTATCAAACATAGATAGAAACTTTCTAAGTCGTATTTTATTCACCGACGAATGCTTTTTTTCCACTCGTGGTACTCACAACCGCCAAAATTTTTGTTAATGGAATACTGAAAATTTGAATTTATCAATAAAAAGTAGAAGTCAATATCGCAACACAAATAATGTATGGATTGGCATACTGGGCCATAGAATAATAGGTCCTTTCTTCATTAATGGTACGCTGACTGGAGAGCGTTATCTTCAGCTGCTTCAAGAAGAAATTGACCCAGCGTTTAGACTTGAACCTGGAGGAAGAAATCTGGTACCAGCACGATGGGTGTCCAGCACACAGTAATGTAATTGTACGTGAGTTTCTAGACTTCACGTTTCCCGACTGTTGGATAGGTCGAAGTGGTACCATAAACTGGCTAGCACGCTCCCCAGATTTGTCTCCCTATGGCTTTTTCCTCTGGGGTTATTTAAAAAACAAATTATACAACAGTGAAAACTCGTTCAACAGTCTGATCGACTTAAAAGAAGCAATCGTAGTGTAACTACGACTCCGCCTGAGAGTCGTCCGTGGCGTTTCGCTGGTCCGGAATCGCCTGGAGATCGGACGGATTCCTCGGGCGCCAGATTTTTACTGAGGGTTTACTCCCTTGGGAAGATGTTCTCGCCAAATCTTCCCACTCACCTGAGTCGTAATTACAATGGTACTGCTATAGTACCCTTGTCCCAGGGGTAGCTCTGTGGAGAAACGGAAAGTGCCAGGGGTCGGTTGAGGTTACCACCCTAAAAGAATTGTGTTCGGCAAAGCGGGCTTTAATCGCTTTCCGAAAGCATTGGCACCTCCGAGGAGCCAAGCTGTAGCGAGTGATTGTCGGTTTAAAGGATACTTAATTAATTAATGCAGAACGGATGAACATTAACACCACAGAATTCAACTTAACAATTTTTATTATTAATTTATCGGAGTAGGTACACAATGAGCAATAATAATGAATCGGTATGAATGAATAAATAATAACAAATCGGTCACGGGGCACAGCGGTACGTGAGGGGCGGTTGCGACTAATAAGTAGGTAGGTATACACGTCGGAATGACGGACGGGCGGTCAAAAACGGCCTGGATCGGTTTAGACAAAAAAAAGAATAACTAGGCGGGCTGATCTCGGCGGTTATGTGAGTAGTGCGGCCACGGTGATCTCAACTACGCATTCGGAGGGGAATCGGCACGATTTTGGCGGGACGCTGCTCCCCGAGCACCAGACGCCACCCCCAGCACACTGATCCACCCTTGCTATGCCAGGCGATGGACCGTGGACCAGGAGCGAAATCCTTGTTGCTCACAACGTGGAAGTGAAGGGGTTATTGAGGGAGCCCGTTGTTCCGCGGGTACCAGACACCACTCCCGGCGCACCGATCCACCCTTGCTATGCCAGGCGATGGACCGTGAACTAGGAGCGAGGCCTTTGTTGCCCACAACGGGGAGATGAGGGGGTTATTGAAGGATCCCGTCGTCCCGCGGGTACCAGACACCACTCCCGGCGCACTGATCCACCCTTGCTATGCCAGGCGATGGACCGTGAACTAAGAGCGAGGCCTTTGTTACCCACAACGGAGAAGGTAGGGGTTTATCGGAGGAACCCGTTGTTCCGCTGGCACCAGACGCCACTCCCGGCGCACTGATCCACCCTTGCTATGCCAGGCGATGGACCGTGAACTAGGAGCGAAGCCTTTGTTACCAACAACGGAAGGAGGAGGCGGTTTGATGAGGGCCGGAGCGATGGGAGTGAGGGGAAGAAAAATATTGACCGCAGCAGTAATACGTTAATTGCAACAGCACCTACCTTTTACTATTATTCGGCAACTGGTCTAGGCTCTCTATCTTCTATTAACGCAGGTGCACTACTAACAACGAAGGGTACAAATCAAAATAACTATAATTATTGCACTCGGGCTTCCCGGTAGGTATCTAAACTCAGGCGGCTGACTATTTAACGCACTTCTTCTCGGTAGGAGATCAGAATTCGGAATTCATTTTTCAAATCACGGCCCCGGTTTATATAGCGACCACTATCGGTTCCTGGTGAGATAGAAATTTTCGAGAACATTTTCTCCGTAAAAAAGGTTAATTTAAACTGCTATCTGCGGCTCGGTGCATTTCGGCGTTTTTATAATGCGATAGTGGTCGATAACTTGCTTGAATTTGAAGCCAACTGCCTCGATTTAGTTACTTTAAAAATCAGCCTGTGCATAAAAAATTAATGGAATTAAATGAAATCATGAAAATTATTAGTACTTTGCTGATTCAAGGTACCTACCTACCAAACCCTATTTCTGCACTATTCGTAAAAACTTAACTGAATTAATAATAACTTAAACGGGGTGGTCCTACCTATCTACCTATGTCGTTGGAATGATCTTTATTTATTGAAAAGAATAGAAAAATAGGAAAAAAATAAACTAGATGGAGTCGGGGTAACACGACTTCATTACACCCCCCCTACTTCGGTAGACAAAAGCCCCGGCTTTTGTCCCCCCTGGCTCCCAGAAAAAGAACGCCCTCGTTCGCCACTCCTTCGCAACAAACAATAAAACAGAAACGCGTGTACGCTGTGCCTCGCTTACAAAAGAAATAAACAAACTCCCGGTATCAAAAATTCCTGGTATACAAAAAAAATTAATTTCCCTATCTATACATGTACAAAAATAATTCCCTATCTATTTACATACAAAAATAATTCCCTATCTTAAATAAAAATAACACCAGTCCCCACCTATTTACAAAATCCTATAACCCCCACAACAAAAACCACCTAATGTCCCTGGCATAAAAATAACTCACGACAAGTCTACAAAAATGAAATCAACACTTATCCATAGTATGGTCCTAACGGAGGGTTTCACTGACCGCGGCACAAGAACTCACCACTCACCACGATCGAGCGTCATGGTCCACCGTCGCCCCTCCGTCCGGTCACTCCCTCCGTGACCTGGACGTTCGCCGAGGCTGCCGGATGTAGAACCGGCGGCGTCGTAGTCCTTCCCTCCGGGCCTGGGCGTCCGGCGAGCGGGTGGTTGCGAGTGGCGCCACCAGCAGATCGCACTGGACGGCCTTCTCCGCCGTCGTCCTTGGCTGGGTAGCGCGGTCTTCTCGGCGCGGCGGCTCCTCGGGTCGGTCCTCATCTCGAGGGCGCCGGCGCTTGGGTCCCAGGGGTCCGCCCCGGCATGGGCAGTCCCGGGACAAAATCTCCGGCCGGTTGCAGCGCGAGCAGAACAGCCGCGGTGCCCCCCTGCACTGGCTCCGGTAGTGGCCCGTCTCGCCACACCGCCAGCACAAAACAGGACTTCCGGCAGGCTCGGGAGTGGTGGGGCGGTGTCCCAACCGATGAAAGACCGGTTTCTTCGGTGACGGTAGCCTTCGCCGGACCTCTGCGGCTGACGCCTCTGCGGTGGACGTCTCCGCCGGCGTTGCGTGGCGGATCGGCGGCCCGGGTTCCGGTGACGGGGTGTCGGTAACGGTGTAACTTATGGAGGACGGTGTGCTGAACCCATAATCGAACTCGGACTCGCCGCCGGACATCATTTCGGGGCTACGGTTTGCGGTAGTTCCGTCGTGGTTCTCCTCTAGAATACGGTGACGCGGACCTGCCGGGACGCACAGCTTACACTGCTCTTTGGTCCCCTTCTCGAACGGACGGTTACTATCCGGGACCCGCCGCTGCGGGCGGTCGTCATGGATACGGACATCGGGGCATGCGGCCGGGTTCTTCTTGACGGTGTCACATTTCTCTCGGTACCAGGCGTCAAGTTTCTCGCGATCCGCGGTTTCGGTCGCGCAAACATCGCCTTCTGCGGGCGGCGGGGCTGTCGGGGCGTCGCATGTCACTAAGCGGTAGCTCTGGCGCCGTTTCGGGCGCGCGCGACGTTTCCTGGGGCGTCGGTGGTGCTGACGAGGGACTTTCATGGCGCCAGTCTTCTCCATCAGACCGGTTTCGGCCTGTCGTGGTCGCTCGCCGTCGCTCTCCTGCCGCTGGGCGCGAGACTGACCGCTTCGGTCGTCGGTGTGTCCCGTTTCCGCCACCGGGGCTCGGAGAGGGTACCTTCGGCCCTTGATGCACACCTCCCGCCTGTGCATGTCCAATGAGAAATGACCTTCTCCAAGGAAATCCATTCCCAGCGCCATATCGACGGGTAAATTCGGCAAGGACAGGCAGGCCGCCTTCAATTTGTCGGGTCCAAGGCAAACGTCGAGCAGGAAGGTGGTCCGGATCGGTACGGTCGTGCCATCGGCGATCCGCGCTGACGTCCCCTTATATCGTCGAATCCGGGCGCCCTGCCTCTCGCAATGGCTGGCTACTTCGGCGCCCACAAACGAACGGGTTGCCCCCGTGTCTACGAGGGCTTCGAACGTCCTCCCCTCTATAGTGACGGTGAGGAACGGTCGTGTGTCTGGGTCCAAGTCGGCTTGGCGGTGATTACGGTTGCTCGGGGCGGGTATCCGGTTTTCCGGCGTCTTTACCCGCCCCGCGTCTCGTTTCCCGGACGCTGACAGTCGCAGTCCCGCGACATTACTCCCGGACGCTCGCAACGCGAGCAAAAGAGTTTCGGCTGTCCGGTACACTGGCTGCGGAGATGTCCCGTCTCCCCACAACGCCAACAGACGGCTCGGGCGTTGTCTCGTGCAGGTGGAGAGAACCTGACGGTTTTTGGCGCCGCCTGGTCGGTCAGGGTATCGCCAGCCTCGATCGCCCTCCGGGGTGGCGACGCACTTCGGATCGGCTGTTGACGGGACTGCCATTCTGTTCTTCTCGGTGGCAGTGGACTGGGGGGTGCGGAAGGCATGGTGGACGGACGGAGCGGTCTTGCTTCGGGTCCCGGAAATCTTCGGACGGTCCGGAGTTCGGCCAGCACATCCTGGGCTGCCTTGGCGTCTGCCATCAACGAGTTTACGTCTCCGTAGCTGCGGCTCCAGAGCATTTGCTTCATTTCGGGTCGAAGGTTTCTCTGCATCCAGTCCAACTGTCGGTGCGGCGGTATCGAGCCGTGACGCCTGAACAGCGTCTGCATCGCGGTGATATACCGGAGCACGTCCTCGCCTGGCGCCTGCACTCGCCGACTGATCTCTGCCTCCAAGTCGAAGAAATAATCGGCGTGGAGGAAGTACTTTCGGAACGCCATCTGGAAGTCGGGCCACGCCGCCATGTAGGCAGAATTATTGCGGTACCATGCCAGGCACTCTCCTTCCAGTAGGAGTGGCATGGCGCGGAGCATCCTTTCCTGGCTCACTCCGTATATCTCCCGGAGCTCCTCCAGACGCTCCAGGAAATCGACTGCACTGGTTCGCCCGTCGTACCGCAGATTCCAAGCGGATACATCGGGCGGTCCCATCGGTTCGGTCGGTCTAGACGGGACGAGGGGGGGAAAGGCGTACGGTATATAGTTCGGGGTCATTGGCGTTGGTAGATGCCATGGTGGCGGTGCGGTCTGAGGCGTCGGTTGAACGGTTGTAGCGGTCGGGGGGCAAGACGTCCATGTAGTCGCAGTGGTGCATGCGGGTGGTGCGGAAGACACCACTGTTGTCGTCGTAACGGTCGATGCGGCGAGCGTCGTGGCGGTCGACGCGGCGAGCGTCGTGACGGCGGTGCTCATCGTCTTGTTGTCGAGCGTCAACCCAGGGAGGGACTTGATCCTGGCCGACAATATTCTTCGCTTCTCCTCCACTGTCGATGGGCATGACAGTCCTAGTCTGGCCAGTTCGGCGTCCAACTCGTCCTTCTTTAACCGGTAGATCCAGGACGTGCGGGGTTCATCTTGCAGAGGTAGGCCGCCAACGGGGGCGGCGGAGTGGTCCGTGGACGGTCCTGTAGACCCGGACGCCGCTGCTCCCTGCTCGAGATCGTCAGCGCCCATTCTGAACCAGTCAGCACCGAGCATGCGCGGCGGTCGGGGGGGGGAGGTTACTGACGGCACTGAAAAGGTCGGTGGTGAGGTCCCCAGGGGAGAGCAAAAAATTCCAGTCGGATCGGACCAACGGTTCGACTTCTGCGGGGTTTTGGCCGATTTTGGGACTCTTGCAATGGAGTCTTGGAAGTTCTGCGGGGTTCAAACGGTCGGCTGGGTCCCTCTGGATGCAATAGCGAAAGAAAATCTGACCTAGCAAACCAAAGGCCAAAAACTCCAAATGACCGCCCAAAATTTTCGATGGTTCGGATTCCTCGGATATGGTTTCCCTTTTGTTTCGGCCTTTTTAAAAATTTCGTCCTTTTTGACGTCAGACGCCGGGAAGTGCCTCAAAATCGCACTTTTAGGTTACGGTCGGGTCGGTTTCGGATTTCGGTCCTGGTACGGATTGTTGTCGACACTTGGCAACGCTGCGGGGTACTACGGTGGTCGTGAGTGCTCCTTTCGGGAATGTCTATTATTTTCTATCTACAGCGGGAAGAATGGAACTTCAATAGGGTCCCTGCTCGGGCGCCACTTTTGTAACTACGACTCCGCCTGAGAGTCGTCCGTGGCGTTTCGCTGGTCCGGAATCGCCTGGAGATCGGACGGATTCCTCGGGCGCCAGATTTTTACTGAGGGTTTACTCCCTTGGGAAGATGTTCTCGCCAAATCTTCCCACTCACCTGAGTCGTAATTACAATGGTACTGCTATAGTACCCTTGTCCCAGGGGTAGCTCTGTGGAGAAACGGAAAGTGCCAGGGGTCGGTTGAGGTTACCACCCTAAAAGAATTGTGTTCGGCAAAGCGGGCTTTAATCGCTTTCCGAAAGCATTGGCACCTCCGAGGAGCCAAGCTGTAGCGAGTGATTGTCGGTTTAAAGGATACTTAATTAATTAATGCAGAACGGATGAACATTAACACCACAGAATTCAACTTAACAATTTTTATTATTAATTTATCGGAGTAGGTACACAATGAACAATAATAATGAATCGGTATGAATGAATAAATAATAACAAATCGGTCACGGGGCACAGCGGTACGTGAGGGGCGGTTGCGACTAATAAGTAGGTAGGTATACACGTCGGAATGACGGACGGGCGGTCAAAAACGGCCTGGATCGGTTTAGACAAAAAAAAGAATAACTAGGCGGGCTGATCTCGGCGGTTATGTGAGTAGTGCGGCCACGGTGATCTCAACTACGCATTCGGAGGGGAATCGGCACGATTTTGGCGGGACGCTGCTCCCCGAGCACCAGACGCCACCCCCAGCACACTGATCCACCCTTGCTATGCCAGGCGATGGACCGTGGACCAGGAGCGAAATCCTTGTTGCTCACAACGTGGAAGTGAAGGGGTTATTGAGGGAGCCCGTTGTTCCGCGGGTACCAGACACCACTCCCGGCGCACCGATCCACCCTTGCTATGCCAGGCGATGGACCGTGAACTAGGAGCGAGGCCTTTGTTGCCCACAACGGGGAGATGAGGGGGTTATTGAAGGATCCCGTCGTCCCGCGGGTACCAGACACCACTCCCGGCGCACTGATCCACCCTTGCTATGCCAGGCGATGGACCGTGAACTAAGAGCGAGGCCTTTGTTACCCACAACGGAGAAGGTAGGGGTTTATCGGAGGAACCCGTTGTTCCGCTGGCACCAGACGCCACTCCCGGCGCACTGATCCACCCTTGCTATGCCAGGCGATGGACCGTGAACTAGGAGCGAAGCCTTTGTTACCAACAACGGAAGGAGGAGGCGGTTTGATGAGGGCCGGAGCGATGGGAGTGAGGGGAAGAAAAATATTGACCGCAGCAGTAATACGTTAATTGCAACAGCACCTACCTTTTACTATTATTCGGCAACTGGTCTAGGCTCTCTATCTTCTATTAACGCAGGTGCACTACTAACAACGAAGGGTACAAATCAAAATAACTATAATTATTGCACTCGGGCTTCCCGGTAGGTATCTAAACTCAGGCGGCTGACTATTTAACGCACTTCTTCTCGGTAGGAGATCAGAATTCGGAATTCATTTTTCAAATCACGGCCCCGGTTTATATAGCGACCACTATCGGTTCCTGGTGAGATAGAAATTTTCGAGAACATTTTCTCCGTAAAAAAGGTTAATTTAAACTGCTATCTGCGGCTCGGTGCATTTCGGCGTTTTTATAATGCGATAGTGGTCGATAACTTGCTTGAATTTGAAGCCAACTGCCTCGATTTAGTTACTTTAAAAATCAGCCTGTGCATAAAAAAATTAATGGAATTAAATGAAATCATGAAAATTATTAGTACTTTGCTGATTCAAGGTACCTACCTACCAAACCCTATTTCTGCACTATTCGTAAAAACTTAACTGAATTAATAATAACTTAAACGGGGTGGTCCTACCTATCTACCTATGTCGTTGGAATGATCTTTATTTATTGAAAAGAATAGAAAAATAGGAAAAAAATAAACTAGATGGAGTCGGGGTAACACGACTTCATTACAGTAGCAAACAGCCACGAAGTCTCCCAGTACATGCTCGCAAACGTTCTGCGAGAGTTCTATGATCGACTTGGATATTGTTTAGCTGCAAATGGAGATTTATTTGAACACCTGATCAAATAGTAGAAATGATGATTTTTTGTTATTTTTTTTCCAATTTTCATAATTAATTTGTTAATTTAGAATATCATCTTCTTGTTTATAACAGACTTATTTTGGACTATCATCTGTCTTATTATTATCTTATTAGCATTATCTGTCAAAAGCAAAGCAACCTTGAAAAACTACGAAAAACCATCAAGTTTTTCCTGATTTTCTCGAAAACGGATGAACCAAATGAAAATGCAATTGTAGCATAAGAAGCAGTTTTTTTTTTCCTTAAGAAGTTTTACATTTGACATTTTAGTGTAAAATAATTAGGGTAGCCAATATTTACAATAGTTTATTTTACCATGGGAATTCCCTATGTCCGAAAATTCAAGAGACACTGTGTATGACAAACTTTGACAGATGATAGTTCACTTGACTTTAAACATATTTTTATTAATAATACACATGGGTCCGATTCGTTTTTGTTTACATGTTACAAGCGTTTAAAAGAATACAGTGCACGTCATAAGTAAGAAATAAATTCCATAAAACGTAAAGAGAAAATTAACCGAACATCCTGAAACCTTTGACATCAACACACATTTAATAGGAGATAAAACCCATCCTTTGGATAAATTCATGATGGTGCCATTTAAAGATAATGGACATTTAAATGAAGATCAAATAAGGTTCAATACTCGTTTGAGCAGGTCACGAATGAAGATTGAGCAGTCATTTGCACATTAAAAAATGCATTTAGATGTTTACGCTTTCCTAACAAAATTAAAATAGGTAGTATGAAATATGTTGTAATTGCTACGTGCATATTGCACAATATTCGGATGACAGAAAAGTAACCCCTAGAGAATTTAGAAGTCCCTGTAGAAATAGACAACGAGGGAGACAATGACAGAGACATTAATCGATCAGCTCAAGAAAAGAGGCGGTGGATAATGGTTTTATTACACTAGGGTGATTTTTTTTCATTACTTTTTTTTCATTGTATTGTATTAAATATACAGGGTTAGAACTATTTAAAGGGCCACTACAGGGATATCCTAAACC
The DNA here is from genome assembly GCA_910589415.1 of Malachius bipustulatus. Classification (NCBI taxonomy): domain Eukaryota; kingdom Metazoa; phylum Arthropoda; class Insecta; order Coleoptera; family Melyridae; genus Malachius; species Malachius bipustulatus. Next base: position 5,447,087 of record OU342634.1, read on the forward strand.
ATTGAAGTTACGAGGTCGGTTAAATTAGAGAAAAGTTGCGCTATTTTGTGGCCATATCGAATCCGTCAAAACATGCCAGATATCTTAGAGCATCAAAACTTTCCTCGGCATCTGCATCATTTTCTGTGTTGCAGTTTTGAACATGCACACTTAGAAAATCGAAATCCAACCTGCAAGATTCACAGCTATAAAGATACGACTCCATTTCATTTAATACCCAATCTTTTGATTTTACTTCAGCTAAATATGTTCATAGGCTACTCAAGTACTGAAATCAAACGATAAAGAAAAACAGAAATCAAACAAAAAAGGGTTTTGCAATTTTAGAGAATAAAACACCATACACCAGCAATAAAATTCATATTTAAATTTTTTTAAATTACGGTGGTCGCACCGGGTCTGACAGACCCAGACGTTAATATATTTATAAATTTCTTAAATATGGCAACACTGCCATGGCTGGCTCTTTCAGTACCTTCCTAACTTTTGCCTGTAATGCTTCCTGTGTGATTAGTAGTGAAACACGTGTTACTGAGTGTGTATAAATTTCAATTTTTGATAGTCAGACCCAGCGCGACTAAATAATTACCAACGAAATCCACTGTGATTTATTAAACCTCGGTAAGTAAAAAGCATTTATTTAGTACTGTTTGCAATTATTTAATTAATTTTACAAGCTTTATAATTAAAATTTGTACTTGGGCATTCTAGAAATGAGTTGTTCATATGAAAAAGAACAACAACGCCTTCTTCGTCTTATGAGAAGTTCAACCGTCTAATGAAAAACCAGATGATGAAGAAGATGAAAATATTGAAGACCAAATTGAAACAAGAGAAGAGGATTCAAATAGCGAACAGGAAGCTGAAAGTGAAAATGAAATAGGCTTACCACAGCTTACTTGTTTCATTGCAAAAGATGGTAGTACACAGTGGAACAAGCACCCGTTCTCCCAAAGGGTACGTACTGCGAAATCAAACATTGTGGTTCGCCTACCTGGTGTGAAACAAACATCCAAAAATGCACATACACCGTTAGAATGCTGGAAATTATATTTTGATGATGACATGATTAGCAAGATTGTCGAAAACACAAACAAGTACATAGCAAAAGTGGCCGACAGTTATGAACGTGACAAGGACGCTAAACCCACGAACCTAGTTGAAATTAAAGCCCTGATAGGCTTATTATATCTGGCAGGTATTCATAAAGGTAGCCGTTTAAATACAGCGGACCTATGGAGCCGCGACGGTACTGGGATTGATATGTTTTGGCTCACAATGTCGTTGCAACGGTTTCGTTTTCTTATGCTTACTATACGCACTGATGACAAGGACTCACGGGAACAGCGCCAGCAGTTTGACAAACTTGCACCCATACGGGAGATTTTCGACTCATTCGTAAGTAATTGCCAGAAGCACTATACAGTATCGGAGTACGTAACAATAGATGAAAAGCTCGAAGCCTCTCGAGGTAGCTGTAACTTTAGGCAATACCTCGAAACCGAATAAATATGACATTAAAATTTTTGCATTGGTAGACGCGAAGACATACTATAGTTTGAATCTTGAAGTCTACGTCGGTCGGCAACCCCAAGGACCTTTTTACCAAGACGTTGTCCAAAGAGCGTTGTCCTACGAATGATCAAACACATATCAAAAACAGGCAGAAACATAACAACAGATAACTGGTTTACCAGCTACAGTTTAATTGAAGACCTGTTACGAGAGCATAAGCTAACTCTTGTTGGCACTATAAGAAAGAACAAGAGAGAGCTGCCAGCAGAGTTTGTGAATACAAAATTACGCCCTGTGAACTCCAGTATGTTTGGGTTTCAAAAAAATAAAACTCTGGTTTCTTACGTTCCAAAAAAGAACAGAAATGTAATACTTATTTCAAGTATGCATTACGATGATGCAATAGATCCCGGGACTGCAGATAAATTAAAACCAGAGATTATAACTTTCTATAACAAAACAAAGGCGGGAGTTGATGTGGTAGATGAATTATTAGCGAATTACAATTGTGCAAGAAACACCAGACGATGGCCTATGGTTGTGTTGTATTCCTTACTGAATATAGCAGGAATAAATTCGCAAGCGATATTTTGTGCAAATAACCCAAATACAGACATACCAAGACGAAAGTATTTGCTGCAACTTGCACGTGAGCTGATTCATGACCACCAAAAATACAGAGCAACTTTAACAAATTTGCCACGTGAAGTAAGGAAGCGTCGGCGTGAAATTACTGGAGTTCCCAAAGAGCAGCGACAACTTCCCCAACCAGGGAAAAGAAGTAGGTGTGAAGATTGTCAAGGTTCAGATAGCAAGACCAGATATTATTGCAAGAACTGTTACAAATATTTATGTTTAGGACACGCTCGTATTCTTTGCCAGAATTGTGAAGAAAAGTCTTGCCAGAATTGTGAAGAAACGTCCAGTGCCTGAATTGGTGCAAGCATACTATTTTCATTTTTGTAAGTGAGCATGGTGAATAAAGACTTTTGATTGAATTATTGTGAGATTTTTTAGTTATTATTCATTGTATTCAACTAAAAGCTTATTGTTTTTGCTTTTTACTTGTATTATCGTTGCGCATAATAATTGATTATTAAAACCATCCCCTAAAAACATAATCATTTTGCCTGCTTGGGTCTATGAGATCCCGCGCGACCAAATTGGTTCAAAACAAGGGCGAGACTACTGCCGGGTTAATTAAGGTAGCAACTTCGACTTCATTCTTTGATCAATATGTCAATGTCAACTGTAAGACGTCATCCGTCATTTCAGTTTGTTGAACGACACATTTACTCTAATAGTATGGTGAAGACAGAGACATCGATGTTTCAATGGTCTGTCTTTATTAAGAAGTGAAGAGATGTATTTTTGATTACAGCCACCTTTCCAAATTGAATTTTGTTATTAAACCTAAAGCATAAAATTAAAATTTAAAATAATAAATAATAAAATAAAATTTAAAATTCTTCTTTATAATCTTTCAGTGTCTCTGTCTTCACCATACTATTAGAGTAAATGTGTCGTTCAGAAAGCATTATTGTTTTTCAACAATCGGATAGCTGTAATTGATATAATAATTTATTATTATTCAATTTGTTCAAAATGGCGACATGCCCAAGACTTTAAATTTTAATAAGTCTTTAAATCAATTCAAATTGAATCAAATTGAAAAATTGAGATTTTGAATCCAACAGAGATAGAACCTTGACTTCAATATGAAAGTTGTAACTGAAGCTAAGGAGTTTCCAAAACTAGTTACAGTTTGGGCGAGAACCTAAAAATGCCGAAACTGGAGCCAAAAAACTAAAAACCGGAAGTCGGCCATATTTCCGCAATGAAAGTCCAAATCCGAAAACTTCAAATAAAAAAAAACGTTTCGTCTTGACGAGACCTACACGGCCCTTACCGTTGTCTAAATCGAGCTGGTACATCCTGTATATGGCATTTGCCCAAAAGTTTGTTCCTTCTGATGTAAAATCTAAACAAAAGCGTTCAGTAGCGCATTTAATCAATTTGTTTCCACAAGTGCCGTGTAACATTGAAGAAATAAATATCGAGTGGCAAAAGCCAAGATATTCTTCAGTTTAGTGATGATGTGACAGAATTTTGTGAACGAGTATTAGAATTGAAAAACACTTTGAATCGACCAATGTTTCCTAATTTATCAGTTGTGATAAAAATTATATTATCACTACTTCATTATTCAACAGCTGCTGAAAATGAGCTCTCAAGCAAAAATCGAGGATCTCAAAAAGCAGGTGAAAGAACTCCAGCAACTTGTAAGTAGCCAAGACTCCTATGTCAGTGCCTTATTATAATACTGCTACAAGTGCTCTTGACGCTAATGTTATCCCATATTTTGAGCCTGATTCGAAGAATAGTCAAGGGGCAGACGCATGGATTCGCAGCGTCCAGGAATTGAAGGATTTTTATCAGTGGACTGATCATTTAACTATGGGATCTCAGAAGAAAATTTGAAAAAAATGATTCTCGGTGTAAAAACGAGATGGAATTCTACCTACTATTTGATTAATTTGATTCGTAGAACTTGTTCCACTAATTGCCGCGATCATTTTTGATCAAGTAAATGCACCCGATATGTTAACTGCAATTGAAATTGAAAATATAACAGAAATCGTTTATCTCTCACACCCTCTGTAAAAAATTACAATCGAAATATGCGCTGAAAAATGTATTACTGTTAGTAAAGGAATTCGTATGTTACACTGCGTAATCGAAGAATACACTAGAAAAATAAAACCGTCATCTTCTTTGGGAGGAAAACTAAAGGCAACATTATTATCATAATTTAATAAAAGAGTCGGACAAATTGAAGTCTCATTTAGTGGCTATGGGGACAATTCTTGACCCTAGGTTTAAAGTTACATTTTAAGGATTCAGTGGCGTGTGCATCAACAATAAATATTATTCAACGTCAAATTTTGGCGAGTTTAGCGGAAACTGATTCTTTTGAGGCTGTTCAAAGTCTAAATAATGAAAGCTCTGAGTCTGTCGACGAAACTTTTCATTTATGGGCCTATCATAAGCAATTGGCTCATGAGAAAAGACGAAAAGTCGGTGATGGTACTGAGAGTGGCAATATGAGTCAAATGAGCAAATTTCAAGTTGACTCTGAAGTTGAAAGCAAGTCTGATGATAAGGGTGAAATCGGGGAGAACCACGAGGAAAAAAACATAATGACTTGAACAATGGTGAAGGGTCGGGTTCGGAGGAAGCTACAAGCAAAAAACGCAAAAGACTGAGGTGTGAAAAGCACTCTGAGAGGGAGAAAAGAAATAAGAATCACCTAAAGAGGGAGTTAGGACAAGAATATTGTGGAAAGTACAACATAAAAAGAGGTAGAAAAGAAATGAAATCACCGTGCATGTGCAAACTAAGTGAAAATAAAAATTGCAAGCTAAAATGCAGATCTTTACTGGAAGATGATCGACGAATAATATTCTAGAATTTTTGAAAGCTGACATAGAAAGAAAAAAAAGTTGTGCGCTCAACGTAAAACCTACATCTAGAAAGAGAAGTGCCGAAGAAGTTTCCAGAAGGTCATCATCTATAGTTGTTTTTTTTTAAATAAAGGTAGTCAAATTCGTGTGTGTAAAAAAATGTTTTTACACACATTGACCTAATGTGAGTGAGGTCGCTGTAAAAAAATGGGTTCGCTCTTCTGATACTAGAAGAGTCCTAGAGGAGGTTGAGCACCGCAAGAATGTTGAAATGGCAAATTTAAAAGCATTTTTTTTAAATGCTTCCAAAACTTGAATCGCACTATTGCCGTGCTAGCTCAACAAAATTGTACTTAGAACCGACGTGGGAGTCCAAAGCAAAGCTATTTAAAGAATATAAGGATTTTTGCACCAGAAATAACGCAAATCCACTTTCTCGAACCACATTTTCAATAACATTTGATGAAATGAATTTGTCATTTCATAGACCCAAGAAAGACAAAATGTGATGTTTGTGTTGCGTTTGAAACCCACAATTTATCTGAAACTGAATTTAATCAACACATAATTTTCAAAGAAGCTCGATCAGAAAAGGCTAAAGATAAGTTGTCAAGCAATGAGGTATTTACAATGGACCTACAATCAGTTCTGTCATGCCCTAAGTCAAACGTATCATCACTCTACTATAAAACTAAATTGGCAGTTCATAATTTTACTGTTTATGTGAAACGGCTTCAGGGATATTGTTATCTATGGCATGAATCAGAGGGTAGTTTCAGCTCTAACGAATTTTCGTTTTATTTTCAGTTTTATTGATTCTCGCCCGTCTGAAAATAACGTGAAATGTATACTATACAGCGATGGTTGCAATTATCAGAACCGCAACGCAGTGTTGTCCAACGGCTTATTTAATTTAGCGATTCAAAAAAATGTTACTGTTGTTCAAAAATACTTATTCAAAGGAAACACACAAATGGAGGCTGACAGCATGCATTCAATAATTGAACGCAAAATAAGAAAGAAAAGCTTAAATGTACCTGCAGATTATGTGAATATTTGTAAAACTGCCTGTGAAAAATCTCCCTATTTTGTGCAGTATTTAGATCATACATTTTTCAAAAACATTAATCAGTCTCTAAACTTTTTCCTCAATTAGACCAGGAAAGAAATCCCAGGAGATCCCGTGGTGACAGACATAAAAGCTCTTAAATATACAAAAGAGGCATTATTTTATAAGTTACAACATTCAAGTTTAGAATGGATCGAGTTACCTATACGCATTAATCCGAAAGCTAAAAGTATTCCGTTTGACTCCATGGTGTTATTGCATAAAGAAAGAATTAAAATAAAGAAAGAAAAGTTTCAACACTTACAGCAACTGAAGAAAAGTTTGGAACCAGATTATCATAGTTTTCACGACAACTTGCCTCACTTATAAAATTATAAATTCCATTGTACTTTTGTAATAGTTTTATTGACCTCCTGAAAAATTCAGTCATCTGGTGATAAGCACTTTGCTAATTACACCGACGATATTGTCAAGTAGGCATAAAAACCAGAGCACTGAAGTAATAAGATTTCTTAACTATTAAACATCATTGCTAGCAAGCAATAATTCAAGTCAGCACAACTATTATATGAATAATCATTTCAAAACTTATTGGGAAATACAAACTTGCTAGCATGATGTGTAAATTGAAAAGAGTTTATCGACTTTGCTGACCTAATCAGCAGAGGTAATAAAAAGGAGAGTGCGACCCAGATGGGACAGAGGGGCTCCTACTCTGGGGGAGTGTGACTCCAACTCTTGGAGACAGCGGGTACTCCGTAAAGTCATAAGTGAAGTAGTGCCGTTATTGTGAAAGTGCTGGTTAGGGAGCTGACTTTTCGGGACAAAAGCTGTTCGCAGTTTTACAAATTGTACCAATAAGCATTAGGATGATGCGTATGTAAGTACATTTCTATTTTAATAAATTTAGTGTATGTATTTAATAAGCGTTCTTGACCACACTAAGGTCAAATCAGACAATTTATAAAAAGTCCTCAGCAATCGCTAGAGACTTGCAGGGTAGCCGAAGTACTCTTAAGGCCTCCTCAAATTAGCTTCCCTTCAGGGTTTTTATTTTATCTCTAATCTCTAATAGTACCAGAGGGCTCCCCTGGAAACTAGTGGCGGCTGTAAAGGACTCGACTTTGATAGTAGGGACCGTAGTCCATTGTAAACATTTTAGTACCCCCCATAGTTATTAACGTATGTCTATCAATTATTATTATTATTTTTTTCGAAATTATTTTTAACTGTTTATTTTTCTCAATAAACTAGATATATATTTGTTTTTTTGTAAATCTTTTGTTCTTAACCCCCCTTTTAACCCTACGAAATAAGGCAACCCCCCCCCCTGGGTTGCGACATAGGGTGAAAGCACCGTCTTTCGCGGTGCGACATATGGTGGAGGCGCCGGGCATCTAGACTAGAAAAATTTTAAAATAATCACCATGATTATTCAGCGACCAACCTGGTTTTCTCAAACATCGATCCTTATTAGCTAGCTAGCTCAAGTACTTTGTAATCCGGGGACTGGCTGCGAGCCGAGTTTGCTACCCGATTATCATGAGGAGGGTCCATTTTTGACGCCGGCTACCTCTATTCAGTACTGCGCGCTTTAAATAACGAGGGGTCTTTCGGTAAAAGACTCACTACTCGTGATCGGAACAGAGAAACACAGCACCGTGTGCTTGCCATGGTTTTTGGCCGCCACTTTCTCATCCAGAGATCTGTCTAATGTGTGCCTGATCGTGGCTTCTTAACCCAAGAGCATAGTAATAACCGACTCTATTATATCTGAAATTGAAATCAAGGCTGAAACCAAAATTTGTCATTCTTAGTTGTTTAAATAAGTTTGCCAAACATGACTGAATCACCGCAAAGCGCTTCTACTTCTAGTGTAGCAATGGAAGTAACCCAAGCTGTCTTTAGAGAGCCAGAAAATGTGAATGTCAACCCTGATGACCCCACGGAAATAATACCTCCAGCAAAAAGGGCTAGATACGCACTAAACAGCGACCAGAAAGTCTGTCCTAAGATTTATTACACACGCTTTCCTGAAGATTCAAGGCCATATGAAATTGGACATCTACGTAGCGAACCTCAGCGTGGGTGCTCAAATAGGGAATATACTTTTCTCAGGGCACAACGTGTTGAGACAGCGTGCACAAGGTAAATTCAAGGACTTGGAGGGAAAAGCAAGGAGTAAAGGCTTCAAGGTCAATGCAGATGGAGCAGATTTTCATATCACTTTGGATGATCTGATAAAGATAATAACTGCGAGTGCAACCAAGTTCGGGTTAGAATACACGGTATTCGGTCAAGAAGACAACAACAACTGGTATGGAACAGCTGGACCATACTTGGACTTCATGTGCGGGTTTGCTCTCAGGTGAAGGAGCTACGAATAGGCCATTCACACATGACTATATCCAAGGAGAACGACCGAACGAAACAATTCTCCGTAGAACATTATGGACTAGACGGTCCATTCCATAATCTACTAGAGGATTGCACTTTCCCATCCGAGAAGAAATCATCGATGGCACAATCCTTAGGGCCAATGACCATACTCCTGACGTACATCCGATCAAGGGCGTTGTATGCTGATAAATGGAAATTAGCAGCCAAGAGAGCCTTTGCCCACGTTCCATACATCGATGATATACTCAACTTAATCCAAGGAAGGAGTGCAGCGGAGACCCGAGGGCTAATAAAAACAATGGGAAAGCTGATCAAAATCACTACAGCTAGGAACCAATGCAGAGCCTTCATACCGTTCAACTTCCTAGCTTTGTTTATATGGTGGAACAACGATGAATTCCCTCTACTATTCTCAACCAACAGGAAAGATGAACCAATAGTCACACCTATGAGAGACTCAGATGGAAGCGCCATAAAGATCACTGACGAAATAATCAAAAAGATAACTTTCTCAGGAGTGGGGGCAGCACTAGTATACAACGCGTGTGTCAGATCCTTCAACTTTTACATTAATGGAGGATTCAATGCTGATGGTGCAGGCCAGGTGATTTACGTCTCCATATTCGGTTCGTATTGTACGTACATTGGGACCCTAGAGACAATAAACTCTTACAAGACACAGTGGATGCATCGAGACGACTTTGGCGACCAATTCCAAAAGCCTAACAGCAAGGGTCCAGTACAAGCTCGAAAGATCCTGATAATGTGGTGGCCCTTTAAATGGTTCTAACCCTGTATATTAAGGTGTAGGTGTCGGACCTACGGTATTTTGCTTGACTGTTGTCATTAATTGGACATGAATATTAGTATGTAATAAAAAGTAATTAGATTAACACTTAAGACCAGACATGAACCTATTTTGATACTGCATTTTATTTTCATGTACCTGGAGCCACTCAAGACATTGCCATCTGCCAGTAGCGCGAGCACTCCCAAGACGGCCTGGAACATGTCCTTCTGGTATGCCGGTTAAGTCACCATATCCTATCATGATGGAAGGGGTGAAACTACAAAATAAGGCGACTTCTCCATGTACATGCGGATCAAGTCCAGGTCGGCAAAAGGTTGGATCGGCAGTTACGAGAAAGGCAGTTACAACAATCTATTGGGTGCCGACTCAGAAAACGGGTCCTCAGAAAGTATCCCTCGGTCCACTGCCAAGTCTTCATGAGGAACAAATGTCAGGCGACGGCTGACATCATTAAGCCAACAAGTCTGCTCTTCATAAATGAAGCTGACAACGAACTAAACAACCATATGGAACAACAATGCGTTCAAGATATGGGACCATCATATAGTAGTGCTCTCAATATGGCACATGGGAGCTGACCACCCTCATATCAATGTGCTCTCGAGCCCAAAACATAGTACTTATACAGAAGCAGATGACCACCCGCCGATAATAACACCAGCAACCACTAGGTCCAAGCCACAAAGACAGTTTATTTCAGAAAAGGAACTCAGAAGTGCTCCAGGTCAAACAATGAATTTACGAACTCTAGCTTTTAAGATTTTGTTTTGTATAGGTCTTATTCTCATTTATATTAGGTCCTCTGCCTTAATATTTAATATCTAAAATTTATCTTTGATATCTTAATAAGCACTTAGAATGTTCATGATCCTTTTTTCTATTTATTAGTATTAAGTAGGTACTCATTGTAACATGTTTTTATAGCAGAAAGGGTTTCGAAAGCTGGGGGCCAGCTTTTCCGGAGAGGAGGCATATGTCAAGTAGGCATAAAAATCAGAGCACTGAAGTAATAAGATTTCTTAACTATTAAACATCATTGCTAGCAAGCAATAATTCAAGTCAGCACAACTATTATTTGAATAATCATTTCAAAACTTATTGGGAAATACAAACTTGCTAGCATGATGTGTAAATTGAAAAGAGTTTATCGACTTTGCTGACCTAATCAGCAGAGGTAATAAAAAGGAGAGTGCGACCCAGATGGGACAGAGGGACTCCTACTCTGGGGGAGTGTGACTCCAACTCTTGGAGACAGCGGGTACTCCGTAAAGTCATAAGTAAAGTAGTGCCGTTATTGTGAAAGTGCTGGTTAGGGAGCTGACTCTCCGGGACAAAAGCTGTTCGCAGTTTTACAAATTGTACCAATAAGCATTAGGATGATGCGTATGTAAGTACATTTCTATTTTAATAAATTTAGTGTATGTATTTAATGAGCGTTCTTGACCACACTAAGGTCAAATCAGACAATTTATAAAAAGTCCTCAGCAATCGCGAGAGATTTGCAGGGTAGCTGAAGTACTCTTAAGGCCTCCTCAAATTAGCTTCCCTTCAGGGTTTTTATTTTATCTCTAATCTCTAATAGTACCAGAGGGCTCCCCTGGAAACTAGTGGCGGCTGTAAAGGACTCGACTTTGATAGTAGGGACCGTAGTCCATTGTAAACATTTTAGTACCCCCCATAGTTATTAACGTATGTCTATCAATTATTATTATTATTCTTTTTTTCGAAATTATTTTTAACTGTTTATTTTTCTCAATAAACTAGATATATGTTTTTTTGTAAATCTTTTGTTCTTAACTCCCTTTTAACCCTACGAAACAGGGCAACCCCCTGGGTTGCGACATAGGGTGAAAGCACCGTCTTTCGCGGTGCGACAATATGGAATTTGAAAATCACCGATTCATCGATATATTTCTTTGGATATATCGGCAGTATCGATATGTGGTTTGCGATATATCGCAGTATCGATATACCGATATATTATACCCCATCCCTAGATAGGGGTCCCTGCAACAAATATACACCGTGTTTTATATTAAGTCGGCACTATTGCTAACTTCGTTATTATTTAACCTAGAAAGTCGGTTAAATTAGCAAACTAGTAGTATTTTTTCTTCTGAATAAAATGGCGAAAACAAAAAAAAATTGAACATCGCGATTTCGAGATATTTAAGAAAATGTAACTTTTTTAATGGAAAACCCTATATATTTTTGGATGGATCGGTTGCAAATTTTTTTTTAAAGGAAAAATTCTCTATGCACTATGATCCTAAAATAATAAATTCATTAATTATTCATTATTTTATTACTCCCAAAGTTGGCTGCGACAATTAATGTAATTTAGTGTACCTACCTACGTAATGTAAGGTAAAAAAATATATCGTCCTCAATAGTGTATTATTCAACAAAAAATACACAAAAAAAGGAGTTGTTATATTGCAAAAGGATTTAATTTTAAATAAACAAATAACAGAACTTGTATGTGTTTTAAATTAAGTCGGCACTATTGCTAACTTCGTTATTATTTGAGTTAGAAAGTCGGTTAAATTAGCAAACTAGTAGTATTTTTTCTCCTGAATAAAACGATGAAAACAGGAAAACAATTGAACATCGCGTTTTCGATATATTTAAAAAAAATTGATATTTTTTATGGAACACCCTGTATATTTTTAGATGGATCGGTTGCAAAATTTTTTTTAAAGGAAAAAGTCTCTATGCACTATGATCCTAAAATAATAAAATATTACACACAAACAAGTTCTGTTATTTGTTTATGTAAAATTAAATCCTTTTCAAGGTAACAACTCTTATTTTTAGTGTATTTTTTTATTGAAAAATACACTATTGAGGACGACATAATTTTTTTACCTCACATTACGTAGGTACACTAAATTACAATAATTGTCGCAGCCTACTTTGGGAGTAATAAAATAATGAATAATTAATGAATTTATTATTTTAGGATCGTAGTGTATAAAGACTTTTCCCTTTAAAAAAAATTTGCAATCGATCCATCTAAAAATATACAGGATGTTCCATTAAAAAAATTACATTTTTTTAAATATCTCGAAAACGCGATGTTCAATTGTTTTTCTGCTTTCGCCATTTTATTCAGGAGAAAAAATACTACTAGTTTGCTAATTTAACCGACTTTCTAGGTTAAATAATAACGAAGTTAGCAATAGTGCCGACTTAATATAAAACACGGTGTATACTGGGAACCTGAAACAATGGACAATGAAAATGCTGATCATCAGCCTGCCGATTAAGTTCTTGCTGTGTTCAAGGCCAAGGAGACAATAATATTGGTACTTCAGCGTTGGAAGCAGAGAATTATTTTCTTTAACAAACCTTTGACAATTTGACGAGTGAACGGAATATTTTTATGTTTTGATATTTTGAACTGTTGTTCCAAGCAATGGATAGATTCATTTTAAATTATTATTCAAAATGGAAGGTGGAGAAGATTCCGAAAATTGACCAGCTGCTGCTAACGTTGATGAAATTGAGGCTGAATACACCTCAAGACGACCTGGCACTCAGGTTTAATGTTGGCCGATCAACTGTGTCCAATGTGATCATGACCTGGACATGTGCTCTTCATGAGGTATTGTTCAAACAATTAATGACAAACATACCATCAAGGAAAAAAACCAGGCATGCAACTTTAAAAATTGTCGAATTATTCTTGACTGCACAGAGATAAATACAGATGTGCCAAAAAGCTTACAAAAGCAGAGATACAGCTCATATAAAAGTAAAAACACTTGGAAAGTGCTCGTTGGAGTTGCTCCGAATGGCACTGTGACTTTTGTAAGTCAGGCGTACCCATGGTCATTATCTGATAAGGTAATTAATAATTCAGAATTGTGGTATACTTGAAAAAATGTGGTCAGGGGACCTTATTCTAGACGACAAAGGTTTCTTGATAAAAGTCATTTTACCACAAGGTGTATTCTTAAATATTCCACCATTTTTGACAACTCCCCGATTCACCGAGCGCAGCAAATTTTTTAAACACGAACAATTGCAAAAGCTCGAATCCATGTAGAGCGTGCTATTGCTAGAATTAAATGTTAACATATGTTAACAATAACATATTGGACCGTGTACCCCAGACATTGATTCCACATACTTCAATTATTTTTCAACTTTGTGCAGCTTTAACAAACTGGCAATATCCATTAATAAAAGTGGAATAGTATTATAATTTTTGTTTTCTTTGGAATGTTTTTATCATTACATATTTTAAAATTTGTATTATGTGTTATATGAATAAAAATGTACACACATAACGGTACTGTTGTAGCGTGCGCTTTTCCGTATTTATCCAGAATTTACGTGTAGAAAGGTTTACCAAGATGGCGTTTCTTTAGATACCCTCCGCAGGTTCTATAGTTTGAGGCATAGTAGCGGGATCGAGTCATGAGTCTGTCAGTCAGAGTCTTGTCAACTGCCACTCGGTGAAGTGACCGACCGAGATATTAGATGGCTGACCTTGCGCCGGTTTATCGATTGACTAGTGAAGGTGTTCAGTGGAGCGATTTGTTTTGTTTATGGTGTTGTGTTTTCTTGCTGAAAAATTCAGGAGAGATGAATTCCATCTATGATGAACGTGAAGAAGTAAATTCAAGAAGCCTGATGGGATAAAGAAGTCCTTTCGGGTCCCTCTTTCCGGGTGGATCTCTCATAAGATCTAATCTTTAGTCTTTCATTTCATTTCTAAATGTTCTGGTGGTGATCTCCGTCGGGAAATATCCCGTATTCAAGAATTTGGTAGAAAAGCATTTTTTTTTTAAGTAATGGCGTTTCTCCAGACAAATAAGGGCCGATGGTCTGACGTAGCCAATTAGAGAGGGAGCAGGCGTCACTGTTCATCTCATTTTTGGATTCCGTTGCATTCAATTTTCATCAGGAAATGATTTGGAGGTTCAAGGTACATTGTTAATTGCTGTTTATATTGAATTTCGTCTCTAAAGAAAGAGAGAGGAACATTCACCAGATTGCGTTACCAATTTCATCAAGATGGGAGCTTTGTTATTAGTGTATTTTTTAACAAAAAAATACACTATTGAGGACGACATCACTTTTCGAAAATCACCCAAACTCATCAAATGTCCACCGATCATGACCCCCAGATCACGAAAAAGTGGTTTTCCAAAATTCACCTGCCCACGATATATATATATATATATATATATTTATATATATATATATTTATTTATTTCTCCAAAATCACGATTTTTCGATTTTAAAAACGCTCCTGTAGCTTTATCTTTCAAGATTAGTGAACGAAATTTTGGATTCTTGTAAAGCTTGGGAATGACTTTAGATTTTCGTTGAAAAAAAATCCAAAAGTCACGTTACTTCTACAGGGTGTCCTTTCAAAGTTCCCCAAATCCGGTCCTTGAGGCACGGTTTCTGGCCGCAGTTTTCAATCTAGGGGGCTGAAATTTTTGTGAGAGTAAGATGTCCACAAGGAGTGGTCTGGTATTGCACTTGAGCAAAATCGGCCGAGCCGTTTCAAAATGGCGGCCATTTGAATTTTTTGAACATTAACGGAAAATTGACAATTTTTTGAACCATTGTATGAGCAAGATGGCAAAAAAACTTTGAAATCAAATTAACAGGATTTGAAGAAAATTATTGGAAATTTGAGTTAATTCAATAAAATTATCATATTTTCCATTAATAAGCCAGTGTCGTGGGTAGGAAAAAGGGTGAAAATGTGTCAATTCTATAACCGTTTATGAGTCCATTTTTAAAGAAGTTGAACCGAAATTTTCCATTTTTTTTTGCTTTAACATATAATTTGATGTCTTAGCTTCAATTCGCCTCGATTAATGTAGCACTTTAAACGAAAGATAAAAAAGTTTTTCGCTTGTGCAAAATTAGCTTACACTTATATAAAATTATTAAATCGATGAAATGGTTCGCAATTTCTTTTTTATTTTTTTTCACATTCAATTATAAATGGTTCTGAAAATTAGAAGAGCAATCGCAACGACAATTAAATCACCTACATGCAGGTGAAAAAAGTATTCAAATTGGTTTTTTAATAACTAAGATATGACCAGTTTAAAAAATAAAATGAGTAGATGTAGGTACCTGACGTACTTACTACATATATCTACCCCATCATCACTACAAATTCGAAACGCACCGTGTGGCTCAGTTTGTTACATCCTTGACTCGCTAACTGTTGGAGCGGGTTCGCATCCACGAGAGGATCATTCTTTTTTTTTTGTAGGTAGGTGGAGTTTTCCCAAAAAAAAATCGGATTATTTTTCATTAAATTCATTATAAAAAAAAAATAGGAAGAAAATATTTATTATTGAATCGCATAAAAATACACTATTTCTGCGATTGATGCGCAAGAAGGTTTTTTAATGATTGGGAGATACTTACCTGATATTTTTAATTTTAACTAGTGGGTGGAATATTGTTCAATTTAGTGTTTAATCTTAAGCTAAAGTTTTTTTTTTTTTGTAAAAGAAAAATAATTGGCCAATTTAATTAGTATTAAAAATGTAAATTTTGTCAGGTACCTAATGAAGATAATGTGGTGATCTTAATGAGATCAAGAATTTTTTTATTTTAATAACTATTATTCTTTATGAGAATTGTTCTAGTATGTAGTTGATAAAGGAAAAATCTTAGTTTTTAATTATTTGTCTCACAATACGATACATCAATTGCTGGGAAATTTCATGTTGTTATTTTTTTATAAATTTAAAATGTGTTGGCATAAAAGTATTTCAATTTAAATTAATAAAATTAATAAATAGATTTTGTATGTAAATATAATACATAAATATGTACACATGTATGTACTGAAACGTCCCAGACTCAGGGTCGTTCGAAACAATACCCACTAAATTTTTTTCGATTAATTTTACCACAGTCAACGATTAAAACTACGAAATAATAAAAAAAAATCCCAGCAATAAGTTTCCGATCACCATTAGTTATCTCATAAATGTCTTTCTAGTAACGATATAAGTCAAGATGTAGATGAGGGAAATTGTTTCCTCTTGAAATAACATGTACAGCACTTCGAGCCCGTGACAGTGACGAATATAAAAATCTAAGAAACCTAAAACGATGAAAACCATTAAAACAGCGCTTAAAGATTTCGAGCAACACTAACCACACATGTGGAGATTAATTCCAAGAGAAATATTCCTGAAAAGTCCACTTCACGGCACTTTAGGGCAAGTTTTGTGAGAATATCTGTGACTAAGGGTTCGATAAACAAATATGGGACGATGTAGATTGACAAGCACCTGTCCAGATGATCGAGTGTAAGATGCTAAATCTGTCGAGTAGAGCTGACAGAAAACTCGAGAACGACAAGTGCCAATTATGAGGAACAAGAACAATATGTCAAGATAACTGATATGGTGATGAAAATATGACAAACATATGTTAGAAACGTCAGAGAGGAACCTCCGGGAACGCAGAGAACGTCACGTAGGCCCGCTAAAAGGAAGGGCGCCTGTACAGCTCAAGACCGGCCAATGAGAAAGAGCTAGAGAAAGTTTCTACAAATCATAGCTCAGAACGACAAAAGGGGCCGGAGAAAAGGGCAGTTAAGTCTGAAACTAGCAATAGCAAGCGACGACGCTTAAAAATGAAGGACAGGAACGTCTAAGGAAGACAATCGGGAATCTGGGAGAAAAAATAAGGAGAGTTAGTAGAAATCGAACTACGAAGACAGCTTAAACTCCCGAAGTAGAGATCGCTTGTCGTGAAGAAAGTAGAGAGTTTTCTGCTGATTTTCGAACTGATTTTTGGACGGTTTATTTACGTGTTTGTGAACCGGTGACGGTGTTTTGCTTTTTGCCGATTTTGGACAATTTATTCCTAGGTTGTTTGTGAACATTTTTCGGTAAATTCTGGAACTTTACTGCTGTGTTTGGGACATCCTTTTATAAAGTTTAAGACTATAAAGTTTCCTTGCACCAGCGGGAAAATTTGGTGAACAACTTCGGTTTGTGCCGTTTTTCGAACTATTTTCTTGTGTGATTTGCGAACGGTTTCCCGTGAACTTTAAAGCTATTCCAACGTGGACTTTTGAACATTTTCCCGAATTTTTGTGAAACAATAGCCGGGCGTCTTCGTGAACATTTTCCTGCGAGTTTTGTGTGTGAGCAGCTGCGTTGTGTATTGCAAACATTTTTCTGTAAACGGTGACACATTGTGACTATTTTTCTGTGAACTCTTTCACCAGAGTATTTTCTTTTGAACTCGCGACGAGACTATTTTCCTCTCGACAATCCATCGTGCTGTTGTGTTCCTGTGCATAACTCCGAGAACGATACCCGCGAATATGCCTAAAGTAAAGAAAACGAGCGGTAAAACTTCGTCTCCGCGAACGAGAGTTGGAACTGGGCCGATTTTCTCTAAGAAAATTGCTGAATCCGCTGTTCCACCAAGGACGACCTAGACCTGGCAGACCGAGTAAGAGGACAACCACCCAAAGACCGGAGGCGGCGGAGAACATACTGGCAGACACCCAGACGTCTGTCACACCAATCGGTTCTTTTAATTTTGCTGATTGATGAACACAAGATATTCATTGAAATTTAGCATTACGGTAATTTCTCAAACAATTATAATTCCATTGTAAAATAATGAGCCTCAGTAATTGCTTCGGTACGATAAGTGTCTCAGGAATCAGCATTTGCCTGTCTAGAAATATTCTAGAAAAATAGACATAATTAAATAATTTTTTCTGCATACCTAATAGAAAAGGATGCATAATTAAATAATTTTTTCTGCATACCTAATAGGAAAAGATGTATAATTTAATATAATTTTTTCTGCATACCTAATTTTCAAAACAAAAACTTGCGAAAGGAAGCAAGACTCATGAACTTCCCAGTCTCATGAATATCAAGCTATCGCTAAGGAGAGAATAGTTTGTGTACAGAAATCTAACCGATTATTTTTTTATGTGTTTCGACTGAATTTTTTTAACATATTATTTTTATGAAGGTCTTATTTTATTGTTTAATTTTAATTTTTAATAATAACCATACAATATTGTTAAAAAAAACTAGAGTATGATGGCATAAGAGGAGTTGCATACAACCTCATTAAGCAATACCTATCAAACAGGACTCAACGAGTTAAAATTGGCAATGTCACTAGTTTACCTAAGAAGATTAATTTAGGGGTTCCCCAGGGTACTGTCCTGGGACCACTATTGTTGTTGATTTATATTAATGATATTTTCGAAGTGTGTGAGGACACGTATGCTTTTGCTGATGACACAATAGTACTTGAATATCAAGTGTCCCAAGCTTAAAGTAGCATGAATGTAAAATTGGAAAAACTGAATGGCTGGTTCATAGAAAACGAACTAACTCTAAACATTACTAAAACAGAACATGTTACTTTTGGATGTTATGTAGATAGTGTCCCACATAGTACTGGAGTTATAATAGATAACAAACAAACAAGTAGAACAAATGTAACTAAATATCTTGGAATTCTCATGGATTTTACCTTATATGGGAATGCCACATCCAATATGTAGTTAAAAAGGTGAGATATTTTCTTTACTTAATTTATAATCTTAAACATTTGCCTAAGAAAATATTAGAAGTAATTTACTATGCGTATGTGTACAGTAGAATTAATTATGGTTTGATTATTTGTAAAGCAAAAAAACAAGAGATTGGCCGAAAGCGAGCCTTAAAACTTTGGCCGAAAGCGAGCCGCACCGAGGGAATGGAACCAAAAACATGACGAACGATAATATATCAACGTCCTGTTACCCCTTATTTAAATCCGAGGAGCCCTTTTGACCGGTCCATGATAGTTTCATCGTCCGTTCAGCACGAAATACCTACACAAAAATTCAGACAATTCTTGCACGGGTTTTCCCAGTTTCTCCGCTCTCTGATTGGTCAGCTGCGCTCGGCCAATCAGAGCGCGCCGGTCATTAACGCGCTGGTCGGTTGGAATAAAACCAGCCGACTTGATTCCGCTCAGACACCAGCCAGAGCAGTTCGGCTTCCGGGAGAAGCACTCCACGGTCCAGCAGATCCTCAGAGTCGTCGAGCACGCCACCGAGGGCTTCAACCGCAACCAGGTCACGGGCGCAGTGTTCCTGGACGTGGCGAAGGCCTTCGACAAAGTCTGGCACAAGGGACTTATTTTTAAGCTCCTCAACGCCGGACTCGAGCGCTCGATGGTTCAGCTCCTCCACTCGTACCTGCGAGCCCGCAGAGCACGAGCCAAGCTGGGAGAAACCAGATCGTCGGAGAAGACACTCGAGGCAGGGGTCCCCCAAGGATCCCTGCTCTCCCCCCTACTATATAGCTTGTATGTTTCAGACATCCCCAGGACGCCAAACACCGAGATAGCCCTCTACGCCGACGACACCGCAATCCTCACCAGATCGTGGAGCCCAGAGGTTGCCACCAGGCGCCTCCAGGAAGCCCTGGACCAGTTGGAGGACTGGTTCTCGAAGTGGAGGATCGAGGTGAACGCGGAGAAGAGCGCGGCTATCCTGTTCACCAAGCGGAAGAAGTCACCGTCAGGCCAACTCGAGGTCTTCGACAGGCAGATCCCCTGGAAGGACTCGGTGAAATATCTCGGCGTGTTTCTGGATAAGAAACTCACCTGGGAGAAACACACAACGGAGATGGCATCAAGAGCAAGGCAGATAGCGGGCTCGCTTAACTCCTTGCTCTGCCGACGCAGCAAGATGTCACTAAAGAATAAAATCTTATGTTACAGGACGATCATCCGCCCGACCCTGACTTACGCGAGCAGCGTCTGGGGCTACGCCGCGGCAACGCATCTGAAACGACTTCAAGTCGTTCAGAGCAGGATGCTGCGGTGGGCCACAGGCGCTCCTTGGTTCGTCAGGAACGAGCAGATTCACCGGGAAATGAAGATCCTCTGGCTGAAAGACTTCATCCAGGGACAGGCAGAGAGGACCTTCGCCACTGCCAGCGACCATCCAAATCCCCTCGTCAGAGCCGCCTGCGACTACGACGAGGAGACGCAGTGGAAACATCGAAGGCCCAAGTCGATCCTCTTGATGCCCCAGGGCGAACCCCATGGAAGACCACCGGACGCTCAGGGAGGGCAGCCCCCTCCATGAACCCAGCGGACCTCCAGACGAAGGCCCCCCAGACACGGCGGGCGACACACCCAAGGCGCGGAGACGCAGCCGCTGCCAGAGCAGCATCCAACACCCCGAGACGACCCACCCTCGAGAATGCGCAGCAAAAGGGCAACCCCTGGCTGCAAACGCTTGCATCGGCATGGACACCAGGTGCAACACAAGGAGGGGTTTTAGTGGGTGAGAGTCCCACATAACCCTTATCCAGGAGGATAAGGGTATCCATAATGGATTTCCCCTCCTTGCCAAAACAAAAAAAAAAAAAAAAAAAAAAAACCGCTCAGACACACGAAGAGCAGAGTCGACCCTGAGCAGCGGAGAGAGTAGCCACGCGAGCCAGCAACGACCAGAGCCAGCCAGCGCCACCGCTAGCAGCCAACCGCAACATCGCTAGCCTGCCGCTCTTTTCAGAGCGTCAGGTCAGTCCAACCACCACCACCGAAGCGAGCAGAGATCCACCGAGCCAACCGACTTCACCGCCAGCCTACTGGTCAGCGCAAGTGGCCAGCATGGCTTCGGCCGAGGCCATCGGGAGACTCGCCGCACAAATCGCAGAAATCGACAAGATGATGGAGGAGATGTACGCGAACCGGCAGGCCATCGTACTCCAGTACGAGGCACTACCGGCCTTAGTGAATCCCTCCGAAACACCCTTGCCCCTACCGACACCGGAAGAAGAGATGGAGACATCTCAAGAAGCGACTTCACTCCACCGACTCCTTGTCTTCAGAGGAGGAGAAAACGGAGAATTTTACTCTGCTGAAAAGGCAGAGAAAAATAGTAAGTCCAAACTCACGGTCTGATTCCAGGTCCCCACCTAAAGAAGCGTCGCCTGATAAAACAGCGCCCCCCCAAGATGACATTTCGCAGCCACCGCCCAGCGATGAAAAGAGCGAGAAAATCCCGCCGATCATCCTGAGGGACACGGAGGGCTGGACGCAGCTCTCAGCGGAGTTGAGGCGCCGAGGACTAAACATCCTCAAGGCCACAATGACGCGAGAGGGCATCAGACTCCACCCCCAGCGAGCCAGCGATTTCAGGGGCACCATAAAGCTCCTCAACGCAGAGAGACGGGCCTACCACAAGTACCAGCTCCCGGAGGAGAAGGTACTTAAGGTGGTCATCCGAGGGGTCCCGCTGTCGACTACCAGCGAGACCGTCATCGACGATCTCAAACTGCAGGGCTTCAACCCAGTCGCAGCTCACCGGATGCTCCGAGGACGGGAAAGGCAAGCGACCCCGCTTGTCCTGGTTCACCTGCCCCGCTCCGAGACGAGGATCTTCAAGGATCTGCGAATCATTGACTCCGTGATCGTGAGGACCGAGTCCATGCGGAAGCAGAGCAGCGTCGGCCAGTGCCACCGCTGCCAGCGCTACGGACATGCAGCCAGCCGCTGCACCGCCCCCCGCGTCTGCGTGGCCTGCGCCGGCAACCACGAGAACGGACCCTGCCCCAGAAAGAAGGATGAGAAGGCCACCTGTGCCCTGTGCCGCGGACCGCACCCCGCGAATTACAAGGGGTGCCCCGCAAGGCCGGGGGCGCAACAGGCCTCCACCATCGCTTCCAGGAAGCAAAAATCAACGCAGGCGACGACAAAGCCCGCCGAAAAGCAGCCGACAGCGGAGAGGCCAACCGAAAGGAAGGCAAACACCGACGCCCCCCGTGCAGGTAAGCTGTTTTGCAGATGCTGTCAAAGGCGGAGCGGGCGCTCGCCAGGCGCGCCTCGCGACGACGAAAAAGCCAACAACGACGCCAGCCATCAACGAGGCCCCCGCAGACGGCATCCTTCAGGCAGTGCTGAGGAGCATCCAGCAGCTTCAGGCAGCAGTCAAGGCCCTGGAAAAGCGACTACCCCCGAGCCGCTAATGCCAGACACCAGACGGAAACCAACATCCCTACAAGTCGCCGTCTGGAACGCCACGACGCTGTTGCCGAGAAAACTGGAGTTCGAGGAATTCCTCAGCCGCCACGACGTGGACGTCGCCCTCGTGTGCGAGACAAACCTCCAGCCAAATCGCAACCTGAAGATTCGGAACTTCGAGATCCACCGCAGAGACAGGAGCAACGAGAGAGGAGGAGGGACCGCGATCATCGTCAAGAAGTCCATTGACCACTACTCCGTCCCGCTACCGCAAACCACCCACCTGGAAGCCAACGCCATTGTCATATGCACTGCCACCGCGGGCGAACTGCGCCTCGCAGCAGCGTACAACAGGCCAAGCAGAACGGTGCTCGCAGAGGACCTCGAAGCCATCTTCAGCGCAGACATCCCGACAATCCTAGCCGGTGACTTCAACGCCAAACATCCAACATGGCACAGCAGAGTCACCAACACGAGAGGTAAGGTAATCCGTTCCTTCGCGGACGCTAACCACCTCTCTGTTCTAGGAACACCCGAACCGACCCATTACGGCCCGATTGGACGACCAGACGTCATCGACATAGCCATCGTCAAAGACGTCACGCTGGCGCAGCATCTCACCGTCGTGCCGGAGCTCAGCTCCAATCACGACCCGTTCCTGCTCCATCTAGGGGCGGAGGCGGACCCAACCCTCGCCGACAAAATCCAGCGGACCACGGATTGGCCAGCCTTCACAGATCACCTACGGCGGACACTGGGGCCGATTCGCCCGATCGAATCGACAGACCAGCTGGAAGACACCGTAGCGGACCTGACGCTGAAAATCCAAACCTCCATGGAGGCGGCGACGAAGGTGAGACAGCAGCAACAGCGCAAACCCCGACTACCGACTCGCATCAGGGAGCTGATCAGAGCCAAACACCGAGCCAGACGCAGAGCCCGCACTACGATGAACCCCGACGACAAGAGGGAAGCCAACCGTCTCAACGAGGAGGTTAAGCAAGCTCTCGCCGACCTGAGGGACGAACAATGGCAGGCCAAACTGGAGACGCTCTCGACCGAGGACAACACCGTGTGGAGGATGGCAAGGGCATTGCGGTCCGACCGCAAGCCAGTGCCCGTTCTGCACGGACTCCAAGGCCTGGCATACACCCCCGAGGACAAAGCGGAAACTCTCGCCGACCAACTCGAGAGACAGTCCAGCCCAAACTACGAGAACGCCGACCTGGACTTCATCGACCAGGTAAACCGTTCTGTTAGCAGGCTGTTGCAGGCCCCCTCAAACGAAGTCATCACTCCAACGACACCGGAGGAAATCGAGGGAATCATCAGGTCCAGGCGCAGCAGAAAGGCTCCCGGCCCAGACGCGATCAGCAACCTGACGCTGAAAACCCTCCCGAAGAAGGCGACCATGGCGCTGGTCAACATCAACAACGCCATGCTCCGACTCCACCACTTCCCCGCTGAGTGGAAGCGCGCCGACGTCATCTTCATCCCGAAGCCGAGCAAGGACCACACGTTTCCCCAGAACTACCGCCCGATCAGCCTCATCTCCACGGTGGGAAAGATCGCGGAGGGTGTGATTCTGGCGAGACTGAGGACATCGGTGAAGGAGAAGAAGCTGGTCCAGCCAGAGCAGTTCGGCTTCCGGGAGAAGTACTCCACGGTCCAGCAGATCCTCAGAGTCGCGAGCACGCCACCGAGGGCTTCAACCGCAACCAGGTCATGGGCGCAGTGTTCCTGGACGTGGCGAAGGCCTTCGACAAAGTCTGGCACAAGGGACTTATTTTTAAGCTCCTCAACGCCGGACTCGAGCGCTCGATGGTTCAGCTCCTCCACTCGTATCTGCGAGCCCGCAGAGCACGAGCCAAGCTGGGAGAAACAAGATCGTCGGAGAAGACACTCGAGGCAGGGGTCCCCCAAGGATCCCTGCTCTCCCCCCTACTATATAGTTTGTATGTTTCAGACATCCCCAGGACGCCAAACACCGAGATAGCCCTCTACGCCGACGATACCGCAATCCTCACCAGATCGTGGACCCCAGAGGTTGCCACCAGGCGCCTCCAGGAAGCCATGGACCAGTTGGAAGACTGGTTCTCGAAGTGGAGGATCGAGGTGAACGCGGAGAAGAGCGCGGCCATCCTGTTCACCAAGCGGAAGAAGTCACCGTCAGGCCAACTCGAGGTCTTCGACAGGCAGATCCCCTGGGAGGACACGGTCAAATATCTCGGCGTGTTTCTGGATAAGAAACTCACCTGGGAGAAACACACAACAGAGATGGCATCAAGAGCAAGGCAGATAACGGGCTCGCTTAACGCCTTGCTCTGCCGACGCAGCAAGATGTCACTAAAGAATAAAATCTTATGTTACAGGACGATCATCCGCCCGACCCTGACTTACGCGAGCAGCGTCTAGGGCTACGCCGCGGCAACGCATCTGAAACGACTCCAAGTCGTTCAGAGCAGTATGCTGCGGTGGGCCACAGGTGCTCCTTGGTTCGTCAGGATCGAGCAGATTCACCGTGAAATGAAGATCCCCTGGCTGAAAGACTTCATCCAAGGACAGGCCGAGAGGACCTTCGCCACTGCCAGCGACCATCCAAATCCCCTCGTCAGAGCCGCCTGCGACTACGACGAGGAGACGCAGTGGAAACATCGGAGACCCAAGTCGATCCTCCTGATGCCCCAGGGCGGACCCCATGGAAGACCACCGGACGCTCAGGGAGGGCAGCCCCCTCCATGAACCCAGCGGACCTCCAGATGAAGGCCCCCCAAACGCGGCGGGCGACACACCCAAGGCGCGGAGACGCAGCCGCTGCCAGAGCAGCACCCAACACCCCGAGACGACCCACCCTCGAGAATGCGCAGCAAAAGGGCAACCCCTGGCTGCAAACGCTTGCATCGGAGAGGACACCAGGTGCAACACAAGGAGGGGTTTTTAGTGGGTGAGAGTCCCACATAGCCCTTATCCAGGAGGATAAGGGTATCCATAATGGATTTTCCCCTCCTTGCCAAAACAAAAAAAAAAAAAAAACGCTCAGACACGACGAACGAACGAACGAAAAAAAACGGTAGACCGAGTCAACGAGAGAACGAAGAGACGAGCTTGTCCCCGATATCTCCGAGCGCTAACGATACCTACCCACAACATTCTCAAGACTTGACGACACTAGAACATCATAAACACCACTCTGAAAACAAAGAAGAAATACCGGTACCTCAACACCAATGAGGTACCGGCAACAAAAATTGCCAAGCGGGTTGAAAACAACCTGATATCAAAATACCACCAACTCCAAACCACAAGACGCCACCTAGAGTCCCGGGCTACCGAAGAAATGCCACCAACTAAAATGGATGTCGAAAACCAATCCCCTACACCGCCGCCTGCATCAGCACCTTCAACATCATCCAAAAATAAGACGATCTACAACGTCAAGATAACAAATAAATTCGGAGTCCTGGAACAGAACGAAGAAATTGATGAAGCCCCACAAGAAGCCACGAGGAGTGGTACTAAAACTACAAAAGCCCCCAATAAGAAACTCCCACCGATTGTAGTCCTATAAAAATAGAAGACTACAAGAAATTTAATCAAAACCTCATTGAAATCACCGGGGGAAAACACAAAATCAGGTTCCTGTCAGCAAATATAAAAATATTCACCGACGAAGAAAACATCCATCAACGCATCGTTGAAGAATTCAAAGAAGCCAAGATTGAATTTTACACATACACGCCGAAACACAAACTGGAGAAGAAAATTGTCCTAAAAGCAGCCCCACATCTCACGGAGCAAGAAATTATTAATCAACTACAGGAAATATACCCAAAAGTTACCAACTGTACGAAGCTTCAAGGAAAATCGGGAAATTCGTCGTCCTTCTTAATAAGTGTGAACAAGGAAATCAACTTGAAAGACATTAAAAACATCACCGAACTGGAGAATATTAAAGTGAAGTGGGAGCCGTTTCAAAAGAAACAGCGAGTCACACAATGCCACCGTTGCCAGCGCTTCGGACACGGGAGTCGTAACTGCAAACTGAAACCACGCTGTGTCAAGTGCATCAGTGAACATTTCACGAGTGAGTGCCCAATTAAAAGTAAAATCGAAAGTGTCCAGTGTGTGAACTGTTATGAAAATCACCCAGCAAACTATTCGGGTTGCCCCGCTTATCAGGAATACATCGAAAGTACACAAACAAGAGGTGAGTCTCAATTGCTGAACGTAAATAAGATTAATACCAATAATAAACCCCCCCCCCCAAACTCTGAGACAATCAAATGTCACTCCAAATAAGACCTTCAGTCAAGCAGTGCAAAATAAAAACACAACCCAAAACATACCACATCCCGATAACACACAAGATTTCGCCACCCTCATAAACGAAATTAACGACCTGAACAAAATATGTAACATAAAAGAGCTAATCTCACTAGTACGCGAACTCAAAACGAAGCTAAAAAATATTACAAATCCTTTTGAAAAAATCATAATAATCCAAGAATTGAGTATTAAATACAATTTATAAATGCCCCCCCAAAATTCAAAACTAATAAAAACTATAACCTGGAACTCTGACGGGTTAAGAAATGATATAAATGAACTAGAAGAACTACTCATAGAAGACAACATAGATATCATATGCATTCAAGAAAGCAGATTAAACAACTTAAGCCCCCCCAAAATTAAAAACTACAGCTACCTAGTGGCAAACACAAAACACGAATTAATAACATATCACAAAAACAGTCTAAACTGTCAACAACTACCAGACACACTTAACGATATCGAAATCCAAAAAATTATTCTCGATGACCTACAAATAATAAACACCTACGTCCCCCACGGAAAAATAATTAACACCGACGAAATAAATTCCGCGCTAAACACAAAAAGCAAGACTGTGTTGGTCGGCGATTTCAATGCCCATCACAAGAGCTGGAACTGTATAGACAGTAACCCGAACGGTAAAAAACTGTATACCTATATCACAAGTAGCAACGCAAACCTCGTTTACCCCCAAAACAATCATACTCACTTCCCCTACGCTAGCAATAGCAACCCCTCCACCATAGACTTCGCAATATCCAAAACAATCCAAATAAATAAAATAAAAGCAATTACCGCATTAAATTCCGATCATCTCCCCGTCTACATGGAAATTTCAAAAAACATCGCCCATAACCAAAAAAAGAAGCTAGTTCAGAGGACTGATTGGACAAACTTTCAAAAAGACATAAATAAATCAATAAAAATAACCGACATTCCTGACATACACGAAATTGACACACAAATCAACGAACTGACGAAAGCAATACAAACAGCCTACAAAAAAAATACTAAATCAATAGAAATCAAACCGAACGAAATGATAATACCAGAAAACATAAAAAAAACTCATAAAAATAAAAAATAGAAAACGAGCCCAACTTCAGAGAAACTTCACTGAAGCTCTCAAAAAAGAAATAACAGAATTAAAAAATATAATTAAAGCTTCCATAAACTCAATAAAAAACAAAATCTGGACCGACAAATTGAATAAGTTAAGCAAACCTAATAACAACCACGAAATCTGGAAAATAGCCAGGAACCTAAAAAACCCCCAAAAAAACAAAAGCATCCCACCCTTACACAGTAGTACAGGCATAGTCTTCACTGACCATGAAAAGGCAAAAGCTATCGGGGAAAACTTTGAAAAACAACACAGGCTTACAGAAAACATGTCGGACTACCATACAGAAAACCTCGTCATGAATGAAACAATAGACCTAATCACAAAAAAAAATCGCAACTCCCCCAGATCAATTAACAAATTCACAGGAAATAATGAAAATAATAAAATCCCTCAATAACAACAAAGCCCCAGGGGAGGATAAAATAAATAATAAAACCCTAAAAAAGCTAACAACAAAAGCATCCAAACAAATCGCTCAAATCTTCAATGCTTGCCTCACGCTCCAATTCTTTCCAAAAAATTGTAAAAATGCGATAATAATACCCATAAAAAAACTAAATAAAAACGACCTATTTCCACAAAACTACAGACCAATCAGTCTTCTAAACTCGTTATCGAAAATATTAGAAAAAATATTACTAACGAGAATCCAAGCCAGCGAAAAAATAATCAAACTGACACAAGAAGAACAATTCGGCTTCAAACCCAAATTAAGCACAACCCTCCAAATGGCCAGGATCACAGATTACATAATAAAAAACATAAACACAAATAGGTATACAGCAATGCTAACGATGGACATTGAAAAAGCCTTCACAGTAAAAAATTTCGCCCGTGTAAATTTTCTAGTGTTCCGGTAAAAATTGTAGTGTTAATTTAGAGTTAATTTTTAGTGTTAAATTACACTCAATTTTTACACTGATTTTTAGTAGTGTACAAAAACTCTAGACCAGTAAAATATACCGAAGCAAAAGCTTTGCGATGTAAAGAAAACTCTCCCAGTGTTTTTTCTTACTACTTGAGTGACAAACAACACTAGCGGCTATGGAAAAAACACAGGTAGTGTAAAAGTTCCAAAAGAACATGCGCGTTACATGATCGTGTCATCTACGCAATGCAGTTTCATCATCTTTTCATTCTTTTCCACGGTCGGCGTAGTGTAGAGTAAGTAAAGCGTGCGTCTAATTTAGTGAGCTGCAACAATAGTTTAAAGTAATCAGGTAAGTTGGTTTTATTTCCCAAACTATTATTTATCATACTAATTCTTTAACTACCATAGGTACCTATCAGTTCTTCAACAGTTGCATTCATACACATGAATGCGTTGAATAAGTGAAGAATGTTACTGCGACAAATATGTATAGTTTCATGATTCATGAATTTTCTTCATTCGATTTCGAAAAAGCCCGACGGATTTTCATCACTATGCCAGAACATGGAAATAAGGGTTATTCTTATTTAAAATTTCAAAGCTACCACACCTGAAAGAAGGAGGAAAGGAAGGGGATTCATTTGAGCACTAACTTGTCAGCTTATCACCCATCACAAATTATTTTAATCCATGACATTTTTTACGTATAGTGCTTATTACTGGAATTTCAGAGTTAAAAGTTACAAAACTGAGTCTGTATACCTGAGAACCTGTGTTACGTTAGGTGTTTTATGTTTTTGTTTATTTAATAAATAATTTAAGCAATGTTGATTTTATTTTTAATAAATTTTTTAAGCTATATAGGTATTTTGCTTTTTTTTGGAATATGTCGCGTTACCTGATAACACTTCTAGTGAATAATAAAACAGTAATAGTGTAATTGAGCACTGTAAGTGAACTTTAATTTTGAAATTTTTACACTAAGGCCTAGTGGAAATTACACTGTACAGTTACGTAATTACACTTGCAGTGAATAAGATAACCCGAGTAGTGTAACTATGACCTTGAATTAAACACTGTGGGTGACTCTATTTTTGGTATTTTTACACTAATACCTAGTGAAAATTACACTGCGATGAATATATTTTCACTACACAGTGTAAATTTTGGGCCGCAATTTAACACTACCCTAGTGTATTCATGACACTAACATTTACACTATTTCTAGTGTTAAAATATTTACACTTCTAGAGGGACCTATATAAACTCGGAGTAGTGTTCTTCTAGTGTTGGAAATTTTTTGCTGTGTTCGACACAGTCTGGCACCACGGCCTAATTTACAAGTTAATTAATAAAAAAATACCCACATACTTAATTAAAATAATCCATAGCTATCTAAAAGATAGAACATTCCAGGCCCGTGTAAATAATATCCTATCAGATAAGTTCCCCATCCCTGCAGGAGTACCTCTGGGCGCGATTTTATCTCCCACTCTTTTTAACATCTATATCAGCGATTTACCGACTAACAAAAATACAAAACTAGCCCTATATGCGGATGATACCGCGATACTCACAGACTCCTGGAAAATCACACAATGCAATAAATACTTACAAAGTCACACAGACGAACTAACAAATTATTATGAAAAATGGAAAATAAAAATAAATGCCGAAAAAACAACCCTGGCCTACCATACGAACAAAAGAATAACCCAAGGCACTAATTTAATAATTAGCAATACACAAATTAACGTAACCAACGAAACCAAAAACTTAGGTGTGCTATTATTAGACAGAAAACTCAATTTTAACTCACACATTCAGAAACAAATAAATAAGGCAACAGGACTCCACAAGTCACTATACCCAATTATGGCAAAAAACAGCAGACTAAGCCTTAAAAACAAAATCAAAATCTACAAAGGAGGAATCAGACCCCTACTAACCTACGCCTGTCCCATATGGAGCAACACCAATAAAAAAAAACATCACCAAACTCCAAACATTCCAAAATAAAATCCTAAGAACAATCCTAGGGAAAGACCTCCGTACAAAAACCTTAGTGCTTCACAAAGATGCCCAAATTGAACAAATGTCAAGTTACACCAAAAAACTCACAAAAAACTTTTACGCGGAACAAGTCCAAAACAGCAAATTAACAAAAGACATTACCAAACAGAATTATCAGAACACCCCATACAAAATCAAACACAACCTCATTCACCACGCAACACTCTAAAAATCAAAATATATCAACAATTATTACACATTAATTAAAAAATAAAAAATTTAAAAAAAATAAAAATAAAATCGACACAAATAAATCAATAGTCAAAATTGGTATTAATCAATGATCGTTACTGCAATTGGGACTCACTATGTGTTTATTTACTCACTCCTCGAGCAGAGAACCCCCAATATTAAACACTAATTTAATGTAAACATTGTAAATATGTATAAAATAATAGAATTAAAAATATAAATGGAAAATATAATCTTAGGTATAAACTAATATTGTTTAGGTACTAAGCAAACACAATACTGTACATATAGTGATATTTTGTAAATATACTTGTAAATGTGCACAAATGTTATTGTTAATAAAAAGATAAAAACTATGTGTTTATTTACACACTCCTCGCTCAGACACTTCATCGCCAGCGCTCATCCAGATCACTTCGTCTACGGCCAGCGCCGTACGACTCACCTGCCGCCCTGCATCGCCACCAGCCTGCCGATATATAATAGACAGCCTAAGTCTGACGTCACAGTAATGGGCGGAGCCTATACCGACTCCAAACAATATCGTTGATAATGTTAAATCTGCATAAGAAAATTTTCAATTAGTGTTTTTGTGGTTTATTTGATGAAATAAGACTTTCTAGTTGGATAAATTGTTGAAGGAGCGTGCTGTTTAAGTGAATTTTATTCGTTTTTGCCCAGGTGAGTTAATTTAACATAATAATTCTGCTTTAAAACTTTTTGAGGTTATGTTTATTTTATTTTTGCAGTGCCTTTTTGTTTGTTTTATTTTCAGATCCCTTGGTTTTTAAGAAAATAATGGCTTTTAAACACGTTTTAAAACTTTCAAGCATCAATGCGTTTATAGATGATAACAAAATTATAAAAAGGGGTGAAAATGCCTTAGAATCTAACCATGTGAAGAAAATGGAATTTGACTCTGATTTGCAGATTATCAGAGGGGAAGTATTTGCAAGTATGAAAGACAAAAGCTACAAGGTATCTATAGGTATGTTAACATTTGCCTTTGTTAATGTAATGTGAAATTAATTCGGTTATAATTTTATTGTAGCATTGGAAAAGAACGGTGATATAAAAGAAGCCACTTGCATTTGTCCTAGGGGCATAAAATGCCATCACATCGCGGCGTTGGCTCTTTTTGGGCATTACAATATATCTGTAACCGATAAAGCATGTGCTTGGAATGCACCACCTAAACCAAAGGATGGGCCTGTGAAATCTGCAGAAGAGCTTTATCCACCAAAGCTCTATACAGCTCTTGAAGGTGGAGTGCCAGAAGCATCAATCAACAGATTAAAGGAAAGGCTACGCAGCTTTGGAAATACTGTTGGTTTTACTTGGCTATTGAATGAAGAGTCAATAAATCCGTTGGAAAACACATTTCCAGTAATCGAAGATATAATTTCTTCTAAGGACTTTTTGGAGGCCACAGATAAAGTTTCTGTATTTAAAGAAAAATGTGCTGTTGATGATCAGTCAATAGAAGACATCGCTGTTACCACTACCGGTCAGGTGTCAAATGAAAAATGGTACCTTGTAAGAAAATTTCGTTTAACTGCTAGCAACTTTGGTGCTATTATTGCAGCGTGCAGGAGAAACAGATTCCCAGTGAGTTTATTCAAGACACTCTTGGGTGAGTAGAGTAATAAATCTTTTAAATATTTTTGTCATACATATGTTATTATTGAATCCAATGACGTGCTGCACACAACCTAATTTGTTTATTGCTCCTCTAATTTGAATCTTTTTTAATTTAAAGTAGGTATAGGTAGTCTTTTAACTCCATTCTGAAAAGTACTCTTTAAGATAACAAGTACGATGGTGTTATAAGTTATTTAAGGGCCATGCTACATTATAATATGCTGAAAATGCATTATAAAATTTTAAATTAGTTTACAAACAGTTAAAGATAAAAGGAGTTTCTTAGTAATAAACAGTAATGTAATGTGTTTGTATGAACTGTAGGTCAGTCTCTGATGTTCCATGCCTGCTGGAACTGCTGAATAGATTTCAGTGCAATCTAAAATTATCCTGCAATTTTTAAAATTTGTAAAAGCAATAGGAAGGCAGGCCTGATTCCGTTGTCTAGATGGTATAGTTCTCATCAAATTTTTGAACAGGACTTCATGTAGAGCGTAGATCCACGTCATTATAATATTGGTAACTGTAGCTGTACTGCAACTAAATCTAATACTTAAATCTTCATGTGGAAGATTAAGCCTTAGCTTCATTAAAGTCATAAGCAGCTGATCAATTTTAGGAATGATCTGAACATTCCATCCAGCATAATATTTTAATTTAATGCTGTCCATTAGTTCAAAAAGAACCATGAACAGCTCATTGGTTGGAATACCAGTGTACATCAGCAAATGAGCATCATTTTCCTTTATAATTTCATAGCTGAACCGTGTTGATAATTTTTCAAGTTTTTCGGTTAATTGATCCACCTGTTGCCTTAACAAGTAATTTTCAGCATCTTGAAATGCAGATGACGGACTCAAGAGTGAAGCATCAAGTCGTATTTGAGTCACTTCATGATCTTGTGTTGAAGACCCTGGCAGTAGATCGGTTGAAGGTCCTGGTAAAGGCTCAGTTGAAGGACCTGGCTTGTTTAAAAGATTTTCCTCAAAATTATCAGCCTCTTTTACACTTCGCTTCCTAAAGAAAGTGTTTGATTAGACTAATAATGGGCTTTCTACAACAAAATGCTTACTTTTTTGCTGGTGATTTTATATTAAACCTCTTGTGAATATTGAAATCGAATAAAGTTGGGCCATTCTTCTTTTCTTTATTCAGAAAGTGACAATCGCACACTTTTGCAAATTCACTTGGGTCTCTATCTTTTCTTCTAAAAATAAATAAATTTAATACATAAATCTTTGAAAACTAAATAATGTTATTATTCTTTTACCTTATAAGAGAAATCCATTTATTCCTTTCAGTCTTGTTTTTTGGGAACCGAAAAAACTTACATTGATGCTTTGAACTGTAATGTTTACAATCCGGAACAAAGCACATACCCATTCTGAGACAGTCCTAGGTCTTAAAAGCCTAAAAATTAATTTAATTGTACTCAAAAACTCATTACTATTAGTAGATGACAAAAATAAACGACAAAAATAGTTTAAAACATAACCTCAAAAAGTTTTAAAGCAGAATTATTATTGTAGTGTATCCGACCTTATCAAGAGAATGATACGGTAGGCACTCCGCCACTCCGTCTCTGACCGGCAACCGATATAGTTAATTAAACTGTAACAATAATTGTACGTACCTATATTATACTAATAATTAATAAAGGGTTTCATTGGTGTACTTGATAAGTATTTCTTATTCCACAATACATTACAGTTGGCGACGAGGTAAAATTTTCCAATCATAGTAAATGGTTAAAGAAATCTAGTGAATTAAATAAATTAGTGATAATTCTTTAATAATAATTGTGAATTTTTAAAATATGTCTGATCCGATAGCAGCAGCACCGATAATCGGTAGATTACGCGAATTTTCTGTCCGTGATTCGGATTGGTCTATTTTCAAAGCTAGACTGGAACAATATTTTGTTGCTAATAAAATTATGGATGTCGCAATGAAACGTGCATTGTTGTTAAACGCGTGTGATGAAGATGCTTATAGGCTCATCTACAATTTGTGTTTACCAGCAAAACCAGAAGAAAAAGCTTATGAAGACTTAATTTCGTTATTTGAT
The DNA here is from genome assembly GCA_910589415.1 of Malachius bipustulatus. Classification (NCBI taxonomy): domain Eukaryota; kingdom Metazoa; phylum Arthropoda; class Insecta; order Coleoptera; family Melyridae; genus Malachius; species Malachius bipustulatus. The sequence goes on from OU342634.1 coordinate 5,481,654, forward strand.
AGGCACTTCAAATCAACAATAAGCTCATTTGCCGCCAGATATAAGTTTTATAATTCTTCGAAAAATCGTGAAGAAACGGTAGTTGAATGGGCCGCCAGAATACGTAATTTAGCCTCTCAGTGCGAGTTTGGTGCAGAACTCGAAGTTGCAATGCGAGATAAGTTCATTATGGGGTTGAACGAGATGAAGACTCTGGAAAGATTGTTCGAGGAGAAGGTTTCCATTTCCTTCGAGAATGCAGTCGAAATTGCCAGTCGTCAAGTTGAGAAGTCAGCCATGAGGGACGTAAGGGTCAAGGAAGAGGTTTTTTATGGACAAGGAGGTCACGGGAGGAGCAAGCAAACTTCCCAACAACGCTGGGAGCGAGGTCCTGAGAGCCAAAGCCAGCGATATCAACAGATGAGAGCAGAGAGCAGCAGTCAAGGAGACAGGAGACATGTTCAGAACAAAATGGCGTCCGCTGAGAAGGTGGTTGTCTGCAATGTTTGCGGGAAAAAGCACAAAGATAAGTGTCATTTTAGAAATTATATTTGTAATATTTGTAAATTGAAAGGTCATTTAGCAAGCGTTTGTAAAAAACGTAGCAATGGTACGGTACATTATACGGAAGATAGAACGGTGGAAACGAAAAATTTAGACTGTTTTGAAAATATTTTTCATATAAATTCAAACACGTCAGGAATTTCTATAAAGGTGACAATTGATGAAAATTATTATAATTTTGAATTAGATACTGGATCCTCGGTTTCAGTTATCTCGAAACAATTTAAAGATAAACATTTTAATCATTTACCGTTGAATACAACCAATAAAATTTTACACACCTACGATGGAGCCGAAATAATTCCAATAGGATATGTAAACGTCGACATTTCTTACAATAGTAAATGTTATCCTTTAAAGTTATTTGTAATAGATAACGGTGGTCCTCCATTATTGGGTCGAGATTTTTTCAATTTATTTCACTTATCTGTTGTAACGGGATTTTCAGCTGGGTTGAGACGATCACAGGGTTAGGTATTTGCCCCTCTTTTACCCGTAACAAGTCAATCAAAATTTTAAAAGCATTTATTTACAGTTACCAAATTTCAATACAACGACATATATTAATGCTGCGCGATGAGTTCGGATCAATGTGGGCTGTCCTCTTCCCTCGGTGCTCTGTCTGATTGGGTGCTGATATCGACGCTAGGGCGCGCGTCTTCGTATTGGTCGCCCGGTCGTTCTATCACTGGAACTGAGCTCACCACGTCAGTCGCTCCACTGCCATCGCCCGCTGCGTGTTGTGCTAGCAGCGGCCGCGGCCTCCGGCATACGCGCCGCGGCGACTTCGGAGAGAAATCATTCACGGACGCCTCAATCTGAAAAATACAAGCCCACTCACGGAGTACCGAGGAGGGTATTAATAAATAGCTCAGGGTCGACAACTCAATGCGTTGCGATCCCGACGCTTGTGACACCTGGCCCTCAATGCAGGCCTGGTACCGTCTGAAAGGGTCCGCCCGGGACCTCACTACAGCCCCGTTTGTTCCCTTATGTGGTCGGCAGTCGACTGGAGCTCAATTCACTCCTGTCGGGCTCCCGTTTCCGTGTTACAGACAAGCTCAACTCAGTTCATTGGCTTGCCGTCACCGGATGAATGTGGCGGAGTGCACTCAATGCATGCCTCCTGCTGGGGGGTTAGGGGACCTTCTTAGCTCAGTACACTAGAAGGGGTGAGAGAGCTTCTCGAGTCAGTTCCTCGGAATCTTCTGCCTTGCTGGTCCTCTTGGTCTGTTTATATAGCCGGTGCCGGCGAGATAACCCGCTAATCATTGCTGTAAAAACTGTATCTTTCTGATAAACCCCTCGATAAATTAAAATAAATAATAATTAGCTGCGAATGCCTTGGAATTCGTTACACTGTTAATAAAATTGCAGATTCGTCGATAGAAAATAATGGGAAAATTGAGGAAGCAGATACGGTATCGATGATTAAACAAAAACTTTCGATGAAATATAGTAATGTTTTTTCTTCTGTCCTAGGGAATTTTAAAGGAGATACCTTGCATCTGGATTTAAAGGATGGAGCCAAACCGAAGTTTTGCAAGGCAAGATCACTTCCATTTGCGCTGCGTCGAGGCGTAGAGGAGGAAATAGATCGTTTGGTTAGGGAGAACATCATTGAGCCAGTATCATTCAGTCAATGGGCAACTCCTATAGTACCAGTCGTGAAGAAGAATGGTACTATTCGAATTTGTGGAGACTATAAAATCACCCTCAACCAGAATTTATTAATTGATAAGTATCCTTTACCTAAAATAGAAGAGCTATTTACAAAGTTACAGGGAGGTATAGAATTTTCAAAAGTAGATCTTTCCCATGCTTACCAGCAGGTCGGGCTAGATGTTGATTCTAAAATGCTTACGACTATTAATACTCACAAAGGTTTATTTAGGTATAACAGATTACCTTTTGGTATAGCTAGCGCACCTGCCATGTTTCAAAGAATTATGGAACAAGTGTTATCAGGGCTAGATGGAGTAACATGTTTTTTAGATGATATTCTGATAACAGGACGTGATAGATTAGAACACGTAAATAGAGTTGAGGAGGTCTTGCGCAGGTTAGGTAAAAACGGGTTTACTGTATCTTTAGAAAAGTGTGATTTTTTTAGACAATCAATTAAATATTTAGGTTATGAGATAGACAAACACGGGCTACATACTTGCAAAGACAAAGTAAATGCAATTGTAAACGCACCCGTACCTGAGAATGTCACTCAGTTAAAATCATTTTTAGGGTTTGTTAATTTTTATAATAAATTTATACCGAATGCAGCTTCCATTTTAAGACCATTGTATAATTTAGTTAAAAAAGACGCATCTTTTTACTGGTCAAATAAATGTAATGAAGCTTTTTCAAAAATTAAAAAAATTATTAGCTCTGCTCCGATTTTGGTACATTTTAATCCTAATATTCCGATAAAACTCACAGTTGATAGTTCATATTACGGCGTTGGGGCTGTCATTTCACACAGCTATGGTGAAAAGGATGACAGACCTATCGCATTTGCATCTTCAACGTTAACTAAGGCACAACAAAAGTATTCGCAGGTTGAAAAGGAAGCCTTAGCTATAATTTTTGGGGTAAAAAAATTTTACCAATATTTATATGGAAAAAAGTTTATTCTTAGAACAGATGCTCAGTGTTTAGTGGCTCTGTTTGGGAATAAAAAAGGTATACCGTTGTTAGCTACCAGTAGATTACAGCGGTGGGCTCTAATTTTGTCAAATTTTGTTTATGACATTGAATACGTCCGATCAGAGCAGAATTCGGCAGACTGTTTTTCCCGTCTACCTATAGCAGAAGAATTTGCTGATCTAGATACAGACACATCATATGTGAATTTTATTGCATCTAATACCGATTTGTTGGTGGATTGGGAAAAGATCAAAGTTGAAACCAAGAGTGATAAGAATCTTACGCAGATTTGTAAATTTGTACAGACAGGTTGGCCAGGAAAAATTAGTTTAAATTTGAAACCATACCACTTGTATAAAAATAATTTTTCAGTGGTTGATGATTGTCTGATGCTGGGCCATAAAGTGGTTATTCCATGTTCTTTAAGAAAAAGTATTTTAGATCTATTACACTCAACGCACATGGGAGTAGTAAAAACAAAAAGCTTGGCTCGGTCCTATGTTTGGTGGCCTCAGATGAATAATGATATTAATAATTTAATAAATTCATGTAACAAATGTTTAAAAACAAAATCTGAGCCACCCAAGAGCGTTTTGCAAACTTGGAAGTTTCCAGAACGGCCTTGGTTTAGATTACATATCGATTATTTAGGTCCAATTTTCGAAAAGTATTACATTTTAATTGTTGTAGATGCCTATAGCAAATGGATAGAAGCAGTGATGACAAGGAGCACTTCGTCAACTTCAACTATAAATATTTTGAGAGACATTTTTGCCAGATTTGGTTTACCTGAAGTTTTGGTATCAGATAATGCCAAATGTTTCAAGTCTCATGAATTTCAAACTTTTTTGAAAAATAATAAAATTAATTTTAAGGAAATTGCCCCTTTTCATCCTGCTACTAATGGCCAAGGAGAAAATGCTGTAAAGACTGTTAAACATGCTCTAATTAAATTGGTGAACAACACGACGCAGGAGGAAATGAATCGTTGCTTGAACAATTTTTTATTGTCATATAGAGTTACTGCTCATTGTAGCACAAACGTACCACCTGCGACAGTGATGTTTAATAGAAATATAAGAACAGTTTTAGATTTTGTAAATAAGAATGTAAATATTGTAAATAATGATTTCCATGATTTAAATTGTGAATCTCAAGAAAAAAACCATTCCAGTTCTATACATAGTAAATGTAAACAAAATGTTCTTAATAGTCAGAATCGACAAGCAAAATTTTTTAAGGGGACTAGGAACAAGAAATTTTTAGAAGGTAATGAAGTAGCAGTTAGAGATTATAGAACTGTCAATAAGCCATCTTGGATCAAAGGCGTAATTAGGAGGAGTATCGGTCCGAGATCTTACCTTGTATTTATACCTTCATTGGAAAAAACGTGGAGGAGGCACACAAATCAGATTATGTCCTATAATCATTCTATTGAAAGTAAAGGGTGCACTCCTACTGGAGCTTCGACCGATGTTCACCCTGGTACAGTCGATCCGACTATTCAAATGTGTGAGAACGATGATGACTTACCAAACCAAAACCATACAGAGCAGACTAATATTTGTTCTACTCCGATTGTGAGGAGGAGCGAAAGAGTAAAAAAGGCAATAAAATATTTTTAACTATTTTTTCTGAACTGTCATGGTATACCTGTTTTGGTTTATTTATATTTCAATTCTAATCGACGTAATATTGAATGTATTATTCTATTTAATTTTTTTTTGTAAAAAGGGGGAGAAAGTGTAGTGTATCCGACCTTATCAAGAGAATGATACGGTAGGCACTCCGCCACTCCGTCTCTGACCGGCAACCGATATAGTTAATTAAACTGTAACAATAATTGTACGTACCTATATTATACTAATAATTAATAAAGGGTTTCATTGGTGTACTTGATAAGTATTTCTTATTCCACAATACATTACAATTATGTTAAATTAACTCACCTGGGCAAAAACGAATAAAATTCACTTAAACAGCACGCTCCTTCAACAATTTATCCAACTAGAAAGTCTTATTTCATCAAATAAACCACAAAAACACTAATTGAAAATTTTCTTATGCAGATTTAACATTATCAACGATATTGTTTGGAGTCGGTATAGGCTCCGCCCATTTCTGTGACGTCAAGGCTTAGGCTGTCTATTCACATCTTGTTTTATTTTCTTCAAGCTCCTGTTTAACAGACGATTGGTTCTTGTTACGCATTGGGTTACGTTACGTACAGTTCTTGTACACGCATAGAGACCAACCGACAATTGGTCTCTAGGTACACTGGGGCTCCGCCCACCTAGTCGGTGTGTTCCCTTTGCATCAGTCCGGCTGGACGAAACGGTTTTAACCTTTCCTTTTCTAATCGAGATTAATCCCATCTCGATTAGTGAATTCGCCAGTTTACATGAAAGAGAGAAGAGAACGCTCGAACATAATTTTTGGTTGCTTATGAACATAATTATCATAAATATTAATTAATCTGGCAACGAACATAATTAGCCTGATTGCTTTGATTAGAAAACTTAAGGAATGAACATAATTTCATAGAAACATAAATATCATTTTCTAAGATAATGTAGGTACTTAGCAACATTCAAACCACATGATGAGAAATTCAAAAAGGGTTAAAATGGGGCAAGGTGCTGCAACAAAGCAACGAGCCGACAGCCCCTTAGTAGAAAAAAGGGAGCTTGTTTTTAATCGAGTTCAGCACAAATGTGAATTCGAAATAGTAACAATTTTGCTGCTTATCACTCCGAATATTACATATTACAAGTTGTATTTGACAGCACTGACGTAACAGTTGATGAGATTTTCCTGTCACAACTTAATATTCGCTAAAGATTTTGATATAACAACATTATTCCGATATAACTGACCAAATTAGCTAAATGACAGAAGGAATTTTCCTTTCTTATGTACAGTTGACAGGTACGTCAAGTGAGAATGGTTGAAACAGGTGTCCACCTAAGGAGGTGGAAGCGAGATTGTATTTAGGTATATAATGGGGATCCATTTAATACATAAAAAGGTGTATTTTGCTATTAGTTCATAAATTTTTTGTCATTAGTAAACTTGTGGCTGGCCCCATACTCTCCCGAGTTTTCTTTTTTCAGGTAGGCATGACTAGCCTCCTCCTGGTATAACTGTTCAGGACTCAAATGCCAGAGACCGAAATTCATTGAATGTATAATAATTAATTATTCCAATGACTCTTCTGTCTACGAAACCCACTACTTAGTTGTTCAAAAGAAAGAGCTCATGCACTCGAAGGGCAGGCACTTTCCTCACCAGTCGTCCCTCATTTTGTAGATCTGTAAGAGAAAAGCTCATGCTTAGTCAATTTCCGTCTAATTTTCAATTATATTTATCCGTCGAAATTCTTGCTTACGTTCACCCTTTACCAATGTTGATATACCAGGGCTATCCAATAAGTTAGAGAGTAGAAATTATTGATCACGACTGAGAAGTTGTTTCGTAGGCAGCTGTCCTATCTCTTGTCCGTAATTGTAGACTATTACGATACTAATTTTTGTAATGTAGCCCAGAAACGATTTCCACAGATACAGGATTGTGTTTATTTAGGTTAAGGATAGGGGACCATATTGTAATGACATTACTAGAGTGAATTTGTATATATTTGTAACATTTGAAATATCCCCTGTAGTCTGTGAAACCATGTAGTTAAATCTAAATAAACGGGCTTGTGGAAAATTTTCGTCGTATTACTCTAGCATCACCTCCCATAAAAACTTTCTCGCCACAAAGAATCAGGTCAAAGCAGGAAAGCCGAACATAGTTTTTTCTCAATTCTGTTGAGGAGGGGGTAAGTATCGGTACAATACATATGTACCTACATACAGAAATGCAGATGTATTGTATGGTCATGTGTGTATGTATATACATATTATGTAATTACATACATAATGAAGTTATGTCATGGCTCGATCTAAGCGGAACAATGTTCAGCGACAATCAGTTTAAACGGATTATTTTTTCATCCGTAAGATCTGAATTTCCCGCAAATCCGAGCACCGTCCGGTCCCGTTTAGCTCGAATGAACGAGACTCTACTGTAAATTAGGTACAAATTATTAATTAAAAAATGTAATATTATAATACAAAGCTTTGGCTAATTAGGATTTTTAAGTGGAAACAGTTTTAGCGCCTCACCTGCATTTCAGGGGACAATTACAATTTGTTGCGAGCTACCTGTTTAGGCCCAAGTACAGGTTTTTATCCCCACTAAATCATTTGAACAATCGAACTCAGATTCAGATTCTTAAAATCTCTCCTCTCAACTCAAATCAGAGGTATGGCATTACCAGTGAGTAAGAAAGTAACAGATATGTTTTCTTGTTTTCCGTATTCTTAAAAAGGTTCTATATTTTTTGCATCTTGTGTTCCTCTATGCATTTTTTTGCTATCAAATTCTCTGGCTATCTGTTATTCTGTTATTCTGTCCTTGTTTTTATTGCTTATTGCTTTTCAGGAGGTTTTTTCAGTTAACAGCAAATAATAGTTGCCTGCAGGCAGTGACACACTGAAGTCTGGGTGTTGTGTACTATCCATCTTCACGCGGTGTGCTGTATTTTGGTTATCATTTATCGTAAAAAACAAACTATGTCTAGTGCAAAAAATTTGATACTGGAGTATTTTATTCCCTGTGAAGAAGAACCAAAATTTATTATTGCAAATCTTGCAAGAAGAGGATTTCTCGGGGAAATTCTCTTGCTTAAGTTTAGTTTAGTCAAGTTTTAAGTGTCCAACAAATTTAGTTGGACACTTAAAAGTTAAAGCTCATTCCTCTATTTTTGCCGAATACGATAACAAAAAGAGTAGTTTATTAAAGAAAGAACAAGAAACACAGAACACAGAAATTGTGACAGTCATCAAAGACTGTCGTAATAAAAAACTTTATCAAGAAACACTACCGTCTCAATAAAATTCAAAAATGGATATCAGCTGACCAGAGATCGAAAAAAACTTGGCAGCCTATTAATGGAAATGATTGCAGTCGGAAAACCATTTACTGTGGTGAACGAAACTGGGTTTCTGCGTGTTATAAACTTTCTTGAGCCTCGAGCAGAACCAAAATCAGACAAATTTTACCAGGAACGATTAGTGCCTACATACATACCAAGCTGTAATAAGCAAAGTAAATCAAAAAATAAAATCTGCTCAATTCATTAGCTTTACTTCAGACGTTTGGACTAATAAGTCGAATAAAACAAGTTTAATCAGGCTAACTTCTCACTATGTTGTACCAGAAAGTTGACTCGTTTAAAAGTGATGACAATCATATAGGAATCTATTTAAAGGAAAAATCACTACAGATAATTGAAGACTACGACATTCCTTAAGAAAAGATACATAACCTTGTACACGACAATGGGAAAAACATAATGTAAAGCAGTCAACGAAGCAGGACTGTTTCAGGATGTGAGGTGTCTCGTTCATAAACTTCAACTGGTAATTGAAGATGGAATTCACTCCCAGCGTTCTGTGAATGATTTATTGGCAAAATCGCGAAAAATTGTGGGACATTTTATCAAGTCGGAACAGGCTAGGCGATACTTGGCAGACATACAAGAGGAATTGAGAGCTCCTCGGCACCAACTTGTTCAAAGTGTTCCAAGCAGATGGAATTTCCACGTGCTAGAACGTTTAGTAGAACATTTGATGTAAGATATGAACTACCTGCTATCCTAACAGCAAATGAATAGAAACTGACACCATAATTGATTGATCACGGTAACTAAAGAAATCAGTAATGATACAGCGACAATATCTCTTACAATTCCAACTGTTAAAACGCTCACTCGTGAACTTCGACCCTCAGAAGAAGGTGGTATAGGGACGATTAGGTCTAAATGTTTAGAATATGTAAAATAACGCTTTAAAAATATAGAAAACGATAAGGCGTATGTGTGTTCCACATACCTGGATCCCCGATTTAATAAATGTGAACTTTCACCTGAAGCAAATTTGAAATCCGTGAAAAAAATTAACTTTTGGGATTTTTTTTTAAATAATCGACAAGTCGATAAATGTAAAAAGTCGATATGTGAGATATATTACTCTGGTCGAGAATTATTCCCAAGACTAATGGTTCTCTGGTGAGGTCACTTAGTATTTCGCCAGTACATTAAAAATAAAAAAAACCTTCTTGCGCATCAATCGCAGAAATAGTGTATTTTTATGCGATTCAATTATGAATATTTTAACCGCATTTTAAATTGGCTTTCTGTAATTTTCCATAGGGTAAGTCCGGGATTGATGCCCTACCGGGAAAGACGCCTCACTGAAATAGTTTGGCAACTATGCAGCAGGTAGTGCCAGTTGTGTGCGTTAGTCGTTACTGTAACGTGTCTGGTTGTGTGTGACTCAGTTTTATAGTAAAAAACCCTTATTTAGGTGAGTTATTTACAAAAATATATTTTCAGTACTTCGAAAAATTAATCACGATAATCCTATTTGTCTCGCATATCTTAGTAAAAGTGAATTTACCGCATTTCTTGGACTTGAAGTACCTTCGGACATGTGGAAGGTTAAGTTAAGAGTTGATTCTGTTAATCTAGCGCTAAATTTGAATTTGATTTTTAGCTGGGGCATCTTTACCGGACAATAGGGAAAGATGCCCTGGCTAGAACAGTGGAAGATGCCCCTCATATAAAATACTTTTTTTAATTTTAAAGCATGCCAACCAACTCTTGGGAATTCGATGAGCCTCAAGAACCATTGAAAGACACCACGTCTGCATTTGTTGATGAAGTTACTCCTAGCAAAATACTAGAGAGAATCGATCCTGTTCCAACTATTAATAAAGTTCAAGAAGTTACTAAACGTTCACGTCAAGTTGCAGCAGTAATGACAAGCCCGGAGTTTTTAAACAAAAAAAGAAATAAAGTAAAAGAAAAAACTGATAAAAATTTGAAGCGAAAGACGACCAAACAGACCGAAAGGAAACACATGAAACCTAGTAAGAAAAGAAAATTAAGAATAGATGAAGATAGTACAACAGATACGGAAGAAAGTGTGTATTATGAAGACGAAGATGACGAACTTAGTGAGGAAGACAATTCTGAATGCGTTGGTTGTGGAGAAAAATATTCTTTTACAAAAAAGAAGGATGAATGGGTTCGGTGTCTGCACTGTACAAAATGGTCACATGAAAGCTGTTCGAAATATGAAAACCTTTGTCATTTGTGTGGAAAAATACTCACAATGGAAAAAAATAATGGTTTTTTCAAAGATTTTCTAAATTTTAGTTTTGTTTGTATTTTTAGTCTTTTACAAGTGGGAGCCAAGAAGTGTTTAGTGTGTTAATACATAGTTAGTTAGCACAAGAGTATCTATGTTATTGTTTGAGTTTTATGCATTATTAACGTGAAGTATGTGTTATTTTTTGTAAGGGCATCTATCCCTAACTAGTGTGGCATCTTTACCCGTTAATCCGGGTAAGATGGCAAAAGTTGATTTTTCGTTTTTTTTGTTGTCAAATATTTATATGTTGATTGCTTGGATGATTTTTATGTTTATATAAGAGAATATATTTTCAGTTATATCACAGCACAGTTGTTATTTAATTTTTCCATATTTTGATATACAAAAGATGGCCATGGAAAAAGGTGGGGCGTCAATCCCGGACTTACCCTAGTCATAATATTAGAGTGTACCATGTACCTACCGTGCGAGTACTAATTTTTTGTAGGCTTGCATAAGTCGTCAACAGCTATCCATCTGATGATTTAAAAATTTTCACGGTCAACTAAACCCTAGAGTTTTCATAGTCAAATTTTGTTTTTCTTACGGACGTAATGTTGTTTTTTTCGTGTTATTCGGTATTGTATTAAACACATTATATCGTGTGATCCACAAAATTTTTCATCAAATAGTGCCTTGGAAGAGAGAGATGGCTATTGTAGTCATTTCTGAGCTCATTTTACAAAAATAATAAGTTTAAAATAACTTTAGTAGTTCCAATTCTCATTGTGTCATATTTAATTTCAATTCATGTCAGTATCATTAAAATATTAAAGATATTGCGAAAAGCAATAATTCATAACTACAATTTAATAACCTGATGAATATACTGGTATATTACTAAACACCTACCTTATTGCCACTTTTTTATGATTCATATGCCATTTTTGACCACTATTCTTAATAAATTCTGTTATTGTTTGTGCGTTAGTTCGAATTGGAAGTGAAATTATTATAAAATGGTAAATTATAAAACTTAAACTCGAACTGAAACTCAAATTGAATTGTTATTTTATCCTCGTTCAGAGAGACATATGCCCGTATTCACAAACGATAATTTCCTAAATAATTACGTAATTAATTAAATGAGTGAGATGGAGATATGCAGTTTTTTCGCAATAGAATGAGATGGGGATAATTGATTACGTAATTATTTAGGAAATTATCGTTTGTGAATACGGGCAATAATATTTTGTGTTTCTGAGATAACGACTTAGGGTACCTGTATTACCGACACTAGGGCTCGTAAGCGTCAGTGTCGGTAATACAGGTACCCTACAACGACTCACGTTTTTCATCCTCCTTGAAATACAACCAATGCCAAATGAAATTAGTAGTAAGCTCAGCACCACACATACTCAGCAGATGTCGTTACTGTTCCAGGTTAGTTTCTTTACTCAACAAAGTACAAAGTTCATTATGCAGTGCAAATCCAGTCATGTTTTTATTTATTGTTCTATGATTTGTAGATCTTTGATTGGAGTAGTTCACTTATTCACGTTTTACTTGATTCATTTTGTCTGATTCGACATGTCGTTCAATTAGTCGTTGCGTCTGGACCGGCCTTTACACACCTACCGATTGTTTATGTTTTATCTGGCAGACATGCTTAATTTTATTCAAGGCAATAGTTGATGAAAAATTTTGTGGATCACAAGATATAAGGGCTACCAAAAAGCTATCACATTAAAAAAAAAATCAAAATTATCGTCTTCTTTTTTTCGAATAAAAAAGTTTTATCACGGAATGACGTCGTATGTAGTCGTAAAATGACGTCACATTGCTTGCTTTAATGGTTATTTATCACTTTCGGTTAAACAGAGCTTATTTTGTTCGAAAATTCGAAAAAGACGATTAAAATTTTAATTTTTTTTTTTAATGGGATAGATTTTTGGTTTTCCTGATTTTTTAAATATCGAATGACATTAAAAAATATAACTTCTTTCATAAAATAGGATATCTTAATTTTTAATTTTCCATTTTTGCAGGATATTTCAGCAGCGTCCTGAGGTTTCCAAAAATTTTGTTTCAGATTCTTAATAATAATGAAAATATGCAATTTTCTCTAATTTATCTGACCCTGTATCTCTTATCGTTTCAGAGATTCGCATGTACCTACCCAGTTCTTTTTAAATGGGACATCCATGTAGTAATAACACTTTTAATATAATAAATAAAGCCGTAATACTACTTATAACAATCTATCACATAACATAATATATGTATAGATCTAGCACAAAGAAAAAAAAACAAAGAAGGAAGCAATAAAATTTGACAATTATTATATAAACAGCCTCCCGCGCTTTATGCTTCGAGTCAAAATCCAACCGCATAACGTCATTGCGCAGTAGTGGCCAAAATAATAAAGACAAACTGTCGTACCGTACACGGTACACGATACACATATACCGATATGTGTATATACCGGTATGCCGATTGCTGTTACTATTTTGGTTATTACTGCGCCATGACGTCATGTGGTTTTATTTTGACTGAAAGTATTAATCGCGGCGAGGTTGTTTATAAAATAAATGTCAAATTATACCTATTGCTTCCATCCTTTTTGCTTGTGTATTTCTTTGTGCAAGATCTATTATAGAAAAATCTTTTATTTTTCTTTCGAAAAAAGTAAAATGAAATTTTTACAATTTTTTTAATGTTATTGATTTTTGATTTCCATGATTTTTTTGTATCAAACGACATAAAAAACAATATGTCGGCTATAAGAAAAACAAAAGTTGACTATGAAAACTCTGGGATTTGCTTGAAAATTTTTAAAACGTCAAATGGATAGCTGTTGCCGACATATGCAAGCCAACAAAGAATTATTTATTTATTCTTGACAATAAAAAAGATATGAGCAATCTCATGTGTAGTCTTCCAACAATCGCGTGACGTCAGAAGACCGGAACGCAGCCTGCGCAGTCATCGTCTATCGGCATACACTGTATTATGTGTATCGTGGTACCGTGTATCGTGACCGTAAGTTGTTGGTTGTTAAATTGACTTTGACATTGAAATACGTCGTCTTTCACTGTCGGCTGTCGCAAAAAACATATTTTATTGGCGCGAAGATTATTTATTGTATTTATTAAATGAAATTTTTTTTGCTGTTGCGGTCGCTTCGCTTCGTCCATACTATTATACTGACTTTACTTTTATTTACTATTTTAAAAAGAAATAAAATAATGACGTCGCCATCACCACCACCACAAGGAGACAACGTTCAAGTAAGTAGTAAAATTAATTATTATTATTAAAACCACCGTTAACCTCAAATGTTATGGGGTAACATGAAACTGCCTACCTTTTTTAAGCACTTCTACCCTAATATCGTGTAAAAGTCATAAATTTTGGTAAGACACTTGGGTACAGGTACCGCCTTTGTAACTTCCACACACTTTAATTAAGTAGGTATAAACATTATGCAAGCAGGATGTAAATAAATCAACGATCCTGTTTCGAATCAAATAAACTATTATAGTTATACAGGTGATCCCGAAATGGCGGACACGGACAGCATCCATTGTGTATAAATATTCCAAGTACATTTACTTTTTTCTCCAGTATGGCTCTTACCCAGATAGATGTTACCATGGAAATATAAAATAGAAAGTCCAGCAAAGTTTAAAACAATAATTATCATTATGGGTATTCTGATAGGTATTCAATATTATTCAAAATTTATTTTAGTTTAGTTAATAATTATTGTTGACTAGAATTCGAACAACGATGCCACATTGAAATATTTTGTTGTACTCAGGAAATAGGTAGACTTTGAATGCCTGTAATTACGTTCCTGATAAAAAAAATTGAAACAAACACTAACATTGTTTCAGAAGGAGAATTCAGAAAGAGAAAATAAAAAATACATTAAAAGAGACGCTGCGGAGAGGGAATGGGGAAGAAGAGGAGGCAGTGACGGAAGAGGAGAACGAGGCGGTGGAGGAAGAGGAAGTGAAAGGGAAAGAGGAGAACGGGGAAGAAGAGACGAAAGAGGAGAACAGGGCAGTAGAGGAAGAGAACGAGGCGGTGGAGGAAGAGGAAGTGAAAGGGAAAGAGGACGACGGGGAAGAAGAGAAGAAAGAGGAGAACAGGGCAGTAGAGGAAGAGAACGAAGCGGTGGAGGAAGAGGAAGTGAAAGGGAAAGAGGAGAACAGGGCAGTAGAGGAAGAGAACGAGGCGGTGGAGGAAGAGGAAGTGAAATAATAGAAGGTGAAAGGGAAAGAGGAGAACGGGGAAGAAGAGGACAAGGCAGTGGAGGAAGAGGAAGTGAAATAAGGGAAGGTGAACGGAAAAGAGGATATCGGGGAAGAAGAGAACAAGGCAATGGAGGAAGGGGAGGAACAACAGAACGAGGCAAAATAGCGCAAGAAAGGGGATGGCGTGGACGAGGAAGGGCAGGACGAGGAAGGGCAGGACAGGGGAGAGGAGGTAATACTTTAAGAAATACTTTTCAACAAGCTATAGTTTACAGGGTGTTAAGAAAATGACGAATAAACTCTTCAGTACATTGTAGGGGACACTCAGTAGAGTACGGGAAAAATAATTTTAAAAATTCTGGTCTTCAATTTGGTGAGATAAAAAATGCCAAAGTTAACATTTTACTATCTTTGTTTTTCGGTATTTGCAAAAACTAGATGATTTTACAGATATAAAAAGGGTACTTGGATAGTTATCAATTAAAAAAATTGCTTAGGATGTATTACTGGCTTGGAAAATTTAAAAAGATTTTTCTTTTTCTTTTCCAAGATGATGAAAAAAGCATTTGGCAACAACGGATTTGATACCTTATCAACCTACATTGCTATAGTAAGTGCCATAGTTATAATGCAGCAGTGCTTTTATGGCGCTCATAGTTGCCGCTTTTGTCGTACTTCTGGGAAGCAGGCGTCCACGAGCGTACGCTCTTCATTTTGAAAACGATTTAATTCGTTGCACTTCTGTAACATTTTGTACCTCCGCAGACTGCTCTTTTAACATTGATCTCGTTCATAAGTGAGGATTGCACAAAATGGAACAGCACAGTAGAGTTTATAACTTCATACATTAATATTACAATATTCAGATATTAATTAATTATTATATTCTTTTGAATCCGTCAAAGTTTATTATATTCTTCTTTTTCAAATTAATATCCATTTTATGAACAAAATTGTTTCGATCATTTAGTAAGTCAGAACATATTCGTAGGTGTAGGTATAATACATACTTATATTGATAATAATAATTTAGTATAAGTATGACTTATATTATTATTTATACAAATGAATGTAAATGCTATGACGCGGTATTTGTCATTCCTTCTACAATTTCTTGCCAGAACACATTTCCTAAAAATCTACATTTACGCTTACTCCACAGAATAATTAGGTAGATGCGGAATTTGAATTTTCAACTGACAGATACTCTGTTTAGTGGCAATAATTGACGTTGCGTTGGTAACCAAACATTGATAATTAAGTAAATAATAAAACTGTCACGTTAATTACAGAGGTCATAAAATAATTCACGAAGTTATATTTATTTTTGTATTATTTCTTGAATACTTGAATAACGGACAACGATTTTGAGTCTCAATATTATTTTTCTGCACTTAAGCTAAAAACCAATACACTATTCCTTCTTTCTCGGAGACAGTGCGTATGTTGTTTTGTTTTTTTAAACAAAACGAAATATTCTTGGACCGCAACAACAAGTTCTCAGTTCAACAGCAAATACCTAGGTTCCAAGCTAATACGAGTGTTGATGTATATTTAATTTAATATTTTGAAATATTTAATTTGGATCAGTACTTAAATTAAATTAAGACTGAAAAAGCACATGTTAACAGACTCATTGGTAACATCCCCCTGAGAAGAAGAATAAAGTAAGTACTTGACCTAAGTCCCCTGATGAAAAGAAGTAATTTGTAAGTGATAGGCACTACGTGAAGATAGAAGATGATTATATGATTACATTGCCGTATACGGCCAAAGGAGAATCTTATACATAACAGGCAAAAATACTGAGACATCTACTCGAAGTTGTTTTTTCTAAAAGTGTTAATGAATATATAAAATGCCTATCTATCAAATAATCGTCACTTCCCAAATAGGGAAGCCTTGATAAATAAAGTCATCAATAAAGTAGCAAGAAATAAAATTTTATCAACAAGCACTACGATTTTCATTTTACCTACCTCTTTAAATAAGGAATGTGTTCAAATAATATTTTTATAATGTAAAAGCAATAGCCACAAGCATTGCAATATGCAGTCTATACGTTATACAAACATCAAAAATTATTACTTTTTGACATTTCAACAGAACCTCAATTATTTTTGTCTAGAAATCCTGAGAATAGAAATGTCAATTATCTTTCGATTTTAATATTTTTTATATGAACCTGTGGCACTGCTTGCATTGAACTGACAACGCTGTCAGTTTTTTGCCCATTTAAAATGCATTGCCCTATGCTACCCACACTGCATATTATCTATGGCCATTACTATAGAAATTAGACGAAATTACCAAATACCAGCAGTTATCGTGTTAAACGTTGCCAAATTTATTGTTCAATATTTTTTAAATGTAGCTCTGGATTTTTTAAAATTATTTTCCCGTACTTTACTGAGTGCCCCCTCCAATGTACTAAAGTGTTTATCCGTCATGTTCTTAGCATCCTGTATAGTATATTTTGTATTGATTTTGAATTTCCCATCAAATTGAATGAAAAAGTAGATCAAAACTTTTTTTCGAAAAATTATTTCAAAATTGTTTTAAAAGTAAATGAAGAGCAGTTAACATTATAACAAAAATTGAATAAATGTATCAACTATTGAGAACGAAAAATTTTTGTTTTGGTGAAATTAAATATAAAAAAAATAAGTGTCACCTTGACATAATTTGAACTGTTAAATTTTGATATATTAATATCAGTTAGTGATATCTCTGTTACTTTATCTGGAAATTTTTTATTTTGAGGCTCTAAGCCCATTAGTTTACACTCGGGGACACTCGGTACCTATATTTTAAAACTACCAAACTAGCCAACACATTTAAAAAATTTCCACCATACTTGATAATGAAGTAGGTACAGCTTGACACACGTAAGGTGGCCAGTGGCGCAGTAGCCTTTGGGGAGTGGCTTAATTTTCAAGTTTGTCAGATTTAACGAATTTTACTATCCATGCAGACAGGTTAAGACTTTATGCAAAGTCAATTGAAATGACAAAAAAACTAAAAAGCACCAGATAATAGTAATTTCGGTAGGTACTGTCTTATCTTATCACCATATAAAAAACGTATTGTTTATAAATTCATTAATAGAGGTGTTTTTGAGTCATTAATTCGGTAAGTCAATCAAATAATTTAAATCGCCGTCTTTTCCAATCCGCTTATTTATTAATTAAATAGGTATGTCAGTACTCGTCAAGTCAATGTGGACTAGCGAAGGGAGCGTTCGATAATAATTATTTTGTTATCTTTTTGGTTTTATTTAAATGTAAAATCGGACCGTACTGTCAACTTTACAACCCAGCATTTCTCTATTCAAATAGTGCAGCGTGGTTCAAAAATATTGAGCTAAACTTCGAGCTCGTGAGTTGTGAATTATGGTAACCGCATCTTCATATATCAAAAATGAAATACTTTTTGGCCAAAGTCGTGATACAAAAGTCGTTACTAAAGTAATAAAATTCCGTATTTTAACATTAATTACAGAAAATTCATTTTTAGTCAAGAACTTTGATACTCAGTGTACCGACCACAGGCATGGTTTGAATATGTCGCTTTCTTTCTAAAAACCTCTCGCTTCTCGATCTGCGCCTCTCAGCGGCCACCTTAGATGTGCCGACCTGTACATATTAATGAAATTGGTAACAAATTTTCATTTATTCATCTAGACATCCTTTGTTCTAGGAAACATCGAGAGGCCGACCGTCCGGCTAATTATTGAGCTGGGCGGTCAAGAGTCGCATAAAAGCAATTATGGAATTTATTAAAAGTTTTTTTTTTTTTTAGAATGTTTGTTATTTTTTATATAATGTTGAATTTTTATTGTTTTATTTTAATATTTAATTTTTAGAACTTTTTTTTATTTAATTTAGATTTTCAGAATTTTTGTTGTTTTTATATAGGTAGGTATTGTTAACAGAATTGATATTTATTTTATTACGTTGATATTTTTGAATAAAAAATTATGAAAAAATACAACTTTGTTTTCATTTTTAATGATACAACTTAACTGAAATTGTTCTTTGTTTTTCTAATAATATTGCAAAGAAACCCAATTATTATAAATAATGTTTACATATCACTGATACATCTCTTTCTCCTCAAATGAGTTTGGAACTGTATTATTATTATTAAAAATAAATAGTTCTTCAAGTGAGTTTTGAACTGTTTTATTATAAAAATATCAAAGAAAAGAGTACACAATATTCTGGAACAATGAATTCTATAACAAGTTTATAACACAGCATAATAGTCTACGCAAGCCGGAAGAAATTATTTTTGGAAATCACATTAGTAGTATAAAACATTATAATTATTATAATTAATTATTCTTAATTAATCTCAGTTTTTCAATTTTTTACTCAACTACGGTGACATTATTTTCATTACTTCTTGTGTTTTTATTTAAGGGATTTTCAGATTTTTCTTAATCCAAATTCCTCAACTGCTTCGATGAACCTAAAACAAAAACATCACCGGGAGAAATCATTTGGCTACGGCTACAATAACGTTTATATAATAATTACTATAATATATCGATACGTTTTTGCCAGACATTTGTAAGTGACATTTGCCCAATTTTACAGGAGACGATTTTTTAGTGTTATTTTTACTCGATTGTACAAAACCTTACCATTTTGTGTGTAAGTTCGTTATTAGGTAATATTAGTTATTCATAATAAATTTACAATAATATGGCAGAACTTCTGGAGACATGTGATGCTTACGATAGACCCCAAATCTCATTTTCAGCAAAAATGTCACTTACTATAGTCTGGCAAAAACGTATCGATATTAACTTCTTTTTGCAGACCCATGGTTCCATTTTTTTGAGACATTATTTTTGAGCGATTAAAATAATAATAAACTACTTGCAACTACAGTTCAATGGCGATTTCATCAGTCAAAGTGTTTGGCCGGTGTTTCAACAGAAAAGAAACTTAAAATTTTATTAACTGCCTACAAAATTATTATTTTCATCCCAGAACGATTTAACGAGTTAAAAGAGATCTGAACGTAAATACAGAAAACTAGATCGGCAATGTAAACTGTCGTAATTTTTAGCCACACCATCCACCCCTCTCCCTGTAATAATAATATAATAAATTGTATATACAGGGAGCCACAAACACAGACTATTACATCGCCGACGTACAGACATTGGCAGTTCGAGACCACGTAATAAGCAAATAAATAAAGTTACATAAAACAAACAGTTCTATAGGCATGGATTAGATTTGATCCTACGTTTATCTGGTGTCTCTCTTTCTTTAGTAGTTGACTTGTTGGGAGACATTTAAAGAAGAGTACACTCTCAGCTATTATTTTTTGGTGTGACGCTTGTGTCTACACACTACATTACATTAAATATTTCCTTGTTACCATTTGGATTTTTTTGGTGTGACGCTTGTGTCTACACACTGCATTAAATATTTCATTGTTATTGATTTCAGCAAACCTAAAACAGAAAATATCACCCGGAGAAACCGAATAGTTTCAGCACTTATTTGTTTCGTCTCAGAATGAATTTAATGAGTTAATGAGATCCACTGTACGCCAGTATGACTATTATATCAGCAATGCAAACTGTCACACCATGTCTAGCCACACCATCCACCCCTCTCCCTGTAATGATAAAAATACATTTTAAATACAGGGAGCCATTAACCATAAACAAATATTTCATTGTTACTATTTTGTAACTCTCGGCTACAATTTTTGTGTGACGCTTGTGTCTACACACTGCATCAACTATTTCATTGTTATTGATATCAGCAAACCTAAAACAGAAAATATCACCCGGAGAAACCGGATAGTTTCAGCAGACAATAAATTTACAGTTTCATTAACTATTGTTTACTAAACTTATTTGTTTCGTCTCAGAATGAATTTAATGAGTTAATGAGATCCACTGTACGCCAGTATGACTATTATATCAGCAATGCAAACTGTCACACCATGTCTAGCCACACCATCCACCCCTCTCCCTGTAATGATAAAAATACATTTTAAATACAGGGAGCCATTAACCATAAACAAATATTTCATTGTTACTATTTTGTAACTCTCGGCTACAATTTTTGTGTGACGCTTGTGTCTACACACTGCATCAACTATTTCATTGTTATTGATATCAGCAAACCTAAAACAGAAAATATCACCCGGAGAAACCGGATAGTTTCAGCAGACAATAAATTTACAGTTTCATTAACTATTGTTTACTAAACTTATTTGTTTCGTCTCAGAATGAACTTAATGAGTTAATGCAGATCCACTGTACGCCAGTATGACTATTATATCAGCAATGCAAACTGTCACACCATGTCTAGCCACACCATCCACCCCTCTCCCTGTAATGATAAAAATACATTTTAAATACAGGGAGCCATAAACCATAAACAAATATTTCATTGTTACTATTTTGTAACTCTCGGCTACAATTTTTGTTCCGTGCCCTTCTTGCTTGGGCCAGTATTCGGCAAAATTATTATGGCGACATAAAAAAACTTGTAGTAAAAACCCCGCAAGAACCACGCAAGCAGATGGACAAAATATATTGATTAGAAATCGAAAACCAGATCCTGAATTACTAGAAAAAGTTTTTCCTCGTATGAGAGCTGATTTAATTTCTCTGGCAGCAAAAAAAGACGATCTAATTTGCAACTTTGGTTCGCGTTACTTAAAAACTCATAGAGATGCACACTTTGTTAATGTTGTATCACGAAAAATGAGAGAGTTGGCTAGACTCTTGATTGAGATAAAAAAAATAATACCAATTTAAAAACGTTATTCTCAATTTTAAGACCTGAAAATTATGACTTAATTGTAGAATCAGTGAAGAAAGTCGCCAATTATGATGAAGAAAAAGAATTTTTCAAGTCTCCTACATATGCTATGAATATAGCAACTTCTTTAAAACAATGCTGCGATATAGCGATAATGCATGTATTAAAGAAGAAGAACGTTGACGGAAATGATATACACACAACAGCCGAATCTCAAGCTGAAATTAATACACTCAAAGATCTCATTAGCGCAAATTGGAAATTTGATATATCCACTCAAGGAGGAAATGACTTGAATATACAAAGCTGGAATAAAGTGACTTTAATTCCATTGGCTAGTGACATCAAAATTTTGAAAGAATATCTAGTTCAAAAAGGCAATGAAGCCGCTGAAAAGCTGACTACGAACGGTGATGCAAAATCATATAAAGTACTACTTGAGACTATATATTGCCGAATCATTTTGCTCAACCGAAGAAGACCTGGCGAGCTACAAAGACTACTATTACGTACTTACGAAACATCTTTGACCTCTACAGAAAATGAAAATTACGAGGAATTTTCTGAGGCAGTCACACCCACTGAAAGAATTTTGTTAAAAAAATTCAAATGGATAGTTATTAGAGGAAAAAGAGGCCGTGGCGTACCGGTCCTGTTCAGTACTGATGTACAAGAACATATAAAAATTTTATTAAATTATAGAGGAACACTGATGCGGGCAAAAAATCTATACCTATTTGGTAATCTGAACACGTCCGAACCTATATGTGGTTACGAGACTTTACAAAAGTTTGCCAAACTGTCTGGAGCGAAGAATCCAGCAGCAGTTTCATCCACAAGGCTACGAAAACATTTAGCAACTCTATCACAAATTTTCAACATGTCTGAAAATGATTTAGAGCAACTGGCTACGTTCATGGGACATACCCTTGGTGTCCATAGAAGCTCTTACAGATTACCAAATGATATATATCAAACAGCAAAAATATCCAAGATATTAATGCTAATGGAAACTGGTTCGCTTAAAGAATATAAAGGAAAATCTATTGAAGAAATAGAAGTCAATATGGATGCAGAAATCGACATTGGTGATGATATACAACAGAATGAGGAAAATCAAATAGAATACACTGAAGAAGCAGAAACTAACACAGTCGACCAAACAAGTATGGTTGTAAATCAAAACCAGAAAAATAAAAAACCAATCGAAAAAGTAAGATGGACCGATAGTCAAAAAAAAATTGTATCTGAGTTTTTTAAGAATCACATAAAGAACAAGAAACCACCGAAGCAAGTTGAATGCGTCGCTCTTATGAACAAATTTCCGGACCTTCTGCATAATTTGACTTGGCTAAAAATTAAAGTTTTCATTCAAAATAAATATAGTGGAAAACTTCACTAAATTAAGTGTATACAGGATGAGTTTTTCAAAAAATTGCGAAGTGTTTGTTATTTTAAATAAGACACCTGTATAATATAAGGATGTTTCAGTAATATTGGGCCAACTTTAAAGGGATAGTTCCTCTCACAAAATATAAGTTGAAAAAAGAAATGTCAGCTCAAAAAGACGTTTCGTTTAAAAGATACAGGGTGTCAAAAAATATAACAGTTTTTGGTTATAACTTGTGTAGGTACATTTAAACCAATTTTGATGAAATTCGACAATAAACAAACAAAGCTCTTTAATTTGATTGTTTCAGATTTTGCAGATGTCTTCCAATTGCGTAGATATTCAGGGTTGGTGCCCCTTTTCTCTTCCGACTTTATTTTACGGCTCTGACTTTATTCAAATACCAAAACGAAATTTAGTAGCCCATGCTATTTAGAACAAAAAATTATTCTTTAATTTTTTTCATTCATCGTTTTTGATATATTTGGAATGAAGTCAGTGGCGTAAAAGATATGGAGGGGGAAATGGATGCCAACTCTGAATATATAAGCGACTGGAAGACAACTACAAAACCTAAAATAGCCAAAATGAAGTGTTTTGTTTCATTGTTCATACCAAGTTTCTTAAAAATCGGTTAAAATTTTTGCGACACGACCTATAACCAAAAACTGTTCCATTTTATTAAACTTTGACACCCTGTATCTTTTAACAAAAATTAATTTTGAGTTTTAATTAATTTTTGAGTATGAATTTTGAGACTAAATTTATCTTTTCGGCTTATATTTTTATCAGAGGAACTACACCTTTACATTGGGCTCAATATCACTTTAACACCCTATATTTTATTAAGTTTCATATTACTAGAGAATAAGAGAAAATGAAAGAAGAATGGTTTGTACATTTATACTGTAATTTAAAATGAATTATTTTTAAACCCTTTCCGTCCGAAATGGTTCAAAATCTTTTTCCGAGTCGACAGACTAAAAATGGTATGACAAATTTTTATTTGGCGTTAATGGGACACGAAAGGTTAGTAAAAATAGATGCGTGTAATTTTTTAGATACAACTTCAAAAACTTTACACTTAAAATAGTGTCACCCAGGGTATGTAAGAAAACATCGATTTTCGCATATTCATAACTTACGAATTACTCTTTTAAACTCTGTGAAAACCATTCTTTGATTTTCACAGATAATATGAAAAAATAAGCTATAAAATAATAATGGTCTTATTTAAAACAATAAACTCTTAAAAATTTAATAAGAATATAATTTAGTTTTTTGAAAATGTTTTGGAGACATCGCCTTGAACTTGAAAAACTTAGCCTTTATATAAGAATGTCTTGGGCATATCGTAGAAATAAAAAAAAAATATTTTTACAATTTTATGTTATGCAGGGACGCCATTGCCCCTTTCAAGACTGGACATAGAATAATGCACGAGAAGTTGTTTCTCAACCATTATCCTGTGGTAAGTCTTGAAAGTAGTACCTACACTGTATTGTGAAGCCCTGTTTTTTTGTCTACTGAGAGAATTGTATTGCGTTTATTTTATCTTCACATTTTGATGATACAGTTTTATTTTCTCGTTCACATTTTCGTAGGAATCTATATTTATTTTTTCGTAAGATCTACGTTTTTTTTTGTACTAGGTACTGTTTTTTAGATATTGTGACTATGAGAATTTATATTTTTTATATGTAAAGTGAATACTTTTTATGTCTTTGTTCAGATTATTTATTAAGTTATTTATTTTGTAATTTATTTTATTGTTTTTTTAAATAAAAATATTATTAAACTTTTTTTAAATGTTTTGGAGACAATGACCTTGATAAAATTCACCCTTTAAATAAATAAAAATCTCTTAGGCACTATCCTAATTATTTTACTTTTTACGTACCTACTATTCGATAGTATAGAAATATTAAAAAACAATTTAATCATTTAATTTTGAAAAAAAACGGAAATTTTTCAGTACATTGTCTAGATATTTCTTCCACACAATAAGATGCCACGTAAAAAGTTTAGATAGGGACATGTAAACCGTTTTCCGATATTTGGAATCGTTTCCGATGTACACTGCTTTCAAAATGAAAAATTAAAATTTTCATTTGTTTTGACTTCACATAACTCATAACTTACTTAATTTAAACTGGAACAGTGGAAACCATTTTTACTGAATTTTCTCAGTAAATATGAAAATACAAAAATATACAGGGTGACCCATTTAAAAAAAAATATTTTCATGTTTATAAGTGCCTTTTTTACAAATAAAATCGACCTGTTTCGGGATTTTGAAAAAAAATGGTAAATAACAAACTTATGAATTATTGTGAGGAACTTTATCACCACAAACTTTAAACACCCGGTATCTTGTCAGCGAACAGTAATAAAGCCCTAGGATGAGGCATCGTTGTATTCAGAAAGAAGAGGAGAATCCATTTTTGACAAAAAACATGGGGGTTGCAATTTAAAAAAATATGATGACGTCATAGCTCAAAAATGTGATTTGATTTTGAAAAAAAAAATGGTATAACAAAGTTATGAATATTGTTCCAAACTTTATCACCATACTGTATATACTCTGGGATACTTAGTTTTGTAATACCGTAGCGAAAACTGACACCTTGTTAACACTTTGTATAATACTTGCTGTTAATTTTTTACAGAAATCCTAATGAAAATTTAGGTAACACTGACAAATTTTGAACATTGACCTGTTGCGTAATATACCAAAAGTGTGTCCCAAATTTTCTTTACCAAGGGATATCCGTGTTATTTCAAAACAAAAATAAATGAAATTTGATAAATTTCAAATATGAAATTTGATAAATTTCAAATATACCTCCAGATTAAATTATCAGATTAGAATTGTCGTGAGTGGGTCATTGTGACATCTTCACTGCGACTGAACGTCCTTTTGTGGCTCACATCTAGTCGTGCTACATTAACCCCGTCAGGTGAGCGGGTGAGCCTCTCTGTAGGGAAAATATTCATCTAAGGCTTTGCGGCGGCTCCCTCATACAACGTTATGCCTTTCAACCTCCCCTAGTTGTTTTATTTTCGAATTACATCCCTAGGTTTTTATTGCTCGAGGATTACTGACTTTGTTGAGCAAAAAAACTGGGGTATAATTTGAAAAACAAGTAGGGGATGATGACCTCGGCGTTGAAACGCGTAAAGTAATATTGAAGATGCTGCTGCAAAAGGGGTAAATGTGAAGTTTCCGAAATTTCGGTCATTTCTATTTTGAAATAACGCTGATATCCCTTGATAAAGAAAATTCCCTCTATGTATTGACATTTCACTACCTACGTAACATGTAGCAGTAGATGTAAATGAGTTTAGGTACTTCTGCAGTCTACTACTTGGTGTAATACTTGGTAGAAAAAACTATTTTTGCCTCTGAATTTCATCCTAATTTTTACTATATTAAATTTACAGTTTTAGTATCTAGGTACCCTGATAACAAGGTATGCTATTGCGCATGTATGATGTCACACTCGAGAAGGCGTTATTTTACTGAATGTAATTCACATTCAAGTTTTATCAAATTTAAAACTATGAGAGCCGATTTTATTATTGAAACTGATTGTAAAAGGAAATAGTTTTATGATAAATGTGTTCTATAATATTATAATATGAAGGTTGTCTGTCAATAAAGAATTATATCGAGTAAAATGAGTCAGAACGACTACTCGAATGTGACGACATGCGCGAAGCCGAGCGAATTTGGCATCAATAGTAGGATTACCTTGTTTATTTGTAACATGCTAGGTACTATAATAATTGACTGATGAGCAAATTTCTAGGCCAAAACTTACACCTCCGATACACCCATGCAGTGTCCATCAATTATCATTGTTATAGGCCGCTTCTAAAATGGCAACGTCGCAGACGGTATATAATCGTTACTATGAAAAATGGTATATACGGCAGACGTCATATAGTCGTCCAAATAAAGGTAACATATACATGAAGGACGCAAGTTGGTTAGTAACCTGTAATGACGTCAAAAAGTCGGTAGTGTAAATGTTTTTAGGGAAAAAAAATTTGTAGTTAAAGTCAGAACCATGGATTTTTTTTTTTGAAAAAGGAAGGTAAATCCATTATGGATACCCATGCATTGGGTTATGTGGGAGTCCCACCCACTAAAACCCCCTCCTTTCGAGGGCCGTCTGATTCTGGGTCACCGGAAGCACCTCAGCCTCATGGGCTTATTGTGCACCCCCTTTTGCTTCATGACACCCATTCCATCAGTCTGGTTCCCTGAACTAACTTGTGCAGCCCCGTTACTGAATGAGTTTCATATTCTTCCGGACGCATTTTTTGTTGTCCGTATATCTCCTGTCTTCTGCGGTCCAGAGCCTCGCATTCACACAGTACATGTTTTGCTGTCTCCTGGGCCCTATTGCATTCTCGGCAACTTAGGTCTCCATTGAACAGTCCTATTTTATTTAAGTGTTCTTTTAGGGCAATATGTCCCGTTAGTAATCCCACTGTAATGCGTAACTGATTCCTGCTAAGTAATAGTAGTTCTTCAGTTGTCTTTTTTATGGGTCCTTTGATAAAGGCTTTCCCATGTTGGTGTTTGGTCCTTTTGTCCCAATATATTTTGTGTTTTTCTTTGACCCATATATTAACCTGACCCCGTGCTGTACTTTTTGGTACTCCCAGGGCAGGTTCTGGGCCAATGTATTTAGTCGAGGATCCTCTTCTTGCTAGCTCGTCGGCTTTTTCATTGCCTGTGATTCCTCTATGTCCTGGTACCCACATCAAGGTTACCTTATTGCGTTCTGCAGGGTTTCGAGATTCTCACTGCATTCCCACAGTAGTCTGGACGTTATCTTGGGGCTTTCTATAGCCCTCAGAACCGCCTGACTATCTGTTAATATATTGATCCGTCTATTTTTGTAGGCCCTCTTATTGTTTATGCTCGCGCAGTGTAGCATAGCGTATATTTCCGATTGAAATACAGTTGCCCACTGCCCGAGAGATATGGTGTGTTGAGTATTGTCCAACTCATTGTATATGCCAGCTCCAGTTCCTTGGTCGGTCTTTGACCCGTCAATGTACCAGGTTGTTCCGACCAGCCTGTTGCTGTCTGTGGGCTCATTCCATTCCTCTCGATCTTTGATGCTCACCTCAAAGCTCTTGTGGAATTTGAATTTTGGAGCCATGTGGTCTGTGTTTGCATCTAGCAGGTCCACTTCCACATAGTTTTTGATTCTATTGTGTCCAAGTTCCGCATATTTGCCCCTTGGTTCTTCTTGCAGCCTTAGTCGTGCCAGTCTTGCATCTCCCATTATCATTAGATGAAGTGGTGGGAGGTCTAGGAGGACTTCCATTGCTGCAGTTGAAGTAGTTTTCATTGTCCCCGTTATTCCAAGGCATGCGAGTCTTTGCACCTTGCTGAGCTTGTTTATCGCGGTATTTTGTTGCATCTTTGTCCACCATACCAGAGATGCATACAACAACATTGGTCTAATCACTCTGGTGTACGCCCAGTATACCATATGTGGTTTTAATCCCCATGTTTTCCCATAAGTTCGTCTGACCATCATGAATGTGGTCTCCGCTCTTCTTTTAATCCTGTCTATCTGTTGGTTCCAGGTGAGTTTTGAGTCTAAGATTACCCCAAGATATTTCACCTCTCCCGATATTTGTACGTTCCTGCCTCGAAGTTTTAGTGGTCCTAGGCCCACTAGAACCATGGATACTTGCACCTAAAATATCATATACTTTAATCAGAAATCGTGTATATACGTTCCTTCCAGGAGACGTCACATGGTTGCGAAATGTAAAGACGCCATATAGATAGCAAGATTTATATATATAAATATATATATTTACACGTTTTTGTACCAAGTTGAGATCCGTTTTAAATCGCGGACAACCCGAGATCCACCAGAAGGAGCAGACTTTTTGAAGTATATTTTTTACAAATAGTTAATAAATTATATTACCAATATAAAATTCAAGAGAGGGGAAACAATTTTTAAATTTTAATTTTTGTTTAAAAAACTTAGACTAAACGAGATCCGGTGATATAAACTAATCAAGCCGAGATCTGAAGCTGTATATGTCGATGTCTGATATGTATATGTTCATAATTTGTCTATAAGATGAGATCCGACATTGTTGTCAGGCCTGTTTGGGTATGTTTGGAGTGAATAGTGGAGATTTACAGGACTGGTACATGAAGACCGGATGTAAAATCACATAAAATTAAATAAACACCTGACAGTCCTTCAGCATTTCAGATTGATCAGAGGAAATCTTTCTGTAGTCTAGTCAGTTAGTCCTATTGCGTATTGCGTGCAGACCATGTGGCAGGAATGTTATCTTCTAAAAAGGAGTGGAAATTGAAAACTTTATTTAGAAGATTTTTTGTTTGCGAGTGATTAGTAATTTATAAAGTACAAAATGTCGAGTAGGGGTAAGTTGTTGTTAAAGTTGGCTTTAAATCAAGAAACAACAACACTAATCAATACAAAAAATAATATAAAGAAAATAGGTAAGTATACAATTATTATATTTTATATTATTGTATTTTATATATTATATTTTATACTATTAGTTATATTGGATTTGTAATTACTTAGAATCAGCACATTTCTATGCTTTAGAAGAGAAAAATATTTGTTTTAAAGAAATTGTAATATACGGTGTCCCTTATTTCACAGCTCATCATGGCATCTTTTCTCTAATTTCACCGGCCCTTAGCATTTACGAGATACCCATGGTGAGCTCTGAATTAAGAGACACCTATATAATTTTACAGGGTCTCTACACATGCAAACACCTATATTAATTTTATTTTTTCCTTCACTGAGGATCTAAAGAAACCAGACTAAAGTCCGGTTGCAACAAACGTAATTTAAAATCTTTCAGATAATTATTGATCTTAAATTGCAAATTTTGAAAATATGGTGAATATTTTCAGTGATCTTTTGATTTTTATCGATAATTAACTCTTCTAAAAGGGGGTAGAATTTATTTTAAGCAATATCAGACTAATATACTGAGAATGCAGGGCATTTTAAAATCGTTAATTATTTGACAGATTTTTAATTAGATACATTCGTGCAACCGGACTTAAGTCGGTCACAGGGGGTTTACATGCAAATTCAGTTTTGTACAAATATTATCTCCAGTTTAGATTTAGGGAAAAAATTTAGAGGAAATATTTTTGACACTAATGATTTGTATTTAACGACTCCATCTAAAGTTAAAATCTAAAAGTCACTAATAATGTAGAAATATCCAAATTAAAATTCTAATTAATTTTCAAATTTTATTTGGCACTCATTTGCCGGTTTTATTGACAATGTGGATTGTTGTCATTGTTGGATTATGTAATAATGACAAACAAGTAGGTTCATATTTAAGTTAAACTAGACAAATAGACAAATATAATTTAAATTCCTTTCAAGATTTTGTTCGTTATGTTTTCGTTATGAAATTTAGAAGAAAAAGTGCTAAAAGCACGAAAAAAAATTTGTCAGTAAATTACAAAACAATACCTAATAAGTTTGTTATATAAGAAACAAAGATATAATTTTATAATGAAGCCTTTTTATTTTATAAGATCAATAATTAGTATGAAAGCAAGTGAAATTTTGTCAGTCCTACCTGAATTTCAAAAAATCACAAAAAATATATAAAACAATTTTTCTAAAATAATTTGAAGTAGCAACGGTGATCATGTAAGGTAGGGTCTAACAAGTTTTCTGCCTATTAAAATGGCCTACGAATCCGACCCCTATGAAGTCATAATGTTGAAGCAAGATCCTCTGTAATATAAATAAAAAATAAAAAAATTATTATTGTGTTCAAATCAAATTAAAAATATATTTAGGTACAACATTTATTTTTTGTTAGATAATTTGACCGTGTATGATGTTTTGTCAGCTGAGGATGAAGATCCATGGCAAGAATATAACAAATGGCGGGCAGCTCAACAGCAAGAGCCAGTATTTCACGAATTGACACCATTTCAACTTGAACCTAATTCAGAACTTTCCCAGGTAGGTACTTGTTAATTACTTCGAGCATCATAATTCTTGTACCTACCACTTTATTTTATTATATTTTAGGAAAATTGTGAAGGCAATGCTAAAACACCACTTGAATTTGAACCAAATTCAGAACTTCCTCAGGTCGGTACTTGGTATAATTATTTTGAGCATTGTAATTATTGTACCGCTTTTTTCTGTTATATTTCAGGAAAATTGGGAAGCCAACGTTGATTTGGAAGAATCTATACATGAGACTTTTAATAATTCCTCAGTAAGTAAAGATACCTATTTGTTCAAAGTTCCTTTTTGCATTTATTATTATTCAGTTTCAGTAAAACAAATATATAATATATAAATAAGTATAATTATTTTATTAGGTCTCTTGGAAACCAAGCCAAGATAACAATGAATGTGATACAGAGGAAAGCATGTCATCAATAACTGATGAAATAAACAAAAAATCAGGATTAAAAAATGTTAGAGAAGTTTCTCGGGTGCAATGTTATGATGACTCTGCAATAGCTTCAACATCTAAAACGCTGACATCTAATAAACAGGTAGGAAAATTAGATTAGTCGTAAACTTTTTAATGTACCTATCTATAAAAAAAATTTATTACCAATTTAATCTTGAGAAGTGCAGCTGGATCGGTTAAATTAGAGAAAAGTCGCACAATTCTGTAGGGTACTCCTACAGATTTAGTTGTATAATAATCAACTAAACCAAGCTCTAAATCAAAATTTCATAACAGTGAGAAAAATAGAGTAAATAATTTCAATATTTTTTGCCAAACAATCTGTGACTAGAGACCTACTTTTTAAACTTTTTTAACTTTTTGCAACCATTTGTATTTTTTAAATATTCTTTCATGCTGAAAATGGTCGTCATTATGATATAAAATTTAAGTTTCAAATGAAAAATATCGGTTTTTCTGGCATAAATGTCTTAATTGTGGCAAAATGAAGCTTACCTGCAATATATTTCCGCAAAACTTTTTTATGTAAGATAATTATCTATAAAAAAAGGTCCGGAGAATAAATTAATTATACAACGAGGGCATGTTATTAAGTTTTCATTTTACTAAACTACAAAAAAAGTCTTAATAGAATGTAGGTAACACTTAATTTCAAAAGCCATAAAATATCGAAGTCCAAAACCGTCAAGAAACGGGGACCACTGCATATGAGTATTTTTTTTGCTTGAAAGATTTTATGAAAATTTATTAACAAACCATAAACTTTTTCTGTCTTTTTTTCTCAACAAAAAAAGGTATGGTTTTTATAATAAAGGATTTAATTGTCTACAGAAAAAGGTTCTGTGGAAATATTTTCCAGGTTGCTTGCTTTCTCCAGAAAACCAGATTTTGTCGTAACTTAAATTATTGTCGATTATTGTCGATACATTAAAAATGCCGCAAATCTGAACTCAACAAAATGTATCCTAATGGAACCTTACATTATCGACTGGCAGTTGTTTACAATTTTAAGTTAATCGGAAGTTTTGGAGTATGTAATTTGAAACTATTGTTGATATTGAGAGATCGAGAGTTTTGTTAACTAAAAGTTACGAACTTTGTTTACCTGCGTATACAGGCTGTCCCATAATATGTGGGCAATCTCCCGGATTTGGGTAAATTTCGTAAAAATAAATGAAAAAATAGCTATAAAATTAATTCCTCAGAGACACCCCTACAAAGATATTAGCTGTTGAAGTTGAGGGTTGAAAATCAATTTTTTGCAATAACTTTTTTATTTCTTGAACGATTTTGATAATTTTTGGTTTTATTCTGTATTATTTGGGACTGTTTAGAATAGTGTTTCATAATCTTTGGTAGCACATACATAGACCTCGGGATGGCATAACCCCCTCATTCACTTGAAAGAAAACAATAAAAATAATAATTTTACAGTTTTTTAAGGTTAATTTTCTTTTTATTTGATATTTTTTATATAAAAAATGTATCATTATTTATTTCGATAGAGCGAACCGTTATCGAGATGAACGTCCTTCTAATAGATGATGCGTCGCAGGAACTTTCTAAATTTCAAGTAAATTTTAACAAGATGGCTGACCTTTGACAGTAAATTGAGCAGGAAACAAAACAATAACTTAATTAAATACACGTCAAATAGTGTCAAAGATTTCATTTCATGCAGATTCAATTCTAACTGATTTTAAAATGAGCTACACAAACGCTGAATACGCAGAAAATCAGTTAGAATTGAATCAGCATGAAATGAAATCTTTGACACTGACGTGTATTTAATTAAGTTATTGTTTTGTTTCCTGCTCAATTTACTGTCAAAGGTCAGCCATTTTGTTGAAATTTACTTGAAATTTAGAAAGTTCCTGCGACGCATTACCTATTAGAAAGACGTTCATCTCGATAACGGTTCGCTCTATCGAAATAAATAATGATACATTTTTTATATAAAAAATATCAAATAAAAAGAAAATTAACCTTAAAAAACTGTAAAATTATTATTTTTATTGTTTTCTTTCAAGTGAATAAGGGGGTTATGCCATCCCGAGGTCTATGTATGTGCTACCAAAGATTTTGAAACAGTATTCTAAACAGTCCAAAATAAAACAAAATAAAACCAAAAATTATCAAAATCGTTCAAGAAATAAAAAAGTTATTGCAAAAAATTGATTTTCAACCCTCAACTTCAACAGCTAATATCTTTGTAGGGGTGTCTCTGAGGAATTAATTTTATAGCTATTTTTTCATTTATTTTTACGAAATTTACCCAAATCCGGGAGATTGCCCACATATTATGGGACACCCTGTATACAGGTGTTCCTCAAATGACTATAGCTCACTACCAAATGTTCCTCATGTGAAACTAACTCGATTTAAGTTAACTTTTCTCAGTCCAAAGTTGTTTGGTGTGTCCACTAGGAGACTCCAAAATGTCAATTCTGAAATTGTTTTTTTTATTATAATAGCTAAACCACCCTGAAAAAATTTTAATGTAATTTCGTATGACGTTATAGTTGTCCATTTTCGACAAAAAATGTACTCATTATAAAAGTCGCCTAAAATTATCGTTTAGAAGTTAATCATATTTAAATGTTGATTTCTATAGCAAATTTCCAAATTTTCTTCATGGGACTTTCTCATAAAATAAGTAATAATAAAATTGATTTACTTGTAAACATTTGAATATTCAAAAATGCATTTGAATGCTGAAATATAAATTAATTTTATTATTTTATGTCAATCAAGAAAGTCCCATGAAAAAAAATTGAAATTTGCTATAAAAATCAACATTCAAATGTTTATCTTCTAAAATCTTCTAAACGATAAGTTGGACGACTTTTTAAGGATTACCTTTTTTGTTGAAAATTAGTCATGTAATCTACGAACGGTATTTAAAAATTTTCAATTCTATTGGCGTAGAAGTTCAAAGGGTGTGAAACCTAAAAAACCCATGATCTACGCCAATGAATTAACGTCATGAGTACCTAGTTTTAGCATTGCACTTTTTGTCCCTTAAAACCATAACGTCGTATAAAATTTCATCAAAATTTCTTCAGGGTGGTTTAGCTATTAGGTATAATCAAAAAACAATTTCAGAGTTGACATTTTGGCGTCTCCTAGTGGCCAAACCAAGCAACTTTGGACTAAGCTAAGTCGACTTAAATCGACTTAGTTTCACGTTTCACCCAAGGAACATTTGGTAGTGAGCTGTAAAGTTATTTCAAGGACACCTGTATAAGCAGTTATAATTGGCGGAAATTGTTATAATAAAAGTTATAATAAATTACATAACTGCATATTGAAACTTTTATTTTAAGGATGCTGCTATGAAATTTACACAAAGGCCAACAGTAGAACATAGTCTCAGGAAAGGCAGAGTTTGGGACAAAAAAGATCGTTGCCTGTATTGCAATAAAGATATAACAAACTTTTTGAGGCATCTATTTAGGAAACACAGCAATGAAACAAGTGTTGAAAAAATACTTGAACAACCTAAGGGCGATCCAAATAGAAAACAAATGCTTAATCTGTTGCGAAAACAAGGGAATTTCTCAATTATAGGGGAGAAAATAACATGGCCTGTTCAAAGACCATCATCCAACCAAAATGAAACCGAGGTTCTTCCTATAGAATACCTCCCATGTACATATTGCAAAGGCCTTTACAAAAAAAAAAGTTTAAGAAGACATGTTCATAGTTGTTATTTCAACCAGGAAAAACAAAAGAAAAGAAATTTTGCAAGCGAAGGACAAACATTAATGGCATTCACTGAATCTCGACAGACTTTTTTAAAAAAATTGAGATTAAAGGTAGAAGTCTTTGATAACATGCATGCGGATAGAATTTCGTTTAACGGAAAAAGTGATCCAGTAATATGCCAATACGCAGAAGATTATCTCAGAAAACATAAACGACCCCATATGAAGAATACGGTATCTAACAAAGTACGGGAACTAGGAAGACTCCTTATTCCTCTGCAGGATATTTTTAAAATAAATTCAATGGTAGAAATGTTGAAACCGGAAAATTTTGACAAAGTTGTTTCTGCAAGCAGAATTATTTCCGGTTACGACGAAGCAAGTAAGTCATTTCGAGCCCCCTCTTTGGCACTTCACATGAAAACCATTCTTTTGGCTGTATGTTCATCGGCGAAAACTCTTTTACTAAAAAAAGAAGATCCGGTTTTGCCTGTCACTGATTATGAAGCAGCATTGAAAAGTGTCAAGAACTTTCGCGAGTTGGTAGATGCTAACTGGAAATTTGAAATGGGCAGTCTAGCTCTAAAGGATCTTCATGAAAACCCACAAAAATTACCAGTGACTAAAGATATAATTTTATTTAGAAATTACGCTGTACAAATTGCAGAAAAGTCCATGAATGATTTAAAGGAGAATCCAAATAATATAAAGTCGTTCAAAAATCTAACAGATACTGCCCTCGCTCTTACAATTATTTTAAACAGGAAGAGAATAGGAGATGTACAGTATACTAAACTAGAATCTTATACTCGTGACAACCAACCAACAAATGAACACCAAGAAGAATGTCTTAACGCCCTGAATGAGTCCGAAAAAGAACTTACAAAATTTTTCAAAAGAATCACAACCATAGGAAAAGGAAGTAAATCAGTTCCTATACTATTTTCAAAAAACGTACAGGAATACATGAATATGCTTCTGGCTACTAGGAATTTGTTTGTTCCACAAGAGAATCCATTTTTATTTGCCTTACCAGGCAGCTCATCTAAGTGGGTGGATGGTTCGTCTGTGTTACGAAAATTCTCCGCTCAATGTGGAGCAAAAAATCCTGCTACGCTTACCTCATCACGTTTAAGAAAACAAATAGCAACTGTTTTACAAATTTTGAATTTAAATGACACCGAAATGGAGCAAGTCGCCAGTTTCATGGGACACACTAAGAAGACACACGAAGAGTTTTACAGGTGAGTGAAAAAAATTCCTTGAATGGTTTACTATAACTTTTGAAAAAAAACATAAATGAAACTATTGCTACTTATTCTAACCTTGCATCAAACAAATCAAAAAGTTTCTAAAATATTACTTTCCAGCACGCTGTAAGATATACAGGGTGTTTCATTAATCAGTGCAGAAAATTCAACTGGAGCTTCCTTGCTGAATTTTAAGGGGAGTTTGTCATAAAAAAAAATTCTTAAAGCCTCCCCTAAGAAGTTACAGCCCCTTAAAGTAGGGTAAAAAATTCACATTTTCTGAAATGACTTGAAATAAACAATAGTGTATTTTTTTGTTAAAAAATACACTAAAAGACGGCTAGGTATTCAAATACTACTACCATGAAGCCTCCATAATTACATAATTTCATGCACCCTTGTTCTCTGCAAGGGTGTGAATCATACTAAACCTAAATGTTTTTTTTTCCAGAACTTTTTTCCTAATAATTTTTTTTATCTTTAAATTTACACTTATGAGGGTCAGTTCAATTGAAAAGA
The DNA here is from genome assembly GCA_910589415.1 of Malachius bipustulatus. NCBI lineage: Eukaryota > Metazoa > Arthropoda > Insecta > Coleoptera > Melyridae > Malachius > Malachius bipustulatus. The sequence continues at coordinate 5,518,463 of OU342634.1, forward strand.
AATTTGTCTCTTAAAAATTTCACGAAAACTCAATAATTTTCCACTAAAAAAATAAAATAAGGGCATGTATTCAAGAAAATTGTGCCCATTTTGAGCACTGTCAAATATTGTTGAACAACAATATTTGATGAACAACAATGAACAAAATATTGTTAATTTAGTTAAATATTATTTGTTTTTGTTATTTATGTTTTTGAGTTATTTAATGTTTATTTATTTCTATAAATATTTTACATAATTTACATATTTACATATTTTTATAAATTTGTATGTAAAATCACACTGTTATAATTTATGTAAGTCAGCTTATTTTATTTCTTTGGTGGAAAAGTATTGAGTTTCCGTGAAATTTTTAAGAGACAAATTTTTTTCCAATAGAACTCTCCAAAGTGTGAATTTAAGAATAAAATAAAAATATTAGGAAAAAAGTTATGAAAAAAACCTTTTAGGGGTAGTATGATTTACACCCTTGCCAAGAACGAGGGTGGATAAAATTATGTAATTATGGAGGCTTCATGGTAGTAGTATTCGAATACCTAGCCGCCTTTTTTTAATTCAAGTCATTTCAGAAAAAAATCGATAAATGTGAATTTTTTACCCTACTTTAAGGGGATGTAACTTCTTAGGGGAGGCTTTAAGAATTTTTTTTATGAAAAACCCCCCTTAAAATTCAGCAAGGAATCTCCAGTTGAATCTTTTGCACTGATTAATGAAACACCTTGTATAAGGTGAGTGAACGGGGATGCATCTTAGCAGTGAGCGAGGGATGAAACCCTAATAGTGAGTGTATGAGATTCACACCAGCTGGTCCCTGACCTCTTGCTCTTACACGTGCAAATTGCCACTTTAAGGAAACAAATTGATATAATAATGAATTATTATATCAATTACAGCAATCCGATTGTTTTCTTTCTGACCACTATACTTCCCTAGTGGTGGTGATGTGACAGACTGATGAGATGGAAATAACCACTGAAACATCGATGTCTCTGTCTTCACCATACCGTTAGGGCAAGTGTGTCGTTCAGAAAGCATTATTGTTTTTCACTTCAAGGATGTCGTGCTACTTTATTTTATTTTTTCTAAATAAATGAAAAGTAAAAATGGGTAAAAAGTGTTTTAAAAGGGTTCAACTATGATCTACCTATCCACACCTTCATTTTCAACATGTAGACTGTACACACCACGTACCAATTAATTATGTACCTATAATTTTTTATATTCATTTCAAATTTATTTAAAATTTTCTCAACAGACGGTAGTCCAATTACAGGACAAATAAAAACAATACATTTGTGATAATTCACTACTCAAGTATAACAAAATGGTATACATAAGTGTTTACTACGATGTTTAAAAAATCCAAATTTAAAAATAAACCAAAAAGAAAAACAAGCAAAAACTTAGCACACAAAATTGAGGTACAGTAAATCAGCAAATCAAAATTACCCACATACCAAAAAACAAGAAATATCATAAATAGAACTAACAAAATTAAGTAAACAAACAAAAATTATATATTTTGAACAATCCTTTTAAACCCCTTAAAACCTACATTAAACACATCACAATAATTGTTACTGATAACATTAAAATATGAACATGCTCTGAAGATTTTTTCCTCTACTTACTTACGTGACATCCGAAAAGTATACGCACCATATCGGGGTTTTTTTATTAGTAAGATAAAAAATATTAAACAGCGCAGAAAATTTATGCATAGTCTAAAACTTATTTTACATGAAGTTGTTTGATTGTTTGTGAAGATGCTAAAAAATTGTATGAGAAAAGTGGTTTAGAATTTTGTCAAATATGAATTATTATTCGTAGCTTTATTTGAATTTTTTAATTTTGTTTTATACTTTGGCCCTATAAACCAAACTGTTAAACTGTTAGTAAGCTTTGGATTTTGTTTGTCACGGGTTTTCTGATTTTAGCTAAAATATTGAAATAACAAACCGAAAAAACAAGCATTTTTGAAAATAAAAAAATTATAAAAATAATTCTGTAATCGCTCTACAAGTTCTGGCCGTCCGATCAGCCTGTATTATAGTTGGAGGACGCGAGGGCGAGAACAAGAACATTATACATTATCCTCAAGTGGGTGAAGTACATTAGGTTGTTCGGGTGCCTGCCTTGGGTTGCGGAGCGGAGACCGGAGATCGGGAGACCGGCAGTCTGCGACTCTGTGCTGGATCAAGGGTCGGGGCTCGAGGCTCGGGGCTCAGTGAGCGAGCGTTCCCTGCTGCTGTCTTAAAGACTGGTGTCGAGTTACATTGAATACTAAATAATAATCTCTTTATTATACCGGTGTTTCATTTATTTCTGGCTCTAGATTTTATAACATTTACAATTCACGTCACAAAAATTGAAAACGTTTAAATTTAGTACTAGAAGTCAATAACCAACTAGTTGTTACATCTCTACCTACACAGGTTACATTTTGTTGCACACATTAAAAAAATAAAAGATAAAACTTAATAAAAATTTACAAAAATCATATTTGATTTTACATTTTAATTATAAACTACTTTTTCTCATATATTTTTTTAATATCCCAATTACAAACAAGGGTATTACTCTTGTACACTTTTACATATTTTTAGTCCTAGTCTTTATGCTACACATCGTAACTTAACAAGTGTTAGCGGAGACCACGGTGTAAGATAATGTATCAATTATTACACCATAGCGGAAACGGTGGCAATCGACACGTAGGAAATAGGAATAATAATTCTCTAGTGATCATGGCCGCAGCAGGAATGTTAATGGAATGGACCATAATTGAATGACGTCGCCCAGCTTATGAAATTATGTGAAGTAGGGATTGTATGAAATGTATATTATAGGAACAGGATTGCTATGTGTGAAATTATAATATTGCGGTGTCAGGCTTTTATATTGCGAAAAAAATACATTCTTTCGTCAAAAATAAACAAATAAATTTCTATTAACGTGTGTCCGGAAATGCACTGTTTTTGAGATATGGGGTGGGGTATGGGGTGGGGTAAGTGATCATTTTTCCAGTTTTTTGAAGATATCTGGGGAACTGTTTTAGGGCACAAACTTTTTTTTTTTTATCTTACTAATAAAAATCACTCTCACTTAGTGCGTACTTTTCGGTTCTCGCTGTGTAGGTACGATTATATTATTATAAAAACGTAATGCCCAATTAATTTTCTTATAATTATCACACGGCATTTCTTATTCGTCTTAAATGAAGCAACTGCTTCATTATTTTCTGTTACTTGAAACAAGGATACCTATACCTACTTCAAAATTATTACTTCATTATTCCATTAGTTGACTTTTCGTTATAGGTTACCACAAGAAGTATTTCAAACAGCAAAAATAGCAAAATTACTCTTAATGATGGAAAAGGGCGTTGGCGGTGAAAATCAGGGGAAAACCCTTGACGAAATCGACATCGAATTGGAATCGTGGAACAACAGAAAGTCTCATACAACAGTTAATGATAAAGGTATTAGTATTAGGAACATTATTTATTCAGTTCAATAATATTAATTATACAATAACAATAATGACGATTGTCGACTAAGAATATTAACATTTATATATTCACTCCAGGACGGTTATACATCAACTAACTCGTATCTCTTTTACTATCCCAAGTTCCTCTACACACCCGTATTTCACCAGCTTGCGCAACATTCCCATTATACATTCCTTCTGTCTGCATTCCGATCTGAGTGAATCCTAACATTAGTTATTTTTGATACTGGAGTATGTATTGAATATTACAAAAAAAAAAAAAATAGTGCATGTGAGAATAATACAGGGTCTTTAAGAACATGTGGGTATGTCAAACAGTAACCAGCAAGCAATAGTTGATGTCATTTTATGTGAAAAGTTCCTATCAAAATGTGTCCTCCGATTTTAATTGAAGAGCATCTGTTTTTTTGAATAGGTGTACATATGAAAATTTATCTGATAATATCTCAGGAAGTATACATTTGTGAATGTTTAAACTACCTAAGGGCCGGTTTCATAATAAATTGTGATTAAAAAAGGTGACAAATTTTACAAAAATTACAAATGCCGCAAATTAACTAATCAATTTAAACTCCAACTGTGAAAGACACCTGTAAGTATTCGATGTTTTCAGACAATTTCGAAATATAATGATATACTGGGTGTCTTCGTTAAAATAACCAAGGTAATGTCCACTTCCGGTACATTTGACAGTGCGCGAAAATTTTGAAAATATTTTCACTGAAATTATCTCGGTCACTTATGTGTGGAAAATTTTTATTTTGGGGGTCTATTTATAGTTCAAATAAATAGTTCCTGAGATATGGCCGCTTCGTACCTTATCAACTCAATCCTTAACCGAACCCTTGAACTGATTCTTTCTTCTTTCTCAGCTATTTTCTGCTGTTCACTCCTGGAGGTAGGCCTCTTTCATGTTTCTCCATACTGTCCTGTCTTGGAACTGAATTGATTAACTTGTATAAAATAACCATAATTTCAATAGACTATAAGCTGATTTTTATTCCATCTTTTTTTATTAACTTTATTTTGTTTTTTAGAATCTGATGAGGATGAAATCAAGGTACCCAGCGAACATGATGAGCCAGATATGCCTATCTCCCCTAGTGGTAGTGACGAAAAAGAAATTAGTTGCTTGGACAATGAAGATAAGAACGTAACTGATTCAGATTCAGAAGAAGGTAATATAAGATATTTGTTGCTTGTGTATTAGAAGCCCAAGAAGACCTTTATGAACTCAATTAACAACAGCTTACATGTCCCTATTTTTTGAAACTTTTTATGTACTAGCCTATGATGTAGATGAAATTTTTATACAGTGATGAAAAATTTGATAATATTTTCATCTCCCCGTATAAAAAGTACACTGTTCGATGACACTTGAAAAGTTGAGATAGGAACATGTAAGCCGTTTTTTTATATTTAGAGCCGTGTCCGATGTACACTGCTTTCAAAATGGAAAATCGCGATTTTCATTTGTTTATAACTAATAACCTACTCTATTTAAACTGCAACTGTAAAAACCATTCTTACTAGATTTTCTCACTTAATCTCAAACTTTAATACTATGTAGGCATTTAAAAAATAAACAGTGACGTCGTTACTGAGTCACGGAACACCCTGTATAATTTTTTTTACATCAATAGAAAGTAAATCAAATTATAAAATTGACCTGTTTCGGGTTTAAAATTTATTTATTTAAATTAAATTATTTATTTACCTTACACCGTGCTGTAAATGAATACGGACCTAAGTGGCAAACTATTTATTTACTATATTTAACTGAAGGCGTTATAAAATTACATACTTTTTTTGCTGATCTTATTAATAATATGCTAATAATTACCATAATGTTTTATTTACAAAAATGTTTTATTTTTAATTTTTTACAGATACACCAATAAAAAAAAATGAACGAAAGAAGGCAAAAAAGGAGAAAAAACAAATTTCAGGACGCGGTAAATGGAATAATAAACAAAAGGCTATAATGCTGGCGTTTTTCAAGACGCATATTCGAAAAAAATGTTCACCGAAAAAAGCAGAATGCCTGCAGCTGAAAAACAAGCACCCAGATTTGTTTGAAGAAAAAAATTGGGTTCAAATTAAAGTATTTGTTTACAATACATATAATAAAATTCAAAAATTGAAAAACTGAAATTAAAAAATCTCTGACATGAAATGATTTTCATTCTTTATTCTCGTATTCTATACCTAGCTACCTACTTACTCCAAAGTAATGTAGATGTTTCATAATTTTCTGTTAATCAAATTTAATAATTTGGATAATTTATAAATATTATCCGAAAAATATGAAAAAAACTACATACCTTCTCTCTTTTATTAGTTTAGGTAATTATAATAATATACAGGGTGTTAGTTAAGTACGGGGCCAAACTCCAAGGGGTGCTTCTTTAAGTGATTTTAAGAAGAAAAGTTCATATAAACATGGGTCCGAAAATGCATAGTTTTTACGATACAGGGTGTTAAACTTTTATTTTTTTTTTCTGGAAAACGAAGCAAGATATGAAAAAACTTAAAAGATAAAAAAGTTGTATTTGTAGTTTCTTAATATTAAAAAAAAAACAATTTTAAAAAAAGGCAGTGGCGCGCAATTTTTTATTAAAAATATTAGTTAGACTGTCTTCCGTAACACCACTGGACTTAATAATTTTATAAATAATTAAGGCTAAATTTTCCTCTTGTTACTACAAACAGAATTGCCGAATTTCAACAAAATCGAATAAAAGAGTATTGAGATATTTACGAACATCCAATTTTTTTTTTAAGTTTGACACCCTGTATCGTAAAAACTATGCATTTTCGGACCCATGTTTATATGAACTTTTCTTCTTAAAATCACTTAAAGAAGCACCCCTTGGAGTTTGGCCCCATACCAGGTTGACTGCGTCATTGAAATCGGACTACTCCGCAACTGTGCGTTACCGGTCCCCGAGGAGAGGTAACGTCCCATTACTTTTGTGCGGCACCGGTCCTCGAGGACCGGTAATTATAAAATCAGTTTTTCCTGCTCAACAGGAACACTATAGAACCTACGACAAATGTGGTTTGCAATTATCTTCCTTAGTCCCTGTAGTACTTAAGTTTGTAGTCGCGTCACTGTACGATCATTTTATTTGGGTTTTTTAAAACTTTTTATTTCTGGTTTATAATGCTCAGGCAGTCATGGATCATAATAATTTTTCTTGCAGTTTATTAACAAATATGTGTAATATAAAATGAAATACAAAAGTAAATATATGTTTCTACAAAATTCCAAAGAAAATGTGTAATATAATAAGAAATACAAAAGTAAATATATGTTTCTACAAAATTCCAAAGAAAATTAAAAGTGAAATTGTTCATCAAAAATATAAAAAAGTATCACTTTTTGTGGTTTTTGTTAAAACATGTCAGGCACATTCCTGGTTGCCCAGGACAGTCACTACAATAACTCGTAACTTTGGTAACTAAATTACTGGCTTCCTTGCTGGAGTAACTTTCGCGCAGTTTATTGTAGCAGCCTTGGCATTGTCTTCTCTTCTTTTTACCTGGTCCTGACGGCTTTACGAATGTATGTGGTACTCTTTTCGGAGTTACTGGATCGGCTTGTGCACTATGCGTCAAAATTTGCTTTCAGCTAAAAGCAATATTTTTTTTGCACGACTAGACATTCTTGTAACAAGAGCAAGACACAACTGGTCGGTAACACAAATGTAACAAGCATTGAATACTGAAACGGTTCTACGCACCTTTTGGCGCTGAGATTAGCATAGGCGCTAACACCGGTCCCGTGGGACCGGTACCGCATATTAGTAATGATCTTGCACTACTGTGCGTTGCCGGTCGTCGGGGACCGGTAAGCTTTTTTAATATGTTTGAATTCTGGACACGATAACAAAACTGAAGGTACATGTAAAGTTGAAATCAATGATATATTAAGATAAATATAAGTCCCGCAAATTATCATTGTTACAAAATTATGACTGCCGCACGGCGACAAAGACCAGCACCGGTCCCAGAGGACCGGTACCGCATTCAACCTGATACTTAACTAACACCCTGTATAATATGTATACCTACACAATTCAAATTAAATAGCTTGTTATTCATTATTATTTTTTTGGTAAACAACAAGGTCGTTATTGTAGGATTAAAAATGTAAAAAAATTATTAAAAATTATTGACAACCTTTTAGAGTTACTAACAAACTACACATCACGGTCGAAATAACGTGCAGTAACTAAAATCACTTATTTTTGTTGAGACCAATGGATCAAGTTGATCTCAACATTGTTACAAGATGAGATCCTTTTCGGATCTCGACTTTTTTCGCCATCTGTAATAATAATATAATACTAATAATAATAATAATATAATTTATTGCCCAACGGATATATGATCCGATTACAGGACAATTTTATAGACATAAAATAGTAATCAATAATATGTTGTAACGTCCTTTTTTTTAAGGAATGTTACTTTTATTTGCCTTCAGATAGTCAGGAGGACGGACACATACATGAAAATAATCACAACAATGTGCTAAAATGAAATCAATTTATTTATTTAAATTAATAATTCAAAACATCGTAAACCGATTATATTTTCTTGGTCTTCGGCTGGCGTCGAGTTCACCTATCGCAAGGGGTGTCTGGTCAAGGTCATCGCTCCAGCTGGTCGCCTGATGCCGTCAGATTGCTACAAAAACACACAAAAATACAGGATTAAATGCACCTACCCGTGGAGCGTCTGTAGCACGGGAGTGAGAGAGATATAACACCTCGGTTGGTGTCGATATTCAGATAAGGGTTTTTACCAACAGAAGATTTCTCGATGCCGTAATTCTTCAATAAAAACTGGTATTTTATTAAGGCGGCAATAATTTTGAAATGAAATAAAAATTAGTTTGATTCTATTTTGTTATAAATTCAATATACCTAGGTACCTAATAATTATTATTCCTGATTGAAATAAACTGCTCAACAAATGAAACGTTACATGACCAAATTTGCCCTAACTTTGGCACTGATAAAATTTGGATTGTTACGAGCAATTCAATTTTTGTTTCGAGGGTTCACTAGTTCAATCCCTTGTTTATCAGTCCGTATGTTTGCATAAACTTGGTACTTCACACAAAGTTTATATAGCGTGGTAAATAAAACAGTTCAAAATCTCAGAAAGTTCAGCTTGCTCCCATTTGATCAAACATCGTTCTTTTTAAATTTCAACACAAAGATCATGAAGATGGACCTCATATCTCGAAACGGTTTTCGAATTTTCCGATTATTTCTTTTATTTACAGTGTGACGTTACAGTAACGTCGCGACGCTGGAAAGCGACGCCAGAATTTAAATAAAATATTATTCCCACGAAAGGCAAGAAGAAATCATGTAGGAATTATTCCAGTAGTAAATTATTAAAATCCAAGCAGATAGCAGCTGGCCTTCCTAGAGAACTGATCTAGGATAGCCGGTCCGCCATCTACAGGGTGAGTTTTTTTCAATGTTTAGTACAGGGATCTCGTAAACTACTGCAGTTAGAGGAACGGTTAAATGGGGAAAGAAGTGCAGTTTTATGAGCTTAATTCGAAACAGCTTTTGTTTTTTTGAAAATCTCCATGGCTTCCTAGATATTTAGCAAAAAGTAAATTCCGCGGATTTCTTTACACCGAGATAGCAGTCTTATTATTGGGATTAGAGAAAAATCATAAAAGAAAACCTTTTAGACGATTTCATAAACAATAAAACGGCGTTACAATTTTTTTTATTTGTTGAGTCATTTTCGAGCTATGACGTAAACTTGTGTTTTTTTAAATGTAAGTCATAGTTGGCTATGACATCATTCGATATGTCTTTTTTTTCTAAATACAACGATATAAAACTCGATATCGTTTTTTCGGGAAATAAAAAAGTTAGGACGGTTTTTAATTTTATTTCCTCAAATACGTCGTGGTATAGGCGCTGAATTTAATAGTTAATTTTGAATTGAAAATCGTATAATGAATTAATAGTTCAGCGGGATAGCTAGTTTTCGAGAACTTTAAAAAAAATATTAATTTTAATTCTAATCTTTCAAAAATCTTGTAACAATACCTACCTACGCTGTAGAACAACTTTACACTAAATATTCATATCAAAATGTGGCGGTTGCTTAGCAACAGCAACAGAAACAGTGAAACTATAAAATTTGACAGTTAGTTACTTAGAGGCTTATAATTTCAATTGAACTTTAAGTATGAAGTCAGGTTTTGCAGAAGTTCTTAAATCGTATAACCTGCAAGGTGAATTACTAGTATGGAGTTTTCCAACCAAGAGAAGCGTGATATGATAGAATGTTAATATTCAGTGTCAAAAGAATGCTGTCAGGGCTGCGGAACAATATTTTCGCAGATATTTTAATCGTCGTTAACCTTTTATATTCAAATGTTTCATAATATTTTCTAGAGTTACTAGATGGCTATTAGAAAATTTGTATGTAGTTAATTAAGTATAATTGTTTGCATAGAGGATTACAAATTATTCTGCAAAATTTTCTATGTATAATTTCAAATTCAACTGAGGTCTATAAGTTATGCTTACATGGCCGCCTAGTTATGTTGAGGAAATAAAATTAAAAACCGTCCCAACTTTTTTATTTCCCGAAAAAACAATATCGAGTTTTATATCGTTGCATTTAGAAAAAAAAGACATATCGAATGATGTCATAGCCAACTATGACTTACATTTAAAAAAACACAAGTTTACGTCATAGCTCGGAAATGACTCAACAAATAAAAAAAATTGTAACGCCGTTTTATTGTTTATGAAATCGTCTAAAAGGTTTTCCTTTACCATTTTTTTCTAATCCCAATAATAAGACTGCTATCTCGGTGTAAAGAAATCCGCGGAATTTACTTTTTGCTAAATATCTAGGAAGCCATGGAGATTTTCAAAAAAACAAAAGCTGTTTCGAATTAAGCTCATAAAACTGCACTTCTTTCTCCATTTAACCGTTCCTCTAACTGCAGTAGTTTACGAGATCCTTGTACTAAACATTGAAAAAAACTCACCCTGTATAGCTCACCCCCTTGCCCAGAGGCCCCGAGTACTGATCGGGACTTCTCCTAGAGCGAAGAAGAAGAATTGACTCTTCCGAGCTCACACCTTAACCTACCCCAATGCGAAACCTGGGTACTGACCAGGAGTCAAGTTGGGATATCACGAGAGAGTAGTATTGATACTTTTTCGTCACCCCCTAAAGCTTATCAGTCTCGAACGTGGACCCAGGTGAAGCGAAGAATTGATTCGCGTCCCTGGTCTAATTACTCTGAGAAAGCGTATAATCCCCCCCGTGACTTCCTAGCGCGTCGAAGTATTGACTCGACGAGTTAGCAGGCACGTAGAAGGTCAACCTTCGGTTGCGAACGAGAATTGACCGTTACGCAATCGAAGACGAGCCCAGTCACTCATCAAATAATGAAATCCATGGTCATTTCAGATAACTAAAATTTTACCCCGAGCTAATCTAATTTATTAATTAAATTATTCATTTAAATAAATGGGAATTTTTCACAAATTGAGACCATAATAGATTTCATGTAAATAATATTAATCCAGAGTTTTAATCAGTTTATTTCTCATTCTTTTATCGACGCGATAAAAATAATCGTAAAATCATTCCTTTCTCGTCTCATATTGCACCACTAATGTTTTATTTTCCAGTTGACTGAACTCCGCAGAAAAACTTGTCCTCCTCGACCTACTGGCATAGTCCGACCGTCGAGCGGCAGCCGGGGCACTGCTTTTTACCGGGTGCTGGGCCGGGAAGATATATACCGGGCGTTCACCCCGCATGCTGAACAAATCGGATAATTATTTTACAATTACAATTACAATTACAAATTTCTTTATTGTACTTGAATTACAACAGTCATTGCTCAGTACAACAGCGTCATTACAGAAATTATAAAAACAAACATAAAGACAAACAGTAAATTTAAAACACACAGCATGTCAACATAACGCCGGGAACAGTGAGGGTCGAGACGCGCAGAGACACAAAAGAAATCAGTTCTCGATCGAGGCATAGTTCCATCTCTATGATAAGGATGGATCAAGGCTTTGAGTTTTAGGTGTTTTAATATCAGACTGCAGGTAGGGATGGGGGGTTGAGGGACAGTATATCAGAGGTAGTGTAGGGTTCCAACTCCGTGAGATGTTTCCGGAGATACGCACTGTACGCTGAGAACCCAACAGTTGCAGGATCTATTTTGAAGTGGTTCAGGTATTTGATAGATGCGTACGTGAATGTCCTTTCTGAAGACGACAGATGGTGTGTAGGAGGTCTAAACAAATTGAACCTGGTACTGTAGTGATGGGTGAATCGGTAAGGTAAAAGTCTATCCTGATTTTTGTGGATCAGTTTGAGCAGAGAGAAGACATACAAAGCAGGCACGGTAAGAAGTCCAAGCCGCCTGAAATGGCCTCTGCATGACTGCTGCATTGACAAGCCTGTCAGGATCCTAATCGCTCTCTTTTGAAGAAGAAAAACCCTTCGCAGAGATCTCTCAGACCCACCCCAGACGGCCAGCCCATAGTTCACGTGGCTGATGAAATGCCCATAATAAGCAAAGAGAAGAACCTCAGGGGACACCGTTTACGTTTATCACATTTTATGGAAACAATAAATTTACGTTATTTTTTAAAATGTCGTGTATGATTTGTGTAAATCCACCCAAATATCCCGTCTGAAGGCATTGGTTAAGAAATAAATTAACCCAATAACTAAGACGTCCTCTCCAAAAAAGGAGAGACGTCACAACAGGGTGATCTCAAAATAACTACTTTTTGGTGTGGAAATGATAACTTTGTTACCCGTGACCCGATTTTCAAAATGTAGGGCTCATTTTAAAGCTTAAGCTTCAAACAAGAACACGCAAGATTGATAATCGACTCAGGACAAAAATTGAAAATACAGGGTTGTATTAAAACTAACACAAATCTGAATGGCTTCCGAAATCTGGTATTAAGGAAAATTTTATTTGATTTCAAAAGAACCATTCATTATGAATACTTCAAGATGTTCTTCGCTTGCATGAGTTAAGAATTGTTGACATAAGAACAAAATTACAACTTCGTGTTTTCGAATGAGGTAGCCGCTTTGTTATTATTAGGCTTATTGTTTATCATATTATGGATGTCACTATTATTGATTCTTGTTTGACAGCTGATAAAACTGTTTTATTTTGTCGGTTGAGCTGAACTTTGCATGACTTCCATTAATACTTACCGTGATGGCTTGTTAATTCACTCAGCAATAATTGAGCCTGTCATATCGTAAAGAAAGTTCAGTTAAAAAAAAGGTTAAGAGGTGTCCATTAAAATGTTTTACTATTTATGTACCGGGTGGGCATCTAAGAATGAACAGCGGCCATATCTTGGGAAATATTGATCCTACAGTTTCAAAAAAAAATTTCCAGACATAAGTGACTATGCCAAATGCAATGAAAATATTTTCAAGATGGTCGCACTTCCGGAAATACCGGAAGTTGACACCTACTTCGTTATTTTAACGGGGACAGCCTTTATATTATTGTATTTTTAAATTACCTGGCAAAATCGAATACAGGTGGTTTTCACAATTGGAATTTAGGTTGAGTAGTTTATGAGTTATAAACAAGTGAAAATCGCAGTTTTCAATTTTCAAAGCATCTCACATTGAAAACGGCTCAAGATATTCAAAAACGGCTTACATGTCCCTATCTTAACTTTTTACAAGGTATTCTATTATGTAGTTTAGATTTTTCTACAGGGCGATGAAAAATCTGTTAACTTTCATCACCCTGTATAAAAATTTAAGCCACATGGTAGGATACCTTGTAAAAAGTTAGGATAGGGACATGTAAGCCGTTTTTAAATATCTTGAGCCGTTTTCAATGTGAGATGCTTTGAAAATTGAAAATTGCGATTTTCACTTGTTTATAACTCATAAACTACTCAACCTAAATTCCAATTGTGAAAACCACCTGTATTCGATTTTGCCAGGCAATTTAAAAATACAATAATATAAAGGGTGTCCCCGTTAAAATAACGAAGTAGGTGTCAACTTCCGGTATTTCCGGAAGTGCGACCATCTTGAAAATATTTTCATTGCATTTCGTATAGTCACTTATGTCTGGATATTTTTTTTTGAAACTGTAGGATCAATATTTCCCTAGATATGGCCGCTGTTCATTCTTAGATGCCCACCCGGTACAAAAAACTGTGGCATTCCAAAAAAAGGATTATCCAAATACCAATATTTTGTCGGACCTCCCCTGGCTTTTATAACTGCCGTAACTCTTCTTGGCATTCCCTCCAACAGGTGATGTAAAAACTGCTGGGGAGTAGCTTCCTATTCTTCCTGTATAGCTATCACCAAATCTTCCAAATTATCCATTTGTCCTTCCCTTTCTTTCAGATTTTTTTTCATTCTCCTCCAAACATGCTCAATCGGATTTATATCCGGAGTTACTTGTGTGGAGTTAATGGTGGTCAATTCATTCTTACAATAAATAAAACAGTTTTATCAGCTGTCAAACAACAATCAATAATAGTGACATCCATATGATAAACCATAAGCCTAATAATAACAAAGCGGCTACCTCATTCGAAAACACGAAGTTGTAATTTTGTTCTTATGTCAACAATTCTTAACTCATGCAAGCGAAAAACATCTTGAAGTATTCATAATGAATGGTTCTTTTGAAAGCAAATTAACTTTACTTCAAATTTTCCTTAATACCAGATTTCGGAAGCCATTCAGATTTGTGTTAGTTTAAATACAACCCTGTATTTTCAATTTTTGTCCTGAGTCGATTATCAATCTTGCGTGTTCTTGTTTGAAGCTTAAGCTTTAAAATGAGCCCTACATTTCGAAAATCGGGTCACGGATAACAAAGTTGTCATTGCCACACCAAAAAGTAGTTTTTTTCAGATCATCCTGTAAATAATAGAAATAATCGGAAAATTCAAAAACCGTTTCGAGATATGAGGTCCATCTTCATGATCTTTGTGTTGAAATTTAAAAAGAAAAATTTTTGATCAAATGGGAGCAAGCTGAACTTTCTGAGATTTTGAACTGTTTTATTTACCACCCTATATAAACTTTGTGTGAAGTACCAAGTTTATGCAAACATACGGACTGATAACAAGGGATTGAACTAGTGAACCCTCGAAACAAAAATTGAATTGCTCGAAACAATTCAAATTTTATCAGTGCCAAAGTTAGGGCAAATTTGGTCATGTAACGTTTCATTTGTTGAGCAGTTTAGTAACTCTCTATGGCGTTTTAACTACTTAAAATTATCGATTATCTTTATTTATTAAGAATGAAATTATTTACAAATCGAATAAACTAAATGGGAATAAAAGCTCTGCTACCGCATAATTGATCAACATTCAATTCTGCGATATACGGAGGATTATAATTTAAGCCCAGCCGACTAGATCTCCCATGTGCAACGTACGTAGAAGATCTCGACCGGTGACTTGGCGCTAGAGCAACATTCTAGCGTCTAGGGAAAAGAATTGACACCGCTCCGGAACAATTAAATCAGGGCAGGGCAACATGCTACCACCGATTTGCGTTCGATAGCCCGGAGGGCGCTTCCTCTGGTGAATCACCTGGAGGAAGGGCAACTTCCTAGCTCCAGCGTGAACTTGGATGAATTTAGCGCAATGTGCGAGATTCGGGATTGGATTAAAAGTACATCAGTGGAGGATCAACATTCCAACACTTCGTTCCTTTGGGAGGATTCGGAGAGCTACAGAATATCAAAGGTCAACTTCCTAAGACGTCTGCATTCGCTCTCCTCGTATCGTTCTTCTTCCACTGGTTTTATAGACGGTCTTCGCGTAAACAACGCCGCGTAAACAAAATGACTTCGTAATAATAACCCAAAATTAGAGGTTTCGGATAAAATCTCAAAAGAGCATTGGTTTTTGGCCACTCGTAAGGCGAAACAAGTGCACAAAGTAGCATATTTCTCCGCATTTCACACAAGTGAGAAATTGTTTTTGTGCACGTGTGTCACACTATACTTTGTGGTAAACAAGCAGGATGTGCAGGATAACTATAGGAGATTTCGATTGGTTTTGATTGGTTATTTGGTTAACACTTAACCCCTTAAGCGGGGCCGTACCAATACTGGTACGGCAACTTTCTCTTCACAGGATGCGCGCGTACCATATTTGGTACGGCGGCTTTTTCTTTGTTAGCTTTCAGATTTTAAATTATTTTTAGGTTTAGGTTATGTGCTGCCATCTATATACAAGCAGTAGTAACAAAATTTTCAACTAAAATTATAAGAAACTGTAAAAACCTTGATATTGTCTAAAAATACAGGCCTCTTCAGTGTCGCGCGCGCTAAGTCTGTAATTTGCCCCTCTTTTATACAGGGTGTCCCAATATTCCATGGACATGGAGCAACCACAGATTACTGAGGTAAAAAAAAGTCGCTCGGACCAAACTTATCTCTATACCAAAATGCTTCGTTTGTCCGTTAGAGGGCTTCAAAGTCTTTTGAAAATTTTAGTTTTTTTGAAATAGCTCAAAGTCGGCTGATTCCAATTCGATGAAATTTGGTAGGTAAATTTCTTATTAAAAGTACTAATTTCTGATGTACATGATCATTTGACGGAAACCCGGGAAGGGGTGAAACTACCCCTACCCTACAATAAAATCGATCGTAATTGTTGATAGGGTAGCAGGAACGCTGTTCATGTTTTTTTGTTTGAAAGATACATCGTTTTAGTCCATTTTTGGTCTCTTACAAAAATCTGTATCTCTCCGAGGTGCCATGTGATAAAATAAATTAGTCGATGATAATTAAATTTTTATTTCATTCTTTTAATTTGAAATCAAATTTTCAATTGTCAGGTGATTATTTTATCTAATCTCATAAAAGATGCTCGATGTGGGCGCCGGTTTGGACCCTAGAAAGTTCCATCCTGCACAAAAAAATGAAATTAACTTTTCTTGGAACCCCGTCGTTTTGCAAACTGTTTACTGCGTTTGAAAAAAACCGTTTGCAAACACCTGAAAAAAAAACCGAACCATATTAAACATCTTTTATGAGATTAGATCAAATAATCACCTGACAATTGAAAATTTGATTTCAAATTAAAAGAATGAAATAAAAATTTAATTATCATCGACTAATTTATTTTATCACATGGCACCTCGGAGAGATACAGATTTTTGTAAAAGACCAAAAATAGACTAAAACGATGTATCTTTCAAACAAAAAAACATGAACAGTGTTCCTGCTACCCTATCAACAATTACGATCGATTTTAATGGTGGGTAGGGGTAGTTTAACCCCTTCCCGGGTTTCCGTCAAATTATCATGTACATCAGAAATTAGTACTTTTAATAAGAAATTCACCTACCAAATTTCATCGAATTGGAATCAGCCGACTTTGTGCTATTTCAAAAAAACTAAAATTTTCAAAAGACTTTGAAGCCCTCTAACGGACAAACGAAGCATTTTGGTATAGAGATAAGTTTGGTCCGAGCGACTTTTTTTTACCTCAGTAATCTGTGGTTGCTCCATGTCCATGGAATACTGGGACACCCTGTATAGAACCAACTCTGTTACCCGCTCACTTTATTGCTATGCACAAGGATTATAAATCGATGCTAGTGATTTATTTCAAATTATATAATTATAGAAAATAAATAATCAATAAAAGGGCATTTTAAAATTGAAATTTATGTTCGTAAAAAGATAAAATATTAGAACATTTTTTGTTTCTTTTTTCTTTTTTACTGATCTAATGGATATAATAGGAAGAATTTTCTATATTGTTTTCATCTTGATCTCGTCACGCTATTTAGATAACAAAATTATTAGAATATTTCTATACGAATGATTTGTAAGGAGACTACACATTTTTCTTCAGTGCACAATGAATAAGACCCAATCTCTATACCTACCCTCTGTGACCTTCAATAAATGATTTCTCAGAATAGGTAGGTATATTCAAATATGCTAATAAAATGTGAAGGTGAGAAACTTTCATACTTTCTTTATCTCTTTCCGCTGGCGCCCACCCTACTATAAAACCCCTGTCTCAACAAAAGATTTGACAAGCTCACTGTTTACCTAGACAGAATGACAATACTTTGGGATACATTTCCCATGAATCTAATAATTTCAACAAGCCATATAAATTTTCGAACTGCAAAAATAACATCATGAGTTGGTATTCAGATAATACCTATTACTTATCTTTATTGCCTTTATTGTCCACCTTCAAAAAGGCACTAAATTCCAGAAATATGTACAACAACCAAGACCATCAGCCTTCTTCATTTATTGTATTTTTGTAATATTATTTCTAGACTACTTTTTCCGTTAGTCCTTCTTACAAGCTCTTCGGGTCTAGTTCGGTTTTGACAACATATAGTTTCATTTTGCGATATTCAAACCAATTCAAAATAAAATAATAGAATACATAGGTACATTTCTAGAAAACAGGTACCTACCTATTCTCTTTATATAACATAATAATGACCTACCAGTATTTTATATAATCTTATTTTCAATCACCTACCTATTGACTTCATAAAAAAAATCAATTTTTCAACTAAAGTACCCGTCTCTCTATGATATGTACCTATTATTATCATTTTCATTTTGAATTGCAGATGCCGTGCTTTTGAAAAAACTTTTTTTTACAAACAATTTAGTGTTAGACTTTTTAGTGTTACTTAGTTTATAGAATTTGTTCAATAGGAAAAATATAAGGAATTTTTTTGTGTGTACCGATAGTGTTTGTGTAGACTAAATGTCCCAGAAACGTTTTTTTTCAATGACGAACGAAGAGGATATACAGTACCTGAATCTCCTAGCATTCGAAAGCGACGAGGAAAATATAGATAGAGTATTTTCTGACTCAGAATTTGAAGCGTCTGATGAAGAAAATGTGCAACAACTTCAATCCAGCAGATCGAATCCACGGCCAGGTCCTAGTGGGTTGGTGGAGCTACAACCCCTTCGCAGGTTTAGCAATGAAGAGGAGAGTGAAGATGAAGTTGAACAAGCTGAACCTACGCCTGAAGTAAGGCCTGAAATCATTTCTGCTCAACCAGAAAATTGGGTTCCTGATGGAAATGAAAGAGAACCTTTCGGGTTTGATATTGTTGCTGGACCCACTGCTGACATAGCCGAAGCTAAAGAGCCTATTGAATTTTATGAAAAATTCATCGACGACGAATTTGTACATTTGATCGCCAATCAAACAAATATATATGCCCAACAAACCATAGCTGAGAAAAGGGCTAGAGGGAAAATGAGTCGGAGATCTCGTGACTTGCAGTGGGAAGAAACAACTCCAAATGAAATTAAATTATTTTTGGGTTTATTATTTTTGCAAGGCATAATACAGAAGCCAAAACATAGTATGTTTTTTAGTAGGAAAAACCTACTACAAACACCCATTTTCTGGCAAACTATGAAGGAAAGTAGATTTTTCCTACTCTTGAAATTTCTACATTTTGTAAATAATGAAGACTTCAACCCAAGAACAGACAACCCTAAACTGTACAAAATAAATCCAATCCTGAATTATCTAATAGGAAAATTTCAAGCAATGTATGTCCCAGATAGAAACATTTCAATTGACGAAAGTCTTTTACTGTGGAAAGGCCGATTAGGGTGGAAAATGTACATTCCCAAAAAAAGAGCAAGATTCGGCATGGAATCATACCGATTATGCGAAGCAAAATCCGGCTACATCTGGAATATAATAGTGTACACTGGCAAGGAAACAGATCTTATAAAAGAAGTACGTGGATTGGACGTTTCTGGATGTACAAAACCCACCAGAGTTGTCCTTTCCTTGGCGGAAAAGCTGCTAAATAGGGGGCACAGAATCGTTGTCGATAATTATTATGGTTCTCCCGAACTTTTCAACATTCTATGCTCCTTTCAAACAGATGCCTTAGGTACAACTCGTGTGAATAGGAAAAGCCTTCCACGGGAAGTCACGCAAAAAAAATTAAAAAAGGGGGAAAGTTCAGCTGCTTACCAAAATAAATTGATGTGCATCAAGTGGCATGACAAAAAGGATGTGACTATGCTCAGTACAACTCATGCAGCCAATATGGTAAGAATAGCCGATCGAAGAGGACAAGTCCTTCATAAACCTCAAGCCGTTATTGATTATAATAATGGAATGGGTGGGGTTGACTTGTCTGATCAATATTTGATCACTTACAGCATCGCGAGGAAAAGGTTGAAAAAATTTTATCAAAAAATGTTTCGCCATCTAATAGATGCAGCGATGTTCAACTCTTTCCTAATTTACAAGGTCAAAGGGGGAAAACTTAGCCAGCTCGATTACAGACTATCGGTTATAAATAGTCTTCTGGAAAGATATTCAGATTCAACTCCGCAACCTTCTCGAGACATCGTCAATCCCGATAACCCTCAAAGACTTTTAGGAAAGCATTTCCCGGACAAAATTGGACAATCCGCTAGAAGAAGATGTGTTGTTTGCTCCAAAAATAAACTCTTCCAGAGAACGCAATTTTATTGTGAAATCTGCAATGTAGGTCTGTGTGTGGGTCCTTGTTTTCGCAAGTACCATACTCTTGAGAATTATTAGTAATTTTGTGAGTGACTGCAATAATTGACATTTTTTAATTAGTACTGTATGTTATGTGATGTGTATATATATATAGACAACTTCAGCTCTCGCTTGCCCATGAGTTAGTAAATCAAGCAATAATATAAGGTAAGCTTTTTTATGAGACCTAGTAATATTTTGAAAAATATTGTAGTAATGACACTGGAATAATAAATTCGCATGGCAAAACGGAACTTTTGTTCCTTTATATAATGTTTATTTATTTATTTATAATATTATGTTCCAGTAATCAGAAATTTAAACATTTACTAATGGGTAATTTATGTCCTTATTAGATTTATTAAATTTTGATTTTTATTTATTTCAATTACCTACTTATAAATATTGTAATAATTATGATTATATTTATATATTTTTATTATTATAATAAATCATAATAATTAAAATATTTTTAAGTACCTAATTGAAATAAAATAAAAATCAAAATAATATAAATCCAATAAGGACATTATGTAGTTAAATTACCCATTAGTTACTGTTTAGATTTCTGACTAGGTACTAGAACATAATATTGTAAATAAATTTATAATTATTTTTATTGAACCACTTATTTGATTATACATATTATTTATTTACAATATTTTGATGAGTTTTATTGGGATTTAGGTTCTAATTTAAATTTAAATATTTCTAATTTGTTCTGTAAAAAATCTTTAGTGGCAAATTTATATTAGAACCTAAATCCCAATAAAACTCATCAAAATATTGTAAATAAATAAATATTATAAAAGTTATAAATCATTATAATCTGCTATAATAAGTTCAGTATAATATTCAAAATAATAAATTTTTAACCTTTTCCGCAAAATTATATGTGGCACTACTGAAATGTCAAATTTACATTTTTCATATATTTTACCAATACCTTTTGCGCTGTCGCTGTACACGCCCGAGATTTGAGGGTGTGTATCACGCTACCCACCGCGCGAACATCACTGCTGAGATTCCCGCGCGCTTAAGGGGTTAAATACTACATAACGACGGTTGTCTATATCTAATAATTGGTTGATTAGTAAGACTTAAATAAGTGTAACTAATAATCTAATTAATAATAATTCTGATCTTCGGATAGAGTGTCCATCTATTATATATTATGGCTGGGTCAATGCCAACGGCATTGTTTACCCTTAGTCAGCATTACTGCAAGGCAGGGTTACCGTCTTGTTATTAAACATTATTTATGTGTGTCAGTAAAATATTACAAATACTATTTGTTTTGATAACAAGATAGTTAATTAATTGAGTTTAAAATATTTACTTATTGAATGTAAGATTTCCTTGCTAATAATCTTAACTGGTCCATGACACCTATCCATCACAACTTTTCCTACGAGCATAAAAAGACAATTTTTTATTAAATGAAAGTTTAAATACCGTTTAAATACCGTTTAAAGCGACTGTTTTACCCATCGGTATTGTAGTCACAGTGAGTTCTCAGTTACCGCCCATCACTATATCTTACATCACACCAGTGCGAAAACGATTTTGGCTATGCCTTATGTCACTTTGTCGCACCGTTTTTTGTATATATGTGAGAAATCTGCTACTTTTGCACACAAAAAACGATGCGCAAAGTAGTGTTTTGTATAGTGGTCGTAGGAAAGTTTTAACGTTTCGCGAGTTAACGACGCGACGTGGCACATGAAAATTAAAAAGCGACAATAGTGAGGAGCGATTATGGAAAAGGCAGTACAAAAATATGACAGCTGCGACGCCAGGACGTTTCTGAAGCGAATGAAAACCATATTGATCCAGTATCAGATGATAATCAAAACCCCCGGGAAAACTCCAAAGAAACTCCACAATCTTTGAAATAATTGTGCAATTTTTTAAAACTTATGCACACGTTCCAGCTGAGTAATCTGACAGTACCTAGTAATAGGGTGACCAAATCACACTGCAGTATTCTACGTTTGACCTAACATACCCTAACATATTATGAAAAATATAGTATCTATCTAAAAGTGATTGCAAAATTATTTCTGGATTCCTTGTTGAAAAGTGTTCTAGTGTTTCGGTTACAAATAAGCTAGCTTGATTCATCATTAGATAAAAAAATAAAAGCAAAAATTGCAATGTCGTAATTTTTCCAATATTTCGACAACTAATAATGAGAGCTCACTTTTTTCAGATTACTAATCAGTACAAAAATACGCAGCTTTGGCCTCTTATACCTACATACTGTGTAGAACAGCCAGATTAAGTTCATTATTTCAGTAAAAATTGTGCATATAACGTGAAAAAAATCCAGAAACAAATTGATTTTAGATTATAAAATGACATTCTGCTGCGTACAATTTTCATTCCTAAAGTCAACTAAAATAAGTAATACGACTTTGTATTGACGTAATTCAGTGAAAAAAAATTTGTTGTTTTCCAAAAAAGAAGAAAAATATTAAATTTTATTTTTTTTATTAATTTTGTGTTTCCTCGACTTTTTACCGAACAACATAAAAAAAAATAATACGGCGGTCATAAGAAAAACTAAAGTTAACTTTGAAAACTCGTGGATATAGTGGGCTTTGAAAATTTATTAAATGTCATATACCTAGGTGACGGTTTATGTAAACCTACAAAAAATAACTAACTCATTTTCAATAATAAAAAAGATATGGCTGATAAGCTCATTTCAAGTTAATATTACAAAAAAAAAGGATGTTGAACAAATCGAAATAAGAACGTTTATTAAAATAAAGAACGTAACTTTTTACGTTCATGATTTTCATACTCAATGCATGACGTACGTCAGAGCCCCGGTCCGCTACTACCGTACTACTGGTTCTATCGTTTTTCGCAGGATGCCCCACTTTGACGGTGGTGCGTGAACAGGTCAACGAACCAAGAACCTTGATCTTCCCCTTTATACATTACTAAATAATTTTCGTCGTCACTGGTATTTTTATTTCTTCCTGTCTATGTCACATATTAAATTGGAGCGGATCTCGTCAGCTATATTATATCTTGTATCAGAAGTGGTACCTAGTTTCTTAAAAAAATGCTCCACTTCTAAGGGATTGTGTGCTTTATTTACTTTAAAATATGACCTTTTGTTAGTATTGCCGCATCAATATCGTGCGCTATCCCATAAATAGAGTCAAGCGCAAGCCCATATTTATCTAAATATAAGCTATAAACATATTTGTTTCAGTCTTATCCACAAGCTAGTCCCACACTTTACCTGCCAGGTAAACATTTAAGGTATTGTAACGAATTCCGAGGAATTCGTAGTTAATTATTATTTATTTTAATTAATCGAGGGGTTTATCAGAAAGATACAGTTTTTACAGCAATGATTAGCGGGTTATCTCGCCGGCACCGGCTATATAAGCAGACCCAGAGGACAAGCAAGGCAGAAGACTCCGAGGAACTGACTCGAGAGTCTCTTTCCCTTCTAGTGTACTGAGCTAGAAGGCCCCGACCCCATACGACAGGAGGCATGTATTGAGTGCACTCCGTCGCGTCCATTCAGCTGGTGATGGTAGGTCAATGCATTGAGTTGAACCTCACTGTAACACGGCAACGGTAAGTTGATGAGAGTGAATTGAGCTCCCGTCGACTGCCAGTCACAGCAGGGTAACAACCGGGACTGTAGTAAGGTCCCGGGCGGACCCTTTCAGACGGCGCCAGGCCTGTATTGAGGGCCAGGCGTCATAAACGTCGGATCGCTATGTAAGGAGTTGTCGGTCCGACAGTCTCGTCACGATGCGTGTTCCGGCGGCAGCAGCGGCAGTAGATCCGACACACGATGTGCGGTGGTTGGAGAGCTACTGAAGCAGCAGGCAGCAGGACCAGAGGTGGATCGACCGTGTAATCGACCAATTGACAGAGGTGCGTGCACCGAGGCGATATCTTTCGCCAATCGGAGGGGCTGCCGTAACGAGAGCCGGCCCACACCGTCAGGATTCGACAGTATTAATTTAACAGGGATAAATATATGTAAATATAGTTATTGTAAATAAAGATTTTTATTATTATAATTGACTTGTCACGGGTAAAAGGGGGCAATTATCCATCCCTGGGGAATCAGCTCTACCCAACCGAAAATCCCGTTACAAGATTGGCGCCCAACGTAAAATTTAAAACTCTTCAGTAACAGAACCCAGTACAGTACAGTCACAGGATCAGACAGAAGAGCAGTAACAGTATCTAGCGGGATGAGTGACAAGATTAACGCCGAATATTCAAGACGTCAGTAACAGAATACAGCACACGTACACTGCAACAGAAACAAACAGGATCAGAACCAGGATACAAGATGACCAGCAAAAACGGACAAAACAGAATCGCTGAATTGGAAGCCGAGGTAGCACGAATAAAAATGGCTCTTCAATCAGCTAGGGGACCAGCGACAGCACCAACGGGGTACCGCCAGCCGCCGCAAGTGGAAATAATCAGCCAGGCCCGCGAATGGGGACTGCACTTCGACCACAAGCGAGACGACGCAATCCTTTTCATCGAACGCCTGGACGAGTTGCGAAACACGTACAATTTCCCAAAAAGCGGCATGCTGAAGGCGCTAACAGGGCTCCTAGAAGGGGAAACGCTGCTCTGGTACAGGGTCAACAAGAACGACTGGCAGGACTGGGACCAGTTCGAAAGGAGCTTCAAGCGCGCGTTTCTCCCGTACGAGTACCGGTTGGCGCTGGAGGAAGAAATCAGAGCCAGGAAACAGAGGCCCAACGAGTCGGTCAGGGAATACGTAACGGAAATGCAGACCCTGATGCGACGGGACGGATCGATGTCACCCAGCCAGGAACTCGAGAGAGTGAAGAGGAATATGCGGCCGGAGTTCCGCATCCACCTCCACCTGCATGACGTCACATCGATATCGCACCTCTTAGATGTAGCCTGCGCGTTCGAGTCTCTCGAAAGAGAAAGAACCGCCGCTATATACTGGCCTTCAACCTCCGCGAGCTCGCAGTCAGCGACGACCCCAAGTCAGCCAGGAACACAGGATCCTCAGGACAGTCCTTACTACGGAGGCCAACAGCAGAACGATGGGGAACAGGAGCCCACATACGTAGAAGATGAATTACTGTTTATTCAGTGCTGCTCCGCAGGACCAGCAGAGCAGATCAAAACAGAAGACAGACCGAAACAGTGCCGAACAGGGAACAAAACAGAACAGGCTGCAAGGCAGCACAAGACAGAGATCGGAACCAGACAAACAGAGTCAGCTGAACAGAACAGGACAGAAGACAAATCGAAACAAGCAAAGCAGACAAAACAAACAAAACAGTACAGAACAGAAGAGCGAACAGAACAGGCTGCAAGACAACACAGAGCAGAGAGCAAACCGAGACAATCAGAACAAGCAGCACAGAAACAGACAGAAAGAATGACAGAACAGACAGAACAGTGCAGCACGAAGCACAAAACAGAGAACAGGCTAGAACAGGCTGCGCAGAGCGCAGCACAGGCAGAACAGAACAGATCAAGAAAGACAGCAGAACCACGCAAAATCAACGAGAAAAATCCAGAGGAAAACGGCACGACAGAAATTCACAAGACAGAGCGGCACATCGAAACAGAGCAGAAGAGGACAGAACCTCACAGACCGAATCAGCCCGCGAACGCAATACAAGACAGAAGCACAGAACCACTGCCAGCAGCCGCAGAACCGGCCCCCGACGACCCAAGGCCTTTCGTTCCCCTAACAATAGGGACCCACAAGTTTAGAGCTTTAATAGATACAGGGGCAACACAGAACTATGTCGGAGCCGAAGTCGCAGCGTTATGTCATCGCAGCATACAGAATTACGACAGCCGCGTGCGGCTAGCCGACGGTACGTCGCGCGCAATTCACAACAGGCTGCAAATAGCATGCAAAATCGATGGCTCCAATACAAAAGAGACTTTTCAAGTCCTTCCCGGGCTCGAGACTGAGGCGATAATAGGGGCAAGGTTCCTGGCACAGAACAGGAAAACATTAGTTTTCAATCGTCACAAACAAGAAGCGACCGGCGCAAACGCCATTTCAAGGTGCGCCCTCCTCCAAGACAGGAACGGGGTGAGCGACTGGTTGAGCAGAAAGCCTCGCAAGACGCAGGTGTACAAGCAGGACAGTCCCGGGAGGCCACAGCTCATCAGCAACGAAGGCTACAGATTGTTCCAGGAGCATATCCTCGAGCATTGTCCCGGGCCACCGCCCCGAGCGTCGGCCGGACTGATACGGACTTCGACCACGGGGGTGGTTTGAAAAAAGAAAAATCGACGAAATGGTTTGATGTACATTTTGTTTATTTGTTTCAGGATATTTCTTTTATTTTCAGACGCAGCAATTTTTCTTTTTTTTTCCATTGGGCCGGGGATGTAACGAATTCCGAGGAATTCGTAGTTAATTATTATTTATTTTAATTAATCGAGGGGTTTATCAGAAAGATACAGTTTTTACAGCAATGATTAGCGGGTTATCTCGCCGGCACCGACTATATAAGCAGACCCAGAGGACAAGCAAGGCAGAAGACTCCGAGGAACTGACTCGAGAGTCTCTCTCCCTTCTAGTGTACTGAGCTAGAAGGCCCCGACCCCATACGACAGGAGGCATGTATTGAGTGCACTCCGTCGCGTCCATTCAGCTGGTGATGGTAGGTCAATGCATTGAGTTGAACCTTACTGTAACACGGCAACGGTAAGTTGATGAGAGTGAATTGAGCTCCCGTCGACTGCCAGTCACAGCAGGGTAACAACCGGGACTGTAGTAAGGTCCCGGGCGGACCCTTTCAGACGGCGCCAGGCCTGTATTGAGGGCCAGGCGTCATAAACGTCGGATCGCTATGTAAGGAGTTGTCGGTCCGACAGTCTCGTCACGATGCGTGTTCCGGCGGCAGCAGCGGCAGTAGATCCGACACACGATGTGCGGTGGTTGGAGAGCTACTGAAGCAGCAGGCAGCAGGACCAGAGGTGGATCGACCGTGTAATCGACCAATTGACAGAGGTGCGTGCACCGAGGCGATATCTTTCGCCAATCGGAGGGGCTGCCGTAACGAGAGCCGGCCCACACCGTCAGGATTCGACAGTATTAATTTAACAGGGATAAATATATGTAAATATAGTTATTGTAAATAAAGATTTTTATTATTATAATTGACTTGTCACGGGTAAAAGGGGGCAATTATCCATCCCTGGGGAATCAGCTCTACCCAACCGAAAATCCCGTTACAGTATTATATTACCTTCAATTGTAGGAAATATTTATTGCCCTCGACACGTGTTTTTGGACCAGGTTTCTGGTCAGTATGAGCTGCAAATACACTGAAGTTCTCAAACACTCCCAAAAAAGCATATTATTGTTATACGTTAATAATTATTGTTATCTGACATTAAAATTGATATGGAATCCAAATTATGATGATGATACTTTTTGTTTATTAATATGTGCCATAAACGAACGTTTTTTCTTCATCTAAAATCAATATATCGATCTGTAATCAAAAGTATAAAATATCTACAGGTCATTTTAAAAATTATATAGGAGACAATTATTATTATTTGTAGCGCACCTTGAAAAGTAACTTAAAAAAATAAAAATAGGTAGGTGCCTACATAAATAGCTTAGAAAAGTGTTTGTGCGTATTATGGAATTTTATTATGTATTTTTATAAAATTTGAAAGTTTAGTACGTTTTTTTAATCACTTACCCACCCACCAAAATTATAAATTACAGTACCTAACTACAATATTATAAATTTCAAAATCATGATCAATAAGAATATGTATACGTAAGTAACTGGTTATCACCAAATTATATTTAATTATGATCTTGCAGTCAGTATGAGGTAGTCTGCATTCAGTAAGGTACGTACTACATGAACCTATTTAATGGTAACTGTATACTAAAGAATAAACTTCAAAAAAATATGTGAAATAAAACAAAAAATACGAACTACTATACAGGTGATTGATTGAAACGCCACATTAGAAAAAGTTCGACTTCCAAATGAACTAGGGATCTGAAATTTGGAACTTAGGCAACATACCTATAATAACGAGTCAAAATAAAATATTACCAAGATGGCGGCACATTTAAAAATGGCGATAGCAATGGCCATCTTCGTTTTTTTGTGTAATACCTGAATTAACATAAATAATAATCTTTTAATGATACTTTTTTTAATGTTGTGTATTATAATTAATCAAGGCAAACAACTTTTTCAAAAAACTTTTCTCAATCAAAAAACTCAAAAATAAACGAGATACAGCCTTTGGAAGCTAAAAAAAATTAAATTCCAGACCTATAGTAAATTCAACTATAGTCCAATAAAGTCTAAAAAGTCATACGTATCGATTAAGAATTCACATCCTTTTGATAGTTCGATTTATTTTGTTTCCTATACGTGGTTTTCATAGTACCTCGCGGCCGCCAGCTTAGTCCAGTTTGTCTTAACACTCCATCCCGCATAAATAAGTATACGTCAACATTGGTTTTGAATGAGAATTAAATGCACAACATAGAGGATAGAATGTCATTACGTGAATAAATTTTATGTAGTTGTCAGTGGATCTCAAACTGACGTAAGCGGTTCAATTCAGTGTTTGAATGATTCCTTCAATAATTTACGCTCGTTCACAACTTGACAATTAACTGTTTGACATTTTCTGGTCAAATTAAAAATATTAATTCGGACGGTTAGTGTAACGTCATATCTGACTTTTTAAACTTAATCCTACTATACATACATAGCCAAACTAATTTTGCTAAACAATAAAATAAATTGAATACGTAAGGTACCTAGGAAACAAAACCAAAATAACAGGAAACAAAAATGAAATAAAATAAAAATTTCTAGCATTTTTTTTGCATTTAACTTACCTACCTAAACATTACTTGAGTGATTTTCGTTTGCTTCTTGTTGGTTAGTTTTCGGTATTTTTCTCAGGTAACCTTATGTGTTGGAAGTGTTTTTCTGATGGTTTATTGAAATCAGTTTAGTTACATTAATTTATCACAGTGCTGGACTTTAATAATTTTTTTATTAAAAAAATTTAATTAAATAAAAAAAAAAATTAAAAAAAGTATCTTATTTATTTTTTATTTTTTTAGGAAAACTTATTTGAAAAAGTTATTTGCCTTGATGAATTCTATAAACAGTTAAAAAAAGAATCTCTTTAATAAAAAAACACCCTGTAAAATTAGATTCTGAAAATGTTTGACTGGTTAGCTAGACCATGTAATTACACATCTGTCTATCCTTTTAGAGTTTTATTCAGCAACGTGTGTTCAATGATTAATTTGTAAAAAAGATGTGAGTGCTGAAGACAAAACAGTTGTACAAAAACCGAGAATATCTACAAGATATGTTGTCATTAATAATAATTATATTACTTGCTTGTGCGGAAAGGCGGGAAGAGAATTATGTTACAAACAGAAAGTATTTTAAGTGAAAAGTTTTTAGTTAGCTACCTTTAATAGACTAAGCTGGCGGCCGCGAGGTACTATGATCGTACCTCCGACTGGAATTTTATGAGGTGGTTGGCGGAACCATCAACAGGTGTCATCCGCAAGGATTCAACACAAAACCTCTGCAAAAGACACGTCAGACGACTCAAAGTCGAGAAAAGTTTTACCTAAAAAATGTTCGTACCTCCGGCTGAAAATTTACGTATTACTTGTTTCAAGGTCATAGGTGAAGTATGTAATTCGCCAGACGGCTAGCTCACTGCTAAAGTGGTGACAGATGTCCTCAAACATGTCATTTTTTTTTTCAAAAATTTTTTTAGATACCTCCGTCTGACATTCTTACATATTGTCTCAGAGACCTTTTTGAACACAAATAATAATTGCCAGACGAAAAGGCCCCTGCGATATCCCTCTGCAATGCTGCGAAATTACTGCCCGCATCAAACTTGTGATTTTTTTTTCACAAATTTTTTTGTTACCTCCGTCTGACATTCTTACATGTTGTCTCAGAGACCTTTTTGAACACAAATAATAATTGCCAGACGAAAAGGCCCCTGCGATATCCCTCTGCAAAGCTGCGAAATTACTGCCCGCATCAAACTTGTGATTTTTTTTTCACAAATTTTTTTTGTTACCTCCGTCTGACATTCTTACATATTATCTAAGAGACCTTTTTGAACACAAATAATAATTGTCAGACGAAAAGGCCGCTGCGATATCCCCTGCAAAGCCGCGAGATTACTTCCCGCATCAAACTTGTATTTTTTTAAATTTATTTATCTCCGTCTGACTTTCTTACACATTATCTCAGAAACCTTTTTGAACACATATTATGATAATCATCAGGTCAGGTCAGGTCAGTTGATCATTTGCCTTATAGTGACTTAATCTCATTATAAAACAACATAAACGTGTTTTTGGGTCTGAATGAATTTCCTATAGCCTCTCGAGATTACTCGGAGGGTAGAAAATATTTTGATTCAATCATTGTCGAGATGGACGATGATTTACGGTTTGCTGTAAGAATGTCAGACGGAGGTAACAAAAAAAAAATTGTGAAAAAAATCACAAGTTTGATGCGGGCAGTAATTTCGCAGCTTTGCAGAGGGATATCGCAGGGGCCTTTTCGTCTGGCAGTTATTATTTGTGTTCAAAAAGGTCTCTGAGACAATATGTAAGAATGTCAGACGGAGGTAACAAAAAAATTTTTGAAAAAAAAAATCACAAGTTCGATGCGGGCAGTAATTTCGCAGCATTGCAGAGGGATATCGCAGGGGCCTTTTCGTCTGGCAATTATTATTTGTGTTCAAAAAGGTCTCTAAGACAATATGTAAGAATGTCAGACGGAGGTAACAAAAAATTTTTTGAAAAAAAATGACATGTTTGAGGACGTCTGTCACCACTTAAGCAGTGAGCTAGCCGTCTGGCAAATTACATACTTCATCTATGACCTTGAAACAAGTAATACGTAAATTTTCAGCCGGAGGTACGAACATTTTTTGAGTAAAATTTTTTTCGACTTTGAGTCGTCTGACGTGTCTTTTGCAGAGGTTTTGTGTTGAATCCTTGCGGATGACACCTGTTGATGGTTCCGCCAACCACCTCACAAAATTCCAGCCGGAGTTACGATCATAGTACCTCGTGGCCGCCAGCTCTCCGTCTATAACAACTACCTATCATAGGTAATGAAGGAAAAGCTATAAAAGTAATAAAAATATTTCTTCTCAGTCCATCGATACTACAAACACATAGGTATAAGAGGCAAGCGACTGCCTCCATGCGTCCGTACCGTGCGCCCGTTTACCGTTCAGCCATCGCGTTAATTCGTTCAGAATTAAAAATTCATAATTCAATAACCACCAAACATAAACGGACTAAAATTGGACTTTTAAAAACTTTCTTAATATTTTGGCTTCAATTTATTTGCTGCATGTGTAAAGAAATTTTCAAAAATAAACAAGTTTCTCGCTGAGTGAAAATTTCAATACATTTTTGTGGAAACTTCCAATTACCTTTTGATTTCACAATCAAATATAAACGTCTTAAATACAAGGCTACCGCCAAAAGTAGCGCTTATGTATGCACTTCAATTTAAAAAAACTTCGTCGATAGTCGAATTAGTTTTATTATAACAATATACAGGTGTCCCAGCTTATTCGAAGCGGTCTCTGTAGGCCAAACGATGGACTTTTTCGAAAAACTTTTTGAAAATTCAAGTACAGAATCACAATGGCCATAATTTAAAATTATTTAGGAGTATAAAGTGTGTCCCATATGACAGTGACATATCAAAGTTACGTTTTTTTAAATGGAAAGCTCCTATGTTATTGCATTTTTAGATTGTCTGATAAGAGAAAATAAGATTGGCTTTTACAGTTGGTGTTTAAATTCAGAAGTTTTTTAGTTATAAACAAGTGAAAATCGTCATTTTTGAAGTTCAAGGCCCTGTACAACGAAAACGGTTCAAGATAGAGAAAAACGGCTTACATGTCCCTATTTTAACTTTTCATGTACTATCCTATGGTATAGAAACATTTGTGCTGTCTTTGATTTTTTTATTTGGCGATGGAGAAATCTCAGCATTTTTCAAATTATTTATCATCCTGTATAAACATTTTATCTACATCATTCCAAGGTGTTTAAATAATCGTGTTTTAAACAAATTGTACCACTTTTACGAACAACAAAAAATTCGGATTCAGCATGAAAAAATACATCGTAAAAACCTGTTTCCATCTATGTCGTTTGAAGAAGCAACGAAACCCTAGTGCTACTCTCGCACTCCGAATCCATAATATTTGTTGTCAAATATCAACAATGTTAGTCGGTGTCCATGTTAAAAAAAAAAAACAATCAGTGGTGGTGCTGGTTAACCTTATCGTATTTTTTTGAAATACGATACCTACTAACTTATCATTTGAAATATTTAATATTATGTGCGCCGCACCACTGATGTAATTTCTAGTCTGATAAGGTGGAACAGGTAAAAAGATCGCAAGATGCGCAGTTCACGCATGGCCTCTCGCCTTCTTATAAAACTTATAACTGTAGGTTATCGTCAGCTTGTACACAGGTTGTTTCTTAATGACGTGCTAATATTTCAGGGTGTGATTCCTCAGATAATTTTATGAAGAAAATTTAATAAGAACATAGTGTCCGCAACGACTTAAAGTTTTTGCTACAGGATGTGGATTTTTTTTAGTTTTAGTTTTTATTCTCTCCGACAGCCGCGTAGATATTTTTTTCAATTATGGGATGTGTTATTAGGATATAAAACCACATACATTAGTTAGAAAAGTTGTTGTTCTATTGCTCCACCAGTGGCGTCCCTGCAAACATGATCTCTAATGGTTTTTCACAAAAATACTGGTAGGTAGGTACCTACTATTTTTATACTGATATTTTGACATGTGGATATTTATTCTGATTAGCCGGGTCAATTCGACATGAAAACGGGGTTTTGAGTATTTCTCGTCAGATCGCACCGTTCTTGAATAAAACAATAATTATATTATTCATTTAGCACTTAATTTTTCGAAATTATGAAAATCATAAAACTGTTATTATACCGAAACTAGGTAAAATTTCGCTTGTTTTTTTGTAAAGTATATCACTTTCAGCTCAATAATTAATTACGGTCTCAAAGCTCAAAATAGTACATCATTGGTATTTCATTTGAATCTTCAATATCCATTTCATTGACAAATATGGCGTTAATTTAACACAAATAGGTACTGCAATAATAATATTTAATTGTTAAATAACTTTGATTGTTCTTTAGGAAATGAATTCAATAGTTAGATATATTCCACAGTCGAGATAAACAACTAAATAGTGTAACATGTAAGATCTGCTTTGCAGTGGTGCCACATTTACCGGATCTCGAGTTGTACAGAAATAATAATATACACGAACACAACTCTAGCGCCCTCTTAAGCGTAAACAATTGAACTATTTCTGTATAAAAATTGATAAAAATGGTCAAAATGAGATCCAGACGAAAATTTGCCAGCACCCCCCCCTGACCCCTCCTATGTGAAAAAAGTTGATATACACATAGATACAAGTCGAGATCCGAAAAGGATCTCGTCTTGTAAAAATGGATCTCAGCTTGTCTACAAAATGTAACCAAAAGATCTCACCTTGATACAAAAACATCTCTATATATATATATATATTGATAGAAGGTACTATGTGACTTCAAAATCAGATACGCATAATTCGTTGTCACTTCATATATGACGTTGTGGCTTCCGATTTCGGAAGTCACAACGTTTCGCCTAATTGAGTGCATATATAGCTTCAAGATGGCGTCAGCAGTCCATATGCAAAAATTTTTGTGGAAGTGATTTGGACCCCCTGGTACCCTCAAGATAACATTTTAGTTCCACAATAATCCGCTGACGCTAGCATCGCGTTTTACTGCAGTTACGGCCTGAACGTTCTCACTTCCATCATATATGCTATATAAATGACCATTTATGTACAATAGGACACACGATGTGACATCCAATTTTGGCAACGCCGTAAAGCAATAAATTTGACCTCGTTTCGTTGTTAAATTCATTTTCCATTCACTGGTAAAGTCTGCATGAAAACAAGTTCCAAGATTCTTACTTGGACTCGGAAGCCAATTACATATTTTATCCTGGTGAATATATTGATATCCTACCTACCGACCAGGAGCCTGTTTCACAAAAATATGAGTTATTAATAATAGTCTCTATTTTTGTCATATCAATTTTTGTGAAACACTGACCGACTAATATAATTGAAATAAACTATAAATAATAGTTCATTAATAAGCTATTACTTAATAGACTATTACCATTATTTTGAGAAAAACTATTGAAAATCCCTTATATTATCAGCTCTATTACTATTAATAATAAATAGTTAATAGTGTTTTGTGAAACAGGCCCCTGAACCTACCTTCGCCATTAGGATTTAATTAGCTAATTTTGTAATTACCACCTACTTTGCATGTAAAAATCACACCCCATGTTAACTTCTGTTATCTTGCAACTTAGAAGTCGTTTTTAGCTTTCAATAATCGTGCAATCAGCGAGGCGCGTGTTATCTACTTCACAATAAAACCTGTCAGAACAATCGGACTCTGTTTAATTTAATTATACTTCACAGTACATGGGGATCTTGGAAACGGCATGAAATACAGGGTCGGTTAAATTAGAGAAAAGTTGCACAATTTGATGCTTTTTTTTTTTGAAACTGATTTTTTTTCTTTTGAATATTTTCAGTCGTTGTTGAAATATCCTGAAAAAACTGAAAAATCTAAATTTCTTATTTTAGTCATATCTTTTTTATTATTGGAAACTAATAATGAATAATTTTTTGCAGGCTTATACAGGGTTATGCAAATTTCATGGTGCCAGTATTGGGATATCCTAAACCATAAGAGATACAGGGTTGCTTAAATTAGAGAAAAGTTGCGCTATTTTATGGCCATCTCGAATCCGTCAAAACATGCAAGATATCTGTGACCGTTCCTGAAATATCCTGAAAAAACTGAAAAATCGAGAAATCTTATTTTTGGAATATCTTTCTTACCATTGGAAATTAATAAATAATTTTTTGTAGCCTTACATAAGCCGTTATAAGCTATTTATCTGACGTTTCAAAAATTTTCACAGCCGACTATAGATCCCAGAGTTTTCATAGTCAACTTTCGTTTTTCTTATGGCCGCCATATTATTTTTTTATGTCGTTCGATAAGAAAAAAATAATGGAAACCAAAAACTAATAAACTTCAAAAAATAACTTTCAAAAATTTTTGTTCTTTTTTTTTCTAAAAAAAGACAACTTTTTAGATCGAATATCATAGAGAAATTAACAACCTATAAGGCAAGCAGTATGACTTCATATTGGCCTATTTCAGTTAAGAACTATCTGTTTTTCTTTGAAAAAAGAAGAATAAAAATTTTCCAATTTTTTTTTTCTAAAATTTATTAATTTTTGGTTTACATTATTTTTTTCTTATCGAACGACATAAAAAAATAATATGGCGGCCATAAGAAAAACGAAAGTTGACTATGAAAACTCTGGGATCTAGTCGGCTGTGAAAATTTATTGTATTATATATGTATTATATTATTATATTATATATTTATTGTTTGTAATAACATTCGATAACAAAAATGTCAAGAATTTTATTCTTTTTTCCAAAAAAAAATAAATCTTCATACCGAATATCATATAAAAAGTAAAAAAACATAAAGCAAGTAATATGACTTCATATTAATGTGATTGGGTGAAAAAATGTTTTTTTTTTCTGCGACGGGCTATAAGTTTGACCTTTTTTCCCCGTTGACAGGTAGAAAAATGCCTCATTATATGAGCTGCATCTTATCGGGGAAATAAATGAATTAGCAGGGAAATAAATGAGTACTTATTTCCCCGAAATGGCGGCTTAGGTATAGCTACTATTAACACTCAGATATCATTAAATTTATATCAAATATACGTAAAGGAAAGTTACCTTATAATCCAAATGGCAATTATTAAGGGAATTTTCATAACAATCACTATCCATATTATTAAATTCACTCATCGAAAACAACTAACAAGAATCTTTGCAAAACTGTCTTCAATTTTAACTACAATAATATGACGTTTATGTAATTAAATCGTTTCGTTACCCAGGCAACGTCAATTACGATAAAAGACAGTTTGAAAATCCAAGTTTAACATAAATCATTTTTCCGGCATAATTTTCAGTTATCTAACTACGTTTTTCGACATTCTGACACTGATATTTCTTCTCGCAGATAAAAATTGTATATTACACACAAGAAAAAAGTGCGATGTTGGCTCTCGATGTGTTTGTCCCCTCCGCTAAACGCGTCAGGGACGAAATCACATCTCGAGCTAAAATCTATCACTTTTTTCTCTTGTATAATAAATAACTATTTTTTGAAAAAAGAATAATAAAATTTTTTAATTTTATTTCATGTTATTAATTTTTGGTTTCCTTGATTTATTTTACACCGAACGACATACAAAATCAATATGGCGGCCAAAAGAAAAATAAAAGTTGGCTATGAAAACTTTGGGATCTAGTCGGCTTTGAAAATTTTTGTAATGTCAAATGGATAGCTTTTGACGACTTATGTAAGCCTACAAAAAATAATTAATTACTTCTCAATAATAAAAAAGATATGGCTAAAATAAGAAATTTTGATTTTTCAGTTTTTTCAGGATATTTCACCAATGACTGAAAATATTCGAAAAAATCTTATTAAGCATCAAATTGTGCAACTTTTCTCTAATTTAACAGAGCCTGTATCTCTTGCCGTTTCCAAGATCCCCATGTACTGCCGCTTCCACTGGACACACTGTATACTCATACATTAGGTATTTAATAATAGAGTCATAACTATTTCGAAACTAAAATATCGAAATTTCTTATTTATTGCTGTTGAAAATGAACTGAATATTTTTGTAGGTTCACACAAGTCGTTATTTGGCGTATCCATTTGACATTTCAAAAATTTTCAAAGTCGACTAGATTCAAGAGTTTCCATAGTCTACTTTTGTTTTTCCTATAGCGGATGCGATATCTATTGTTTTTCATGTCGTTCGGTCTAATAAAAATTAGGGAAACGAAAACTCTAATCTAGATTTTTTTATTCTAGTTTTTTAGAAAAAAAAATTATATTCGCCGAATTAATATAAAAAACCACAAAGCGAACTATCTGTGAAAAAAAATTTCTTACGGAAAAAGAAGAATAAAATTTTGAATTTTTTTTTTGCACATCTGCAATTATATGAAATTCTGTTTCAGATTCGAAGTAACTATAAAATTGTGCACAATTTAAACGACCCTGTAGCCGGTTCCGATATCTTTGACCCTGTAGTAAGCCACGAAATAGTTATACAACCCTGTATAATTATATTAAACAAAAGTCGGTTTTTCTAACAGGCTATACATATTGTGAAGTAGATGACATGGACTATTATTGAAAAATAAAAACGATTTCTAAGCTGCCAGGCAACATAAGTTAACATAGGGTGGAATTGTAACTTTAACATGAAATTCCCTATGGCAACGATTAAAATAAATGCACTGTATACAGGGTGTTTCATTAAGGTAGGTAAGCGACCGTATCTCGGAAACTAATGGGCCTATAACCTCAAAATAAAAAATTTCCAGACATAAGTGATCACGAGAAATTCAATGAAAATATTTTAGATGGCCGCACTTCCGGAAATACCGGAAGTTGACACCTACTCCGTTATTTTAACGGGAACACCCTGTAAAATATTTAATTTTTCAAATGTCTGAAGAAATCTAATACAGGTGGTTTTCATCATTGGAATTTAGATTGAGCGGTTTATGAGTTATAAACAAGTGAAAATCGAAAATTTTCAACTTCAAAGCAGTATAGAACTAGAACGACTCAAGATATCTAAAAATGGTTCATGTCTCTATCCTAGCTTTTCATGTTCTATCCCATTATGCGGAGTAAATTTTAATACAGGGTGATGAAAATTATCCGTTTTTTCATCACCCTGTATTAAATTTTAAACCACATAGTATAGGATACTATGTGAAAAGCTAAGATAGGGACACGTAAACGGTTTTTAGATATCTTGAGCCGTTCTAGTTCTACACTGCTTTGAAGTTGAAAATTTTCGATTTTCACTTACAAATACTTACAAATTGAGCTAGGTAGCAAAAATTTAAATGAGAGAACAATCTTGCACCTAACAATTTGTTTTCAAGTTTGAAAAAAATATTTACAAGAATAGTATGTATGTATACAAAGTAAAATTTTTAACAAAATCAATTAAACATACGCCATTTTTTAAATTCTTACAATAAATATCTGAAACTTTCACACTTCACTATTGAAATGACATTAACAGATGTGAGCGATATAAAAAAAATCTTCAAGTTTTAGTTTGAAAAATACAGAGCACAAAATTATTTCAAACTTACAAAAGTGACAAATTTGATTTTGTTGGTCATTTACAAAGACCGATAATTTTAGTTAAAAAATGTGATGGTGAAACTTTACAGGTACAGTTTGTTAAGCTTGAAACTTTTACTTTAAAATGATCTGTTTAGTTTTATTGAAAAAGTTGAATAGATATATTTTTCTATTTTTTAAACAAAAATCAAATTTCTTTTAGTCCGAATTACATGAAATTCATTGCTAAATAAACTTAGATAGCTTTAACAAAAACAACAAAAAAAATTGCTTTGTCTAACTCATAATTATATTTTTATAATAGGACCTCAAAACAGTACATTCAGTGAAAAATATATACGAGTATTTTTTTGATTTTATTTTAAGTGTAATTTGCATAAAAGTATCGTTTTTCAGTAAATCTATGGAAAATGTATTTTTGAAATATATTCTCAAGCTAAAATTTAGCTATGATGTAGCTTATAATCATGAATTAGAAAAAATTTGTTTGAAAGTTAGAGAGAGATACCTAGAGCATGTGAGCATATTGAGCAGGGGCTCGGGATTTATAGCTTTTATATCGAGATTGATTTTTTTTTTGTTCTATTATTATTAGTATAGCCGTTTTTAATAAATCAGGTTTTGGATCCGGCCATATTTGATCAGTCATTCTGGAACTCTATTTTTATAACATTTTATTTTTGATCAGCTATCTCACAAACACTTTAATATAATTTTTAGTTAAAATGCTTTTGAATTATTTTTTATATGTATAATGCTTTCTATTAGATATCAAAGTGATTTCAAAAGTTTTTCAAAGGCCCGTTCTTTTGCTAATTATTCTGAAACGATGTATGTTTTTTTACTTAAGCCTTTACTCTACTGAAAAAAAAAATTGATCGGTTCGGCACTACTAAAAACATTCAGTTCATAAAATATTTTTATCCATTGACAAATCCGTATGACTTTACTCATCTCCATCTCGAATCATTTAAGGTCGTGTATTCGAAACAAGATAGGTAGGTACATAACATACACAGCTATACTTTAAATTATTCATATAAAGTGGTATACATTCGCCTATGTGACTTCCGGATATTTGGCAACACTTCTGGACGCCACTACGTATCTGTCATCAAACTAGGCTATAAAATTGTCTGGAAGCCAGTTCGTATTTTGCGTGAACAGCTTATATACGAAATTTTTTTTTTGAAAAATCGTTACCCCTCTTTTGATATTATTGTTATTCAGCTTCCCCTCATTCCATATATGCAAAAATTTTTGTTTATATATCATCGGTTACTACGGAAGTCAGGTCGCCCTCTCAACATAACGGAAGTCACAGCTTAACACGTATCAATATATATATATATACACGATATATATATATATATATGTGTAAATCGTAAAGTACAGGGACATTTTTAAAAATACAATATAATATCATATTCTCATATACATTAATGACCTGTTATTGAAAATGTGTTCAAAACTAAGATGTATACTAGATTTCTCTTAAATACGTTTTTCGATCAGTTCCAGGACAGTAAAATCTATATGTACAGGATGTCTCATAAGTATAGGTAAAACTTGCCTCTGTACCTTATAGAGGAACTTATTATAGGTGATACGAAAAATTATTTAGAATAAATGTCATT
This sequence comes from Malachius bipustulatus, assembly GCA_910589415.1. NCBI lineage: Eukaryota > Metazoa > Arthropoda > Insecta > Coleoptera > Melyridae > Malachius > Malachius bipustulatus. The sequence goes on from OU342634.1 coordinate 5,558,634, forward strand.
TGTGACAATGCGTTCGTTTTTTGTAAACTAATTTCAGAATGGCCGTCATTTTATATACAGGGTTATGACCTTATTAAGTTACTTTGTTTTTAATACGAAGGTCTACATATTTTTAAATTTTTTGAAACTACTCACAAATGCAAATACATAATATGGGTCTCCGACCTCTTGTTTCGAATTTATTAGGCCTGTTCAGCAAAATATAGCTCAACTTTGAAGCACCATATACAGGATGGTTAACAATTCGATGCTCACCATTGGGATCTCGGAAACGGTAAAAGATCCAGGGTGGGTTAAATTAGAGAAAAGATGCACACTTTAATGCTTATTAAGAATCTGAAAGAAAATTTATAGAAATTTCAGGCGTTGTTGAAATATCCTGAAAAAACTTAAAAATGGAGATTTCTTATTTCAATCATATCTTTTTTATTATCGAAAAGAAATTAAAATATTTTTGTAGGTTTACATAAGTCATCAAAAGCTATCATCTGTCATTTCCAAAATTTTCAAGGACTACTAGATCCTGCAGTTTTAATAGTCAACTTTTGTTTTTTTTATGGCCGCCATATTGTTTTTTTCGTGTCATTCGCTATTAAAAAAATCAAGTGTCACAAAAATTATTATTTATAAATAAAAAACAGACATTTTTTAAAACGTATTATTAAATAAAAATTGGAATATTCCTTGCATTCTAAATAGGTAATCATATAAAGTTTAGTTATTTGCAGTAAACCTTGATTTACATACAATATAACAACATATTAATATCAACAATTTAAAATATTAGGAAATTTACCTTCAGGCAACGCGAACAAGTAGAAGGCCATCTTTTTATTGTTTAAACATCATCTGACGACGCATCAGAAGTTTACCCTTTTTAGAAAATACGCGGACTTAATAACAAGTTATGTGAATTTTTAGACAGTTGTACGTTCTATGCTGGACGTTTTTGAAGTTCAATTTGACATTCCCAACTTTTTGTGAGAATGAGAATGCGATACCCTAGTGAGCGTGAGTGTCGGTAATGCAGGTTCACTAAAATTGACTACAAAATAGCGCCCTCCTCCAACCTGGCAAGAACTAATCTTAGCCGACACACAAACCATACATAATGTAAGCCAGTACACAATCCGGTCCTATATTTAGCCTTTACATTGTCAATTAAAAATTATTGTTTCATAAAGTAAATAAACGATAGATTTTTTTTTACATGTTATTAAATAAAAATTTGAATAATTTTTACATTCTAAGTAGATAATCATAAAGTTTAGTTGTTTGTAAAGAACCTTAAACTAAATATTATACATTTTCATACAATATAACAACTTAATATAATATCAGCAATGGTTAACATTGCGTAGCTTTACCAACTTGCTCTTCTCACGATTGATTTCCAATTTCCATATTCTTCACCCTTCCATCGCCAGCTCTATAACCGTTCTTTTTCTGCTGGACTTTTAATTCAATAAAAACCTGCATAAAATTATAATTCCCGGTTTTTGACACGTAACATTTTACAGTTCACTTACGCATACGCTTACGTTACGAGTGACTTTAGCTTTTGATTTCTTTTATCTCTCTCTTTAATGCTCGTAATTCGTATATATTTATTGATGTTGATTGACATTGACAATTGACAACGTTATAGTTTATTTGACGTTTCTTGTTAACTTAGATTTTCAATAACTATAAAACATCGGGAATTGAACAAAAAAGTCCTTTTGAAACATCTAATAGATTCTTTTTGTTGTTCAGACATTCACAGTTTTACTCTTTATTGGTTCAGTGTGTCATATTATTGGTTATTTAAGTAACGGATAATGTGTTGGTCGTGTCCGCCATATACAAACATCTTCTTGCAGTCTCAGCTGTTTGAACGCTAGGTATGGTCGTTCCTGATGGCTTATATTCCCAGATTGAAAAAGTGTTTTGTCTGTGTCATCTGTCATCGAACTAAATCCTCGTTCCGTAAATCTTTTAGGTTATTTATTGGGTTAGGAAAAGAGATACAGCACGTGGGAATAATAAATGAAATAGGGAACAATCAGCTGATGACTGAAATTATGTTGTTTCAGTCCATTGACCCCATCGGCATATTTCACTATATCTCTTTAATGTTGACTTGACATGACACCGATCTGCTGAATGTATCCTACCTAATGCAAGATCCGGTATTAGAAATACAGGGTCTCAAAATTGACAAAATTGAGATTCTCGATTATTGGAGATAAAATAAAAATTGAGAATAGAGTGAAAATTTTTCCGTTTGCGCTTCGTTAAAAAGTTATTCTTGAAAAGAGCAAAAATTTAACATTTCAACAACACTTTATTAGAAGTAACTAAATGGTATTTAAAAAAAAAAGATGATCAGGATTTGTTCTAAATAGGTATTTAAGTGATGATTTCGATTTTCAATTTTTCTTGTTGAAATGTTAAATTTTTGCTGTTTTCCACAATAACTTTTCAACGAAGCGCAAACGGAAAATTTTTCACTCTATATTTTCAATTTTTTATCTCCATATTAATCGAATCTCAAGAGCACGGGCGTCAATTTTTAGACACCTGTATAGGTATACCCTAATCTGTTATTTAATAATGACAAAATTAAAAAATGTTAGATAATGATAATATATACCTACCTACTTTATAGATCTATAAATCGCAGAATAATGGATTGTTTAGTAGATAAATCGCGTACCGAACCGGCGAGATATTCAAAATGAAGATTGATTTACATCAGGCATTTTTTTAATGCCGCCCCCCCCCCATTGTTCCATAGAGAGAAATGGTCAATGAGTCATTTGTTACGATTGAAAAGCTGCTTTCTGTTGCACGTTAAGTACCTACGTGTACGTTGGAAAAAACGGTTGGAAAAACCATTTTCCGGTTTTTCTGAAATATTTTCTCCATCGGTGGTCTCGAGCCACGAATTAGCTAGTGTGATTTTTTTTCGGAATTTTAGTCGGATCGATAAAAAATTTAGATATTTACCCTTTCGAGATAACATTAATTTTGCATAATTACAGTTTTATTTCAAGAAATATTAAACTGTGATGGATTTGAAAGATTCTGGTGTCTTTTCCTACGAAGTCGATTATGTAGATCTAGAATCTGCAATGACTTTTTCCATCAGACGACGATCAACGGAGATACGATCAGATTGGTGCGAAATTCGGGAAATATCATGACGTCATGTGGAGAGTAGCAGACAACAACTAGAACATACGCGACTAGAACTGTTTTTGGGCGATCGGCATGATTTAGGAGTCGATGCTTACTAATTCGTGTAGGTACGTCAAGAATCCGCAATTAGTTTTTCGATAGGATGACGATCAACGGAGATAAGATCAGATTAGTTCGAAAGCAGAAAATTTTCGAAAGCTTCTCTACTGAACATCAACGAATAAAATTTTGATCGAACACATTTATCGGATATTTCAATCGTTTCTAGGAGGCGGAAAATGAAAAAAACATTTTCCGGTTGGAAAAACCATTTTCCGGTTTTTCTGAAATATTTTCTCCATCATTTCCGTGGTCTCGAGCCACGATTTAGCTAGTGTGATTTTTTCGGAATTTTAGTCGGATCGATAAAAAATTTAGATATTTACCCTTTCGAGATAACATTAATTTTGCATAATTACAGTTTTATTTCAAGAAATATTAAACTGTGATGGATTTGAAAGATTCTGGTGTCTTTTCCTACGAAGTCGATTATGTAGATCTAGAATCTGCAATGACTTTTTCCATCAGACGACGATCAACGGAGATACGATCAGATTGGTGCGAAATTCGGGAAATATCATGACGTCATGTGGAGAGTAGCAGACAACAACTAGAACATACGCGACTAGAACTGTTTTTGGGCGATCGGCATGATTTAGGAGTCGATGCTTACTAATTCGTGTAGGTACGTCAAGAATCCGCAATTAGTTTTTCGATAGGATGACGATCAACGGAGATAAGATCAGATTAGTTCGAAAGCAGAAAATTTTCGAAAGCTTCTCTACTGAACATCAACGAATAAAATTTTGATCGAACACATTTATCGGATATTTCAATCGTTTCTAGGAGGCGGAAAATGAAAAAAACATTTTCCGGTTGGAAAAACCATTTTCCGGTTTTTCTGAAATATTTTCTCCATCATTTCCGTGGTCTCGAGCCACGATTTAGCTAGTGTGATTTTTTCGGAATTTTAGTCGGATCGATAAAAATTTTAGATATTTACCCTTTCGAGATAACATTAATTTTGCATAATTACAGTTTTATTTCAAGAAATATTAAACTGTGATGGATTTGAAAGATTCTGGTGTCTTTTCCTACGAAGTCGATTATGTAGATCTAGAATCTGCAATGACTTTTTCCATCAGACGACGATCAACGGAGATACGATCAGATTGGTGCGAAATTCGGGAAATATCATGACGTCATGTGGAGAGTAGCAGACAACAACTAGAACATACGCGACTAGAACTGTTTTTGGGCGATCGGCATGATTTAGGAGTCGATGCTTACTAATTCGTGTAGGTACGTCAAGAATCCGCAATTAGTTTTTCGATAGGATGACGATCAACGGAGATAAGATCAGATTAGTTCGAAAGCAGAAAATTTTCGAAAGCTTCTCTACTGAACATCAACGAATAAAATTTTGATCGAACACATTTATCGGATATTTCAATCGTTTCTAGGAGGCGGAAAACGAAAAAAACATTTTCCGGTTGGAAAAACCATTTTCCGGTTTTTCTGAAATATTTTCTCCATCATTTCCGTGGTCTCGAGCCACGATTTAGCTAGTGTGATTTTTTCGGAATTTTAGTCGGATCGATAAAAAATTTAGATATTTACCCTTTCGAGATAACATTAATTTTGCATAATTACAGTTTTATTTCAAGAAATATTAAACTGTGATGGATTTGAAAGATTCTGGTGTCTTTTCCTACGAAGTCGATTATGTAGATCTAGAATCTGCAATGACTTTTTCCATCAGACGACGATCAACGGAGATACGATCAGATTGGTGCGAAATTCGGGAAATATCATGACGTCATGTGGAGAGTAGCAGACAACAACTAGAACATACGCGACTAGAACTGTTTTTGGGCGATCGGCATGATTTAGGAGTCGATGCTTACTAATTCGTGTAGGTACGTCAAGAATCCGCAATTAGTTTTTCGATAGGATGACGATCAACGGAGATAAGATCAGATTAGTTCGAAAGCAGAAAATTTTCGAAAGCTTCTCTACTGAACATCAACGAATAAAATTTTGATCGAACACATTTATCGGATATTTCAATCGTTTCTAGGAGGCGGAAAATGAAAAAAACATTTTCCGGTTGGAAAAACCATTTTCCGGTTTTTCTGAAATATTTTCTCCATCATTTCCGTGGTCTCGAGCCACGATTTAGCTAGTGTGATTTTTTCGGAATTTTAGTCGGATCGATAAAAAATTTAGATATTTACCCTTTCGAGATAACATTAATTTTGCATAATTACAGTTTTATTTCAAGAAATATTAAACTGTGATGGATTTGAAAGATTCTGGTGTCTTTTCCTACGAAGTCGATTATGTAGATCTAGAATCTGCAATGACTTTTTCCATCAGACGACGATCAACGGAGATACGATCAGATTGGTGCGAAATTCGGGAAATATCATGACGTCATGTGGAGAGTAGCAGACAACAACTAGAACATACGCGACTAGAACTGTTTTTGGGCGATCGGCATGATTTAGGAGTCGATGCTTACTAATTCGTGTAGGTACGTCAAGAATCCGCAATTAGTTTTTCGATAGGATGACGATCAACGGAGATAAGATCAGATTAGTTCGAAAGCAGAAAATTTTCGAAAGCTTCTCTACTGAACATCAACGAATAAAATTTTGATCGAACACATTTATCGGATATTTCAATCGTTTCTAGGAGGCGGAAAATGAAAAAAACATTTTCCGGTTGGAAAAACCATTTTCCGGTTTTTCTGAAATATTTTCTCCATCATTTCCGTGGTCTCGAGCCACGATTTAGCTAGTGTGATTTTTTCGGAATTTTAGTCGGATCGATAAAAAATTTAGATATTTACCCTTTCGAGATAACATTAATTTTGCATAATTACAGTTTTATTTCAAGAAATATTAAACTGTGATGGATTTGAAAGATTCTGGTGTCTTTTCCTACGAAGTCGATTATGTAGATCTAGAATCTGCAATGACTTTTTCCATCAGACGACGATCAACGGAGATACGATCAGATTGGTGCGAAATTCGGGAAATATCATGACGTCATGTGGAGAGTAGCAGACAACAACTAGAACATACGCGACTAGAACTGTTTTTGGGCGATCGGCATGATTTAGGAGTCGATGCTTACTAATTCGTGTAGGTACGTCAAGAATCCGCAATTAGTTTTTCGATAGGATGACGATCAACGGAGATAAGATCAGATTAGTTCGAAAGCAGAAAATTTTCGAAAGCTTCTCTACTGAACATCAACGAATAAAATTTTGATCGAACACATTTATCGGATATTTCAATCGTTTCTAGGAGGCGGAAAAAGAAAAAAACATTTTCCGGTTGGAAAAACCATTTTCCGGTTTTTCTGAAATATTTTCTCCATCATTTCCGTGGTCTCGAGCCACGATTTAGCTAGTGTGATTTTTTCGGAATTTTAGTCGGATCGATAAAAAATTTAGATATTTACCCTTTCGAGATAACATTAATTTTGCATAATTACAGTTTTATTTCAAGAAATATTAAACTGTGATGGATTTGAAAGATTCTGGTGTCTTTTCCTACGAAGTCGATTATGTAGATCTAGAATCTGCAATGACTTTTTCCATCAGACGACGATCAACGGAGATACGATCAGATTGGTGCGAAATTCGGGAAATATCATGACGTCATGTGGAGAGTAGCAGACAACAACTAGAACATACGCGACTAGAACTGTTTTTGGGCGATCGGCATGATTTAGGAGTCGATGCTTACTAATTCGTGTAGGTACGTCAAGAATCCGCAATTAGTTTTTCGATAGGATGACGATCAACGGAGATAAGATCAGATTAGTTCGAAAGCAGAAAATTTTCGAAAGCTTCTCTACTGAACATCAACGAATAAAATTTTGATCGAACACATTTATCGGATATTTCAATCGTTTCTAGGAGGCGGAAAATGAAAAAAACATTTTCCGGTTGGAAAAACCATTTTCCGGTTTTTCTGAAATATTTTCTCCATCATTTCCGTGGTCTCGAGCCACGATTTAGCTAGTGTGATTTTTTCGGAATTTTAGTCGGATCGATAAAAAATTTAGATATTTACCCTTTCGAGATAACATTAATTTTGCATAATTACAGTTTTATTTCAAGAAATATTAAACTGTGATGGATTTGAAAGATTCTGGTGTCTTTTCCTACGAAGTCGATTATGTAGATCTAGAATCTGCAATGACTTTTTCCATCAGACGACGATCAACGGAGATACGATCAGATTGGTGCGAAATTCGGGAAATATCATGACGTCATGTGGAGAGTAGCAGACAACAACTAGAACATACGCGACTAGAACTGTTTTTGGGCGATCGGCATGATTTAGGAGTCGATGCTTACTAATTCGTGTAGGTACGTCAAGAATCCGCAATTAGTTTTTCGATAGGATGACGATCAACGGAGATAAGATCAGATTAGTTCGAAAGCAGAAAATTTTCGAAAGCTTCTCTACTGAACATCAACGAATAAAATTTTGATCGAACACATTTATCGGATATTTCAATCGTTTCTAGGAGGCGGAAAATGAAAAAAACATTTTCCGGTTGGAAAAACCATTTTCCGGTTTTTCTGAAATATTTTCTCCATCATTTCCGTGGTCTCGAGCCACGATTTAGCTAGTGTGATTTTTTCGGAATTTTAGTCGGATCGATAAAAAATTTAGATATTTACCCTTTCGAGATAACATTAATTTTGCATAATTACAGTTTTATTTCAAGAAATATTAAACTGTGATGGATTTGAAAGATTCTGGTGTCTTTTCCTACGAAGTCGATTATGTAGATCTAGAATCTGCAATGACTTTTTCCATCAGACGACGATCAACGGAGATACGATCAGATTGGTGCGAAATTCGGGAAATATCATGACGTCATGTGGAGAGTAGCAGACAACAACTAGAACATACGCGACTAGAACTGTTTTTGGGCGATCGGCATGATTTAGGAGTCGATGCTTACTAATTCGTGTAGGTACGTCAAGAATCCGCAATTAGTTTTTCGATAGGATGACGATCAACGGAGATAAGATCAGATTAGTTCGAAAGCAGAAAATTTTCGAAAGCTTCTCTACTGAACATCAACGAATAAAATTTTGATCGAACACATTTATCGGATATTTCAATCGTTTCTAGGAGGCGGAAAATGAAAAAAACATTTTCCGGTTGGAAAAACCATTTTCCGGTTTTTCTGAAATATTTTCTCCATCATTTCCGTGGTCTCGAGCCACGATTTAGCTAGTGTGATTTTTTCGGAATTTTAGTCGGATCGATAAAAAATTTAGATATTTACCCTTTCGAGATAACATTAATTTTGCATAATTACAGTTTTATTTCAAGAAATATTAAACTGTGATGGATTTGAAAGATTCTGGTGTCTTTTCCTACGAAGTCGATTATGTAGATCTAGAATCTGCAATGACTTTTTCCATCAGACGACGATCAACGGAGATACGATCAGATTGGTGCGAAATTCGGGAAATATCATGACGTCATGTGGAGAGTAGCAGACAACAACTAGAACATACGCGACTAGAACTGTTTTTGGGCGATCGGCATGATTTAGGAGTCGATGCTTACTAATTCGTGTAGGTACGTCAAGAATCCGCAATTAGTTTTTCGATAGGATGACGATCAACGGAGATAAGATCAGATTAGTTCGAAAGCAGAAAATTTTCGAAAGCTTCTCTACTGAACATCAACGAATAAAATTTTGATCGAACACATTTATCGGATATTTCAATCGTTTCTAGGAGGCGGAAAACGAAAAAAACATTTTCCGGTTGGAAAAACCATTTTCCGGTTTTTCTGAAATATTTTCTCCATCATTTCCGTGGTCTCGAGCCACGATTTAGCTAGTGTGATTTTTTCGGAATTTTAGTCGGATCGATAAAAAATTTAGATATTTACCCTTTCGAGATAACATTAATTTTGCATAATTACAGTTTTATTTCAAGAAATATTAAACTGTGATGGATTTGAAAGATTCTGGTGTCTTTTCCTACGAAGTCGATTATGTAGATCTAGAATCTGCAATGACTTTTTCCATCAGACGACGATCAACGGAGATACGATCAGATTGGTGCGAAATTCGGGAAATATCATGACGTCATGTGGAGAGTAGCAGACAACAACTAGAACATACGCGACTAGAACTGTTTTTGGGCGATCGGCATGATTTAGGAGTCGATGCTTACTAATTCGTGTAGGTACGTCAAGAATCCGCAATTAGTTTTTCGATAGGATGACGATCAACGGAGATAAGATCAGATTAGTTCGAAAGCAGAAAATTTTCGAAAGCTTCTCTACTGAACATCAACGAATAAAATTTTGATCGAACACATTTATCGGATATTTCAATCGTTTCTAGGAGGCGGAAAATGAAAAAAACATTTTCCGGTTGGAAAAACCATTTTCCGGTTTTTCTGAAATATTTTCTCCATCATTTCCGTGGTCTCGAGCCACGATTTAGCTAGTGTGATTTTTTCGGAATTTTAGTCGGATCGATAAAAAATTTAGATATTTACCCTTTCGAGATAACATTAATTTTGCATAATTACAGTTTTATTTCAAGAAATATTAAACTGTGATGGATTTGAAAGATTCTGGTGTCTTTTCCTACGAAGTCGATTATGTAGATCTAGAATCTGCAATGACTTTTTCCATCAGACGACGATCAACGGAGATACGATCAGATTGGTGCGAAATTCGGGAAATATCATGACGTCATGTGGAGAGTAGCAGACAACAACTAGAACATACGCGACTAGAACTGTTTTTGGGCGATCGGCATGATTTAGGAGTCGATGCTTACTAATTCGTGTAGGTACGTCAAGAATCCGCAATTAGTTTTTCGATAGGATGACGATCAACGGAGATAAGATCAGATTAGTTCGAAAGCAGAAAATTTTCGAAAGCTTCTCTACTGAACATCAACGAATAAAATTTTGATCGAACACATTTATCGGATATTTCAATCGTTTCTAGGAGGCGGAAAATGAAAAAAACATTTTCCGGTTGGAAAAACCATTTTCCGGTTTTTCTGAAATATTTTCTCCATCATTTCCGTGGTCTCGAGTCACGATTTAGCTAGTGTGATTTTTTCGGAATTTTAGTCGGATCGATAAAAAATTTAGATATTTACCCTTTCGAGATAACATTAATTTTGCATAATTACAGTTTTATTTCAAGAAATATTAAACTGTGATGGATTTGAAAGATTCTGGTGTCTTTTCCTACGAAGTCGATTATGTAGATCTAGAATCTGCAATGACTTTTTCCATCAGACGACGATCAACGGAGATACGATCAGATTGGTGCGAAATTCGGGAAATATCATGACGTCATGTGGAGAGTAGCAGACAACAACTAGAACATACGCGACTAGAACTGTTTTTGGGCGATCGGCATGATTTAGGAGTCGATGCTTACTAATTCGTGTAGGTACGTCAAGAATCCGCAATTAGTTTTTCGATAGGATGACGATCAACGGAGATAAGATCAGATTAGTTCGAAAGCAGAAAATTTTCGAAAGCTTCTCTACTGAACATCAACGAATAAAATTTTGATCGAACACATTTATCGGATATTTCAATCGTTTCTAGGAGGCGGAAAATGAAAAAAAACATTTTCCGGTTGGAAAAACCATTTTCCGGTTTTTCTGAAATATTTTCTCCATCATTTCATCAGTCTCTATAGTCTGAATATGATATGATAAAGCTATATCCGGGGCCAATCCTGCTCTGTGCGCTTCGAAACGGTTGGCCTCGTCGTCAAGTTGGTACTTCCGAGACCCGGCGTCGCGATTCTACCCAGGACCGGACTCCCAAAACCGATTTTTAGTGCGTTTTTTTTTTTTGGCTAACCATGCATTTGCAAACCAAATGGATACCTTCCTGGTCCCCCACCCCTATATCCCTAAGTGCCATAGTCAAACTGTGGGATACCCGGAACTACTGCTTTAGATTTGGCCTTATTATCTCCGAAACACCCTGCTACTGTATATAACTATATGTTCCTATTATAAGTAGGTATAAGTAGTAGTAGTAGTAGTAGGTCTAAGTACTACCTACCTAGGTACTTATCCTTACAAAACTAATATACAGGGTGTCCCATAATATGTGGGCAATCTCCCGGATTTGGGTAAATTTCGTAAAAATAAATGAAAAAATAGCTATAAAATTAATTCCTCAGAGACACCCCTACAAAGATATTAGCTGTTGAAGTTGAGGGTTGAAAATCAATTTTTTGCAATAACTTTTTTATTTCTTGACCGATTTTGATAATTTTTGGTGTTATTTTGTATTATTTTGAACTGTTTGGAATAGTGTTTCATAATCTTTGGTAGCACATACATAGACCTCGGGATGGCATAACCCCCTCATTCACTTGAAAGAAAACAAAAAAAATAATAATTTTACAGTTTTTTAAGGTTAATTTTCTTTTTATTTGATATTTTTTACATAAAAAATGTGTGTTTATTTATTTCGATAGAGCGAACCGTTATCGAGATAAACGTCCTTCTAATAGTTGATGCGTCGCAGGAACTTTCTAAATTTCAAGTAAATTTTAACAAAATGGCTGACCTATGACAGTAAATTGAGCAGGAAACAAAATAATAACTTAATTAAATACACGTCAGTGTCAAAAGATTTCATTCCATGCAGATTCAATTCTAACTGATTTTCTGCGTATTCAGAGTTTTTGTAACTCATTTTAAAATCAGTTAGACTTGAATCTGCATGAAATAAAATCTTTGACACTATTTGACGTGTATTTAATTAAGTTATTGTTTTGTTTCCTGCTCAATTTACTGTCAAAGGTCAGCCATCTTGTTAAAATTTACTCTAAATTTGAAAAGTTCCTGCGACGCATCACCTATTAGAAGGACGTTTATCTCGATAACGGTTCGCTCTATCGAAATAAATAAGGATACATTTTTTACGTAAAAAATATCAAGTAATAAGAAAATTAACCTTAAAAAACTGTAAAATTATTATTTTTATTGTTTTCTTTCAAGTGAATGAGGGGGTTATGCCATCCCGAGGTCTATGTATGTGCTACCAAAGATTATGAAACACTATTCTAAACAGTTCAAAATAATACAAAATAAAACCAAAAATTATCAAAATCGGTCAAGAAATAAAAAAGTTATTGCAAAAAATTGATTTTCAACCCTCAACTTCAACAGCTAATATCTTTGTAGGGGTGTCTCTGAGGAATTAATTTTATAGCTATTTTTTCATTTATTTTTACGGAATTTACCCAAATCCGGGAGATTGCCCACATATTACGGGACACCCTGTATACCTACTAATACTACCTACCTTAAGGTAGGTATAGATAGTATATATCTAGGGTATACCTGCCAGTATGTATGTACCCCCATAATAATATAATACCCAATGAATCGAGGAATATTGTGCGGAAATTTTTATTTAAAAATAATAATGTTGTCTTCGTTAGGGGAATAAATATATAATTTATGTTGTTAATTGTTTCCCTTATAAATTATAAAAATTTTTGACCACTATTTAGGAAGGAACTAATTTTTAACTAGAAATTTGTACCGACGATTTAAGATATTACATCGTGGTTGTGTGTTATCGTTGATTGAAATATTGTCAAGCTTGTACCTACCTAATCAAAAAAACGGGAAAAGTTGCACGTGCAGCAACCGATTGGATAGGTTTTGTTTTTTTGAGGCTGCGAGATCTAACTCTACGACTGTCTTGCTACTGCGAATTGCGTTGCGAGTCAATCAGTTTTCAATTTCCAATCTTTCCGTGTGGCATCTAGTGCTGGGCGATACCGGGAAAGGTATCGCTACAGTGTATCGATCCGTATAGTAATCGCTCCTAATAATAGTCGCGTCAATGAATACTTAAAACAGCGGCAATAGTTGGAAAGTCCTCAGAAACAGCATCGATTTTGATGATTCTGGCTTTTTAAATGTCTTTTTATATTATTAAAATCAGAAACCTCTTGGAGCGGGGAAGACATTATATAAATATGTCCACTTTCAATTGGCTCACCACAAATAGGAGTCATTAGAGAAAAGTCACACAATTTTACGCTTAAAATGTATCTGAAAAAAAATTAGGATAACTTCAGTCGTTGCGGACATAATACGCCTGAAGAACTGAATAATCGATACCTATTTCTTATTTTCTTCGTATCTTTTTTATTGTTGCAAATTGATAAATTATTTTTTGTAGGCTTACCTACATAAGTCATCAAAAGCTATATGCATTTAACGTTATAAAATGTTTCTAAACCGAAAAAAATTCCTAAAAAATTCTAAGCTATGACTTATTGATCCCATGCAGAGATGAGTTTCCAAAGTAAATTTTTGTTTTTATAATGGCCGCCATATTGTTTTATTATGTAGTTCGGTATCAAGAAAATTAATGAAAATCAAATCAATGACGAAAAACAATATGGCGACCATTAGAAAAATATAAGTTAATTACGAATACTCTGGGGGATCTGGTGGGCTTCGAAAATTATTGTAATGTCAAATAGATAGCTTTTGATGACTTATGTAAGCCTACAGAAAATAATTTATTAATTTTCAACGATGAAAAACAAACGAAGAAAATAAGAAATCTCTATTTTTTAGTTTTTCAGGATATTTCAGGAACGACTCAAAATAGCCAATTTTTTAAAAATTCTTATTAAGGATAAAATTGTGCAACTTTTATCTAATTTAACCGACTCTATCTTTTACCGTTTACAAGATCCCCATACTGCCACTTACACTGGAAACACCTGTATTTGTCATAAAATAGTTAGCAATGAAACTCATGAAAACAAGGATAAAAATCATCAATAAGAATAAATCACATGCTTAATCTATTAAAAACCTCACTGAGGATCGGTAGGTAGAGTCAAATTATTTTAGAACTGACACCGTGCGTGGGTTCGAATCCCAGCGTCGCCATAGATTATTTGTGCTCGTATATTTAAACTATTAATTTATACAAAAAAAGTCATTGCTAGTTCTCAAAGCCTTATATTACCGAAGTATCTATAAGTCCTTTCTATAGGTCTACACAGTAGTTAAGCGACCGTTCTCCTTTTTTTTTAATACTATAATAAATAAAAATTACTTATCTTCATCTTCATTTTTCTTCAAATGTGAATATCTCGGTTTGGTGCGCGATTTAGCTAGGCAACCCATTTGCGATTTATCAATCTATACAATATTATCAACATTTATGCCCGGTTGTTCAAACGTTAATTAAAAATTTTCAGATAATTACTGATTTTAAAATGCCCTGTATTATCAAACTGTTTGTCTGATATTGCTGAAAATAAATTCTGCTCCCTTTAAGAAGAGTTAATTAATGATTAAAAATGAAAGATCATTAAATATATTGGCCGTATTTTCAAAACTTGCAATTTAAAATCAGTTTCCGGCCCTTAATCTTTGCCATAATTAAATAACAGATGAGGGTACCTATATATTTCTAATCCCGGATCTTAGACTAATATTATGCACATCCATATCGTGTATCGAACCCGAAACGCTGGAAAACATCGGTATTAGGTAGGTATCGCCCAACACTAATTCCGTCCTGTCCATTGGATTTTTAAATTGTTTCATATTTGAATATTCCGTCTGCGTTTCTCTTCTGTGCTTGTCTCACCTCACCTCAGCCCTGCCTCAGAGCAGTCAGAGCAGTCCCTCTAAATTCTAAAATCGTCTCGCGGGTTAAATTTTTTTTTAGCGTACCGAGTCCCGAGTATCTGCACCTACTTGCTGCGTAGTGAAGTGAGTGTTGTTTGTTAATTGTTATGTGGTATTTATTGTTTTAGTGAATAATAAGTGAATAATAAGTGAAAATAAGTGAAGTAAGTATAGAAAATCCTTATATAGCCTAGGTATATAATAAATTGAATTAGTATTGTTTATTTGTACTTACCATTTACCCCATCAGGTAAATATTGATTGTACTTCAGTAGGTAGGTATGTAGGAGATAGGTGTACCTACTTTTAGTTAATTTACCAAGTAGGTACCTACCTAGGTAATTATAAGTGTATTTCACCTGTTGCGTAGGCGTAGGTATTTCACCTGTTTCGTAGGTGTATTTTACAAAAAATTTTGAATATTTTCAACATGAGGCAGAGTTTTTTTTTAAAGATTTGGTTTATTATTTTTATTTAGTTACCTATTTTAATATATTTTTTGTTTTTGGTCATTATACAGTGTGCAAGAGTTAGGGAATAACATTGGCATATTGGAAACGGTAAGAAATATACGAGGTCGGTTAAATTAGATAAAAAGTTTCACAATGTTAACATTATACTTATAAAGAATCTGAAAAAATATTAGTTATATCTATTTTCAGTGATTGCTGAAATACCTTTGCTCAAAAAAATTAAAAATCGAGAATTCTTATTTCAAGTGAAATTATCCAGCAAAATAGGTACCTATATACCTACTAAACTATGAATAAGAGAAAGAAAATTTCTTATTTCAGCCATATCTCTCTTTATTATTGAAAATTGATTAAACATTTTTATAGGTTTAGATACCTACCTACATAAGTCGTTATCAGCTAGGAATATAGCTGTGACATTCAGAAAATTTTCAAAGCTTATATACCTACTAGGTCCCAGAGTTTTCATAGTCAACTTTTGTTCTTCTCATGACGGCCATATTATTTTTTTTATGTCGTTCGGTATAAAAAAATTATGGAAACCAGAAATTATTAACATTAAAAAAATAATTGTTTTTTTTTTTTTTTTAAACGAAAACCGAAACATTTCCCCACCGAATCACGTCAATGTGAAATAATATTACTTGTCTTATGTTTTAAATTTCTCTTTGTTGCTTCTCCATTAATGAAAATGCTCCTCCAAACCTAAGTTTCTGCTTGCCGTTTCTCCGAAAATGCTTTTTTAGTTGTGACTACAAACTTTCCTACTACCTTAAGATAGAGGCTCTTGAACTTCAAGAAAATGATTTGTACTTTAAATTGACATCTAAGTAGATACCTTAAGTATACCTTACCTACTAAGCCGCATGCACCTATTATTACATACCTCGATTCGAAAATAAAATAAATGACTCACTTTACAAAAAAGCAATTTCAGATAAGGGCCAGCAGGAAGCAGTTTCCTCGAAAGATAGTTTGACACTTCAAATTGCTTTTGTTTATGTATTTTATTTTATTTCCGAATCAAGGTTATTTTAACAGTAAAAATATTTTCATCATTATTATTATGTACCTTATTGCAGGTTTTCATCTCCCTCCTGTTGACTTTAGTTTCATTATTGAGAATAATGTAAAATGTTTGCTCTGGTTAAATTTACTGATCAATCCCAGGCAATATGTTCAACCAGGAATATAACAAATTGCATTGGTAAAAATTGTACGGTCAAGTACAGTGGTTGTAAATACCAAGCCAGCATAATATCATGGAGTGGTAAATTATTTTAATTCATTATAATTATCATAACCAATGACATGAGCGTTGTTTAGTCAGGCCCGGGAGGGGTCAAAGTACCCAAGACCCAAAAAATGAATTATGTGAAAATTTACCTATTTTAATTCTATTTTTAGTTCTTAAAAAAATACACCACTCACAGACCTATGGTGATAAAAAATTGTTTTCGTATTTTGTATAAATTTTTTTGTCAACTACGGTTTTCCACCATATCCAATGAGAACCAAGTATACCTACCTATAATAATATGAAAAACAAATACTATGATCTTATTTTTATCATTTCGATTTCATGATCTAGACTTTTTATCCCTCTCTTGCAATAAATTATGGAACGACGCTCATGAACTATGGATCCTAAGTGAACAATAATAATTGTTTTTTAATATTTCAGATGACCGGAATGAACTTCAAAAACTTCAAAGAGCTAAACATACAAAGGATGATGGAAAGTCGAAAGATAACTTGGGGGATGATGCCCCACTTACTAAGGAGAAGCTTCACAGGAGTGCTATATTGAGTCCTATAAACAAGCAAGGTATGTATTGACTTTAAAGAATAAAAATAAACACTACGGGTCTTACACAAAATGTATACCTACAGAATTATCAGAGGTTTAAGAATCTTCTTTCACACAATTGTGAATTCAAAAGATTTCAAAAGAAGTGCGCAAAGTAGCACATTTCTCACGAGCGTGAAGTTGAGTACCGCAAGTGAGGAATTGCATTTGTGCACGTGTGTCACACTATACTTTTCCTAATAGCATAACAAGACAATTTTTTATTCAATGAAATTTTAAATACTGTTTAAAAAGCGACTGTTTTACCCATCACTATTGTAGTCACAGTGAGTTCTCAGTTACCGCCCATCACTATTGCTTACATCAAACCAGTATGGAAATGATTTTTGGCTATGCCTTATGTCACTTTGTCGCACAGTTTTGTCTACATTTTCAATTTCTTTTGGTATTTTTTTTTTAATTTTTAGAAAATAATAAAAAAATTAGCCAACATTTGGCTAACTTTAAAATTCAAATTTTTTTAATTAAACTTTTTAAGCATTGAGGTAATGCCTTGACCTAAAAGATAAAACATCTATAGCATTAAATTGATTTAAATTATTTTTATTAGGGCTTCAAACACTTATGCCCGTATTCACAAACGATAATTTCCTAAATAATTACGTAATCAATTATACCCATCTCATTCTATTGCAAAAAAACTGCATATCTCCATCTCTCTCATTTAAATAATTACGTAATTATTTAGGAAATTATCGTTTGTGAATACGGGCATTAAAATAGCAAAAAAGTATTACAGGTGTCCCAGCTCATTCGAAGCGGTCTCTGTGCCAAACGATGGATAAAAAAAAATGCAAAATTCGAGTACAGGATCACAATGGCCATAATTTAAAATTAGTATTGCACTTTTTGTCCCATAAATAAAAATGAATATTGGATGGCTGTGTAAAGCCCAAGTGTCAGAAATGTTCAAGTAGCGTCAAGGGCCTCTGACGTAACCTAACGACTACTGTGAAGCAGCCAGGACCCCCGTATCAAACCAAATTTCGCCATAATCGCTGGTTTAGCTTTTATAAACAAAAACAATTTGAGAATTGACATTTTGACATCTAGTGGCCAAACCAAGCAACTTTGGACTAAGATAATTTGACTTTAGTGGACTTGGTTTCACCCGAGAAACATTTGGTAGAGAGCTGTAAACTCATTTCAAGGACACCTGTATATTGGGGAATTATTTTATTTACACAGGGTATTCCATACACAAAGCAGGGGCGTGTAGGGCAATCCAAAATATGGTGATTTAACGCAACTTACCTTCTATACTAAGTTGCACACTTGAGAAACTTCTCAAGTTATAGGCCTTGAAATAGGGGTTTCAAATTTCGAAACAATTAAATATTTCAGTTATACTGAAAGGTATACTTGTACACGAAAGCTATACTTGTACTTGGAAAAAACAAATTTGGTACACGGTGTATGTGTACAAAGGGCGTTCATCGACTGACAGTAAGAAGAGTTAAATTGTGTAACTTTCATGGGTTGATAAGGTACGATAAACCCTTAAAAAGTAAGATATTTTTAACATTGTTGTATCTTTTGTGGAAACTCTGTAATTGGGTTAATTTTACCTGTTGAGTTTCCCAAATTATTAATAAATAAATAAATATGTTGGCTGATTTTAGAAATTTGATTTTATGGAGATTTTATTGCTCAGACTTTTATTTCTCTTATTATTAAAAAAAAAGTCGTTTTCAACTTTTCTCCCTGATCGTCAAGTTTGACATTTAATTTAAAGCCAACTTTTGAACTTTCAATGATTTTAAATAACAGTGGACGTATAGTACATACAGTACGTATAGTGGGTACGTATTGTTAGTTATTCAGGTTTTCGTTGAAAACACAAAGTTAAAAAAAAACAGGAGAAATGAAAGTTTGAAAATTAAATTCTCCATAAAATGAAGTAAAAATTTCTCAAATCGGCCAACAGATTAAAAATTGTGAACATTTAAATGGGGCATCATTCCTCATCAACTTTTTGATATGCTACAATTGAACTCTTTTACTTATTGTCAATGAAAAAAATATCTTGGCACGGTGTACCAAATTTGGTATTTCTAAGTTTAAGCATAACTGAGATATTGATTTTATCCTAAATTTGAAAACCCACTTTCAAGTCCTATAACTTCTCAGGGGTGCAACTTAGTATAGAGGTAAGCTCCGCTAAATCGCTACTTTTTGGGTTTACAAGTCCCTGAAACATGCAAATGTTTGGTGATTTTCAGATTTCAATAAGGGAGATACAGATTCAAATGTTTGGTGATTTTCAGATTTCAATAAGGGAGATACAGATTCAGATGATGACTGCATACCGGAGAAAGAATCGGATGCTGCTTCTGACGTCAGCAGTACAATTGATGAAGTGGAGAATAACTTGCAGACTTCTGCTGTACATTCATCCAGAAATGAGTCTTCCATCATTTTTGATGTTTCACCTTCCGCAAATTCTCAAGGTATGGAATGCGATCACAGCGTTATGCATGTTGAATTATCGCGAGGACACAGTGGAGACATGAAACGGAATTTTTGGACGTGTAGGGCAATCCAAAATATTGTGATTTAACGCCACTAGGGATGTTCCGAATACTCGTATTCGTGAGTGTTCACCATATTGAAATATTTGTATTCGTAATCATATTCGCCAAAATTCATAGGAATACTATACGAATATTTGAATTTAAAATTAATGTAATATAGAGTAATGTACTATATTAATAGTAATAATTGTCACTGTTTAAAATTTATATTGTATTGACTTTTTGGGCTTTAAAAGAATTATTTTTATAACAAATATAAAACATTTTAGTATTCATTTAGTGCGAGTTATGATAATTTCAGCACTAGTCAGATAAGAAAAGTCCGAAAGCGCATACAAAATGATGTTTGAAAGAGGTACACATTGACTAGAACTCTTTGCAGTAACGCCTGTTGATATTATTTACTCAAGGTCATATATTTGTATTTGCTAATATTCATATGAGTATTTGTACTCGCATTCCTATTAGCAAATACGAATTTTTGTATATTCGGAACATCCCTACTGTATACTAAGTTGCACACTTGAGAAACTCCCCAAGTTATAGGCCTTGAAATAGTGGTTTCAAATTTCGAAACAATTAAGTATTTTAGTTATACAGGATTATCCCGAAATGGCGAACACGGACAGCATCACAGCATCCATTGTGGATTAACGATTCCAATTTCATTTATTCTTTTCTCCAGTATGGCTCACTTAAGAAGATGACCACTTTTGTGGAAAATAAAGTCACAACACTACACTGGATATCCTTCAGGCAGAAAAATAATGTGTAGATCTACAATACCCAGATAGATGTTACCATGGAAACATATGAAATGGCAAGTCCAGTAAAGCTTAAAACAATAAACAATGCTCGAATACATATTCGATAATATTATTCAAAATCTCGAATTCGAACAACGATGCCATATTGAAAAATTTTGTTGAACTCAGGGAATAGGTATACTTTAAATGCCTGTAATTCCGTTCCTGATTATAAAAAAAATAAAAAGCAAACACTATCGTAATAGTTATGTCAAATCTGTGCTTTGCCAGTGGAGGTTGTTTAAATTTGACTGCCATTTTGATTTAAATTCTAGAAAAAGGACGCCCCATAACTCGGTAATGAAGTCGAGGAAACCATTTTTGTTTTAAATTTACAGTCTTTCTGACCATCCTCTACAACACCCTGTAAACAGTGTCCGCCATTTCGGGGGATCCCCCTGTACTGAAAGGTATAGGTACTTGTAGTTAGAAAAAACAAATTTGGTACACGGTGTATGTGTACCAAGGCGTTCATTGACTGACAGTAAGAAGAGTTTTTTTTGAAGAAATTGTGTAATTTTAATGGGTTGATAAGGTACGATGCACCGTTAAAATGTGACAGATATTTTTAACATGTTGGCTGATTTTAGAAATTTGATTTTATGGGGATTTTATTGCTCAGACTTTTCTCTTATTAAAAAAAAGTCGTTTTCAACTTTTCTCCCCGATCGTCAAGTTTGACATTTAATTTAAAAGCCATCTTTTGAACTTTCAATGATTTTAAATAACAGTGGACGTATAGTACATACAGTACGTATAGTGGGTACGTATTGTTAGTTATTCGGGTTTTCGTTGAAAACGACAAAATTAAAAAAAAAAAACAGGAGAACTGAAAGTTTGAGAATTAAATTCTTCATAAAATGAAGTTTAATTTCTCAAATCGGCCAACAGATTAAAAATTGTGTAACATTTGAATTCCTTATCAACCCTGTGACTACACTTTAACTCTTTTACTTATTGTCAATGAAAAAATATCTTGGTACGGTGTACCAAATTTAGTATTTCTAAGCTTAAGCATAACTGAGATATTGATTTCATCCGAAATTTGAAACCCCACTTTCAAGTCCTATAACTTCTCAGGGGTGCAACTTAGTATAGAGAGGTAAGCCCCGGTAAAACGCCATATTTTGGGTTTACACGCCCCTGAAACATACAAATGTTTGGTGATTTTCAGATTACAATCAGGGAGATACAGATTCAAATGATGACTACATACCGGAGAAAGAATCGGATGCTGCTTCTGACGTCAGCAGTACAGTTGATGAAATGGAGAATAACTTGCAAACTTCTGCTGTACATTCATCCAGAAATGAGTCTTCCATCATTTTTGATGTTTCAGCTTCCGCAAATTCTCAAGGTACAACGGCATGCGATGACAGAGTTATGCATGTTGAATTATCGCGAGGACGCAGTGGTGATATGAAACGGAATTTTTGTTTCTACTGTTGTAAGAAACAGGGGAAGATTGCTCGACATTTAGAGCTTCAGCACAAAAATGAAGAAGATGTCAAAAAATTTACTGCTTTGCCTAAAAATAGTTTGGAACGTAGGAAAATTATCGCAGTGATTCGCAGAAAGGGCAATTACGCTTTCAATACGAATGAAAATCTTAATGACGGAGAATTAATTGTTGCAAGAAGACCAAATGCTAAGTTAAAGCGAACAGCTTGTGATTTCAAAGCTTGCGGGAATTGCAAGGGTTATTTTGCAAAAAGCAGTCTCAGGGTACACTTTAAAAATTGTACTGGCATCAGCAGCAAAAAGAACAGGATTGTGATGGTTATGAGTAAAAAGGTAATGGGCCGCATACATTCACGAGCTACAGAAGCTGTTAGGAAACAGCTTTTCCCGCCATTGAGAGAAGACGAAGTTGTACGCCTGATTCGATACGATGAATTAGTTATTGTTTATGCTAACAAAATGTGCGATAAGTACAAGAATCCTCGATTCTATGAAATGATACGACAACGTATGAGACTTCTTGGGCGATTTTTGTTGACAATAAAAAAATTGAACAATGAAGTAACAGATCTCGCCTCTGTTTATGATCCAAAATATTGTGATTATACACTCAGAGCAATCAACATCGAAGCTCGTTTAAATGAATTCACAAAAAGTTATGAAGTGCCCACAACAGCTTCCAGTCTTGGTACACTACTGAAACAAGTTGGAAACATTCTTATAAATGAATGCATAAAAAAACATGATGAAGATAAGAGGAAAAATGCAAAAAATTTTCTGAAACTTCTTGTTCAAGAAGTAGCAATCAGTGTTAACCGCACGGTCGTGGAGTCACAAGTTGAGCACAGAAGACGAAAGAAAGTCGAACTTCCTTCAATGGAAGACATAAAAAAACTGCATTCATACCTATCACAAAAACGAAATTTAGCTTTTCAGAAATTAACTTCAAAATTTATATATGAAGATTGGATGGACCTAGCAGAATTAACGCTTACATCTATTCAGGTATTCAATCGACGTAGAGCTGGAGAAGTTGAACGAATTTTAATTGATGACTTCAACACTTATCAAGGAATTGATGAAAACACAGATAAAGATCTATTTGAATCACTGTCACTACAAAGTCAAGAGACAGCCAGAAAGTACGTTCGATTTGCCATTAGAGGCAAATTGAATCGTACCGTTCCAGTTTTATTAGACATTCATTTACTTGAGTGTGTCAAACTTATTTTGCACTACAGAAGAGATGCAAAAGTTCGGGATAAGAATCCCTACGTATTTGGCATACCGGGAGGTAGCAAAGAGGATCATAAATATTTAAGAGCATGTATTTTAATGCGAAAATTTTCTGCTCAGTGCGGGGCTACTCACCCTTATAGATTACGTGGCACTAAATTACGAAAACATATCGCCACAACTTGTATTTCTTTGAATTTGTCGGAACATGAAGTTACTGATTTGGCAAATTTCATGGGACATGCCGAAAAAATACATAAAGATATTTATCGTCAACCTGTCTTGAACAGAGAAATTCTTAGAATGTCAAAACTCCTAGAAACAGCACAAGGTGCAAATGAAGATGATAACAGTGAAGATGATGAAATTGAAGAGAGAAGTGGACCTGTTTCCAGAAGGACCTCGAAACCAGTTAAAGAAAGATCAATGACTCGTCAGGATTCGAAGAATGTTACAAAGTCTTTTTCAAATTGTATGAGAAAGAAACGTTCTAGTAAGTTACCACAATAATATGATCATATCATTCATGGGGGAAAATGTTAATTCAAGTTTCCCTTCCCCATTCATGGAACAGGAATGATACTAACATAAATAAAAGGGTGACATTTTTAACTGAAAAAACTGGATATTGTCCAACAATATTATTAGTAACTAACCTAACATTTCGTCCACAACTGTGATGGACATCATCAGCGGTTCTGTGTACAGAAACTTCCACTTCACAGTAGTTCTTGGTTGTCGGTGGCCATGAAGAGTGGGAGCATCGCTTGCGCACACGTAACCGCTGATGATATCTACCGCAGCTGTAGATGAAACATTCGGAGCAAATCTCCTGGAACCACTGCAAAACAGGCCGTATCAGGTTTTGTAATTATTAATTACATACTACGAAGTGCTTCTTTCTCAATTGCTTTTCACAGTATGTCAAATGATTTTTTTTATCTATCATTGTCTAAAATAGTTATTGATCCATAAATCAATTTTCCTTTTATGTAAAAATGATTTCACTGTATATCAATTGCTTTTCCTATTTGCAGGCAGAGAGTATTATCACGTTCGCTGTCAAAGCAAATTAATTTGAACATTATCCCACTGGGCCATATGTGATATGTTAACGTAACTTTGAATTTATACTATTTATGTTGTAGTCAACATTATTTGGAAAAATCAATCAATGAGTAAAAAAAGTGAAAGAAATGGTATGCTGGTCCGGTGAGACCAACACAGCTAGTAAACAACGGAGTGGCAGACACATTTTTGACTCCTGTTCCCATGGGACCAGCGCCGGCAGGTTTTGGGAATTCACTGCTGGGCCCAGGGGATCAGCATGATAGACAACGTAATTATAAACATTGCATGGAAAAGCATTTGGTATGAAGGGAATCTAATTTGACAAAAGATGAATTCTAATTGATAAATCACACTGACGTTTGATAAATGGAATTCGACAAATTTTGGCAGAAATTTGACACAATTGGCAAAAGACGAAAACCAAAATAGAAAGACTCTATTATTGAGAGATTCAATTGATTGATGTCAGTATCATTTATGTTGAATGAAATGAGAAAGGAATCTGCATAAGTCTCTCTGAAAAAAAGTCAACTTTCCGCTTTCTTTGGGTACGTTCACCTGACGTCAACTGTTGAATAGTAGCGCAAAACAGTTCGAGTGTTGATTGTTTCAACATGTTGGAAATAGTCTGAACGCATTATTGAGATCGAACGACATGTGACATGTTTCTGGATACGATTCAAGTTCATAATAATAATTATTATCATTTCAATGTCGCTGATCATATCAGGTGCATTCTTACTTCCAACTTTTACATAGTATGATAGTCCGCGTTCGAAAGTGACGATTTGCGAAACTTTGCTCATGTCAGCAACATACGTTGACTGTGCCATGCGTGAAATATTTACGCTCACAGAAATACTCGACAGTTTAGCAAAGGTAAACAGTGAGCTGTGTGTCTGGACGTAAGCGCTACCTCAACAACTCAACCGTTGACGTCCGGTGAACTGTGAATTGTGAACGGTGAATTGTCAAGCAAAAGACTACTTTATTAGTTTATTACGATTGTTGTCAAAACTCATTATTGTTACATATTTCAATATTTCGTTTTTGCAGCTTCTCCATATGGACCAGTAACCCGTAGACGATGGACAGAAGAGGAAAAGACGACGGTACTTGCAGCATTTGCTGAAAAAATCAAAAGAAAGATGCTGCCCTCTTTGAAAGAAATTCAGCAGCTCATTAGGACAAATCCATGTCTTGCAAACAGATCGTCGCCCCAAATTAAAACTTGGATTAGTAATCAATTTAAAAAAACAATTGTAACTTGATTGAAAATATATTCTTGTCTTACATACTATCATATCCAACCACATACAGTCTTTTCTCTTGGGTTTCTTCTGTCAATTGCTGTTCACAGTAAATATGTAATATGATTTTCCTATTCCTATTTTTCAAGTTAATTACTATACATTATTATAACCTTGTTACACCAATAACGATTTTTCTTCAAAAATTTAACATACAACCTTGTAATTTTGGGTTAACGAAAAGAGGCAAACCAAGAGAAAATCCTGTACTCCATTATTTTAAGGGTGGGCCTATTATTGTTGTCCTCTGTTTACCTTTCAGTGCCTTTCACCATCCATGCCTAATTCGCATGAGTATAGTATGTACAATTACAGCCACCCAAAAATGTGAACAGCAAAATTTAATTGTGTAATTTGAACTTTAAATCATTAGCGAGTAAAGGATAGATGTCAAATACAGGGTGAGTCAGTTTCTTGTAGCAGGACTTCACCAATTTATAGAAGACCTGTTATACGGAATAAAAGTTTCCATAAACATGCTCAGCAACTTCTACGCCCATGGACTTAAAAAACCTTTCTTATCAGTGTTGGATTCCCCAGAGTTCTCTTAACAAAAAAGCTGTACTTGTGATTATTCCAATTTTTAACTAAATTGAGTCTAAATTTCATCAACCAACAAAAAAGCTCATTTTTGCCATATTAATTGATGTCTTTGGATCTAAAATAATTTTAAAAATGTATGATTTTGTATAGCTAAATAAATTTAAGTTTAGACTCAATTTACTCAAAAAACTATGGTGAATTTCGAATATTTATAAGTACACTTTTTTGGTAAGAACTCCAGGGAATTCAATTGAAAATGTTAAGCAAAAAAGTGGTCATAGACCCTGTATCAACGCCACTGATGAATTTTTCCACCCGTGTTTTTCTTCGTTTTGTGCGCTCTAAATTATAATTGATAACCTATTGGTATGAAATTAAAATATATTGAAAAACTAAAAAAAAAATATTTTTTCAACATCCTGTATCTATTTTCTAAGCTCGCCAGGACATATGTTTACTGGAACTGTTATTCCTCCAAAAACAGATCTTCTATAAATTGCTGAAGTCCCACTACAAAAAACTGACTCACCCTGTATATCTAGGGGTCGAAAAAAGATTGGAAATACAGTTATTTACTTAGACTACTGAAGAAATACTGAGGTCTGACGTATTATGCTAAAATTCAGTTAAAATTTCCATTACAACAAAATGCGTTTACAATTAGGTGGTCGCGACTGTACATTAGTTTATTCTTTTTTTATTCAGTTTGATTCTCAAAAAGTTTTAAATAATGTTACAGAAAGATTTTTGCAATTCTCAATTCCACTCGTGCATATAAAACTGGCCCAATTTTTTTGTTGTGTTGTGTTTATGGCTTTCAGCATATTAGTTGTTAGGTACTTGATTTCATTAAATCTTTAGGCAATACTTGACACAAGGAAATGGCGATACTTGACAAATGGAAATTTATTGGGTAACAAGAGGTAACTTAGTGTTAATAATAATAAAAAATCAATTTTAAAATTAGAAATGTAATTTTTATTATTTCAAGTTTTATTTTTTGATAAAGACTGCCATTTTTGCTAACAACGTGGAAACCAGATGGAGACCTTGGAAATATTGTTAAATTTATAAGCCCAATTTACACTAGAAAATTAAAACTGTCCCAGTTTTATATGAACAGAACTGTCGTACGTCTCGAATTTGCAGGAAGTATTTATTTTGTAATCAAGAAAACACCTATACTCAAAAACTTAATTATTGCCGGATTTAGAGAATTAAACAAATTTCACCTTAATAGTGAAGGCTTCATTTTTCAAACAACCTGTCTTCCCATCCCTATACAAAGCAATCCATCTTTTCCACTTGTCGACATGGAAGCACAGACTCTCAGAATGCAAAAGCACTACAACAAAGCAGGCGGGATGTCTCGTGGGTCCTCGCTTTCCATCAGGGGGTGCCTTCGAACTTTGAAAAGGTCACTCTAGTGAAAGAGTCACTCCGACCAAGGAGTGGGGGGGGGGCAAACCGGTAGAAAACTGACACACATTTCATACCTTAACTGGAATAATCTGAACAAAATTTACTAAACCAATTCATATTTATTTTCATTGTTATTACTTCCTAATTTTTTTGTGTTTTCCATACTTCGTTCCCTTTTCCCAGTATTTATAGTAAATGTTACTTTTATGTTGAGCGGTAAAGTACTCTCAGCACATATTAAGGTCTTGAAATGAAAAAGGTAGGGGTCTCAAGTTTAAGTGGCTAGCAATGACAATGATAGAAAAGGAAAATTATTGGCATCTATCATTTATTTTAAATAGGTATTAGAACTTTCACAAGTTTTTTTACCCATAAATCCAGTATCTTCCAGTTGCCTAGAGTCACAAAGACTTTCTTATATGGAACATGAACTACTGTTCTTTTTAAGGAACTTTTCTGCATTTTAGGTGTTTTCCCATCCTATCCTATTTCAGTTTCACTCTCATCTCCTTCTCAATCATCTTCATCTCATTTAAATGTTTGATAGTTTGATGGTAAACAATATAATAATAATAAATAATCTCTTGCCTAACCTGAACTGAACCTAATAACACAGCTACTTCTTCTTCTTTAGGGTTTATGGCCTTTTGCTTTTACTAGCTATTTGGCCAGCACATTCTTTTTTGTTATGTTGAAGCCACCAGGGTACTCATTGAATAATAACTTAAAAGATTGATATAAACAGCAAAACAGCTGACACAAGAAGGTGTTTGGATGTGGCATATAGCAGACCCAACACATTCATTATTCAAACCAAGAAGCATGAATTAAGAGAGGGATTATTGTAAATGGATAAACTGGCAACAGTACAGCGCCCTCCTCCAACCTGGCGGGAACTCACTACCCCTGGCATTCATGGTTGGTTAAAATGAATAAAATTACTATAAAGAATAAAGAACAAAAATACCAATCAAAAGCTAAAATCAATCTTGAGAAGAGTGGGTTGCAGTTCATAACATTCAGAATGATCTGGTCAATGAAGTAGAAAAGCACCTAATAGATTGGTAAAGCTACTTTATGTTAATTATTGCTGATATTATTAAGTTGTTATATTGTATGTAAATGTAATGACAGAGTTAGTTAAGTCAATAATATTGTTTTTGTCGTTTTGTCAGCGCCATATAAGTTCGAAGCCTACTACACCAAAATGTTCTATAAAAAACATAGTAAACATACTATCATATACATTGTTGAATTCGTTATCTAAAATGTTATCTAATACAGGGTGTACTCTTTACGCGTAATATAAAAAAACTAAAGTTGATGGTAATTTCTTCGAAACTGAAAGTTGTACTGAAATTCTGTAAGCGCCATCTTTTGTAGAGCTAAAAAAGTAGCAATGAGAAAGTGTCCTTTGTCCTTTGGTCTTTTGATGAACAAATTAAAAAGCAGTCAGTGGCGCATGCGTATAAAACAGTTCTCGGCCGACAAGGAAAATGTAACATTAAAAATAGTGTAACGCATTTCCGTTGAATGGTTTGTCTGAAGAGCAAATTCAGACTCTATCAATTATTTATTACAGAAATATAGTCATTTACAAACTAAACACTACTCTAATTATTTATTTGCATTTTATACCACTAATGTCCGTATTCATTCAAAATATAACTCTGGGGTTATATTTTGAATTTTATGACAGCTGATAGGTCTAATGCTCAAACCCTACGAACGCTACGAATTTTAAACCAATGCCATGTTCCAAAATATAACACCAGGGGTTATATTTATTGATGAATACGGGCCTAAGCAATATGAACACGAAGTACAAATGTTTATTTATAAACATTATTTATATTTATTTACCACATTACATAATTCAATAATAATAAGGTCCAGTTATATTATGTCGTACGGGTATAAACTCTAATTAACTCCGTGCTATCACAAGCGCGGCTTTATTGTACAACAAATTCGAGGTTGGAGTAAGAAAACTCTAAATAATCCAAGGCATATAATTTTCTCAGTACGCGCTGAATAATCGTCATGCGTCAACACTTGGCATGTAAATGTTTCTAAAACTATGCGAGGTTATTAATTATTATAACAGTAGCAGTAGTTTCTCATTATTTTTTAAAATTATTACTTATTTTAGAAAATGAGTATTCGGTTGACCTAATTAATTTGAAAGCCTGTATCTTGAAGAAGATGGCGGTTATGAAGTAGAAAATTTAAGATTAATCTAAATCTTCTTACTCAGGAATCTGAGTTGAAATGTTAATGACACCTTTTGGAGACATCTCCAAATATTATTATTAAAGTATAATTTACGAGATTACTTCCGGGACATCAACTTCCAAGACAGTCCCGGAACTGTTCTTAAAACATAAAAATTCCGAGCCAGACCCGGAAGTTGCTGATTGTCCCGGAAGTTTACATTATGGCATCAAATATGTCCCTGAAATCAACATTATACATATATATGCGAGGTTATTAATTATTATAACAGTAGCAGTAGTTTCTCATTATTTTTTAAAATTATTACTTATTTTAGAAAATGAGTATTCGGTTGACCTAATTAATTTGAAAGCCTGTATCTTGAAGAAGATGGCGGTTATGAAGTAGAAAATTTAAGATTAATCTAAATCTTCTTACTCAGGAATCTGAGTTGAAATGTTAATGACACCTTTTGGAGACATCTCCAAATATTATTATTAAAGTATAATTTACGAGATTACTTCCGGGACATCAACTTCCAAGACAGTCCCGGAACTGTTCTTAAAACATATAAAAATTCCGAGCCAGACCCGGAAGTTGCTGATTGTCCCGGAAGTTTACATTATGGCATCAAATATGTCCCTGAAATCAACATTATACATATATATATATATATACTTGGCCAACTATCAAAGCGAGGACCAACTGTTCTACCCATCAAGTGAGGACCACCAGAAGAAAGCATTCTACAGGCATAGTAATAGTTCTGATTGTTAAATCTTGAGATGGGCGATAGATGGCTCGAGAGTATACGCAGGGAAAACGGAACAGAGCCAAGTTATAATTTTCATGTATATAGGAACATAGTGAGGACAGTTTGCGTGAATATCAAAGTGAGGTCGGTATATTTATTTATGCTCTCCGCATTTAATGAGGTCCGTATATTACATGATTCGTAGAAAGTGAGACCCAGCACTGTTGCCAGATGCCAAGCATAGCGCTTTAGTATGATACACTGAAACACAGTATGACCTGCCGCAGCAGGTTGGCTCCGCATCGGCAAAACCGTGATGTCACTTGTTCTAAAAAATCATCTACGAATCTAATGTAAATAACGTCTGCTTTATCACAAAATACCCAGAGGTGGGTTACTATTTTGAATAAACCTATTTTAAATACCTACTTAAGATAGAAATCAACCTATTTGAAATAAATCTATTTAAAATGAAAATAACACAAACATAATCATCAGCGATAGTGCACAAGAGTCAAATCTTACAGTCTTTTTCTTTTGATGTTCGTCTTTTGTTTTTCCTAATTTGTGAAATGCTTTTCCCATTTATCAAACGTCAGTGCGTGATGTTTCAATTGAAACTCCAAACCAGAAGTCTTAACTTTTGAGATACAAGGTGGTGAAGTTTATGAAAAATAAATAATTTTTTACATAATATCTGTAATACCGCTCTCTAGATATATTATCCAAATTTCGTATACCGGTATTACGCTTCAAGAGACATTTTTTCGTGTACCACATTTCATTTTATTTCTACTGGTGACGATCGTTTTTTTTTTTATTATTTTTTTCATCAAAGCATTTTTAACGATAATCTTGCGACCATGGAGAGAAATAGATTTTATTTTTTTAGGCGGAAAGCGTGCATCGATCTGAAAAAATCAAGTAATCAAATTTGCCTAGAAAGGAATGGGCATTTCAAAAATGAATCTATAAAAAAAAATCAGTGGCGTATGGCGTATGTACCATCAATGTTTATCAATGTTTATCAATGTCTGCCAAATTATGCAGGTAAAATTCTGCACGAACGTCACTGCTGGAAATAAAATGAAATGGAGGACATAAAAAAATGCCTCTTAATGCATAATACCTACCTGCATGTATACGAAATTTCATTGAAATATCTAGAGCAGTAGGTAGGTATTAAAGATATAAAAAAATTAATTATTTTTCATAAACTTTACCACTCTGTATCTCAAAGGGTTAAGACTTTTAAGACACACGTTTTCATGAAGTTTTTTTTTTAACTTACCAAAAAAAAATACCCCCTTAAATATTAACATTTAATTAGGGAACACCGTATATACAGGCTGTTCGGTAATGGGCCAGCCAAAATTAAACATCATGTATAAAATCGTGTTTTAAACATAAGAAAAGAATAACGTTTTTTTCAGATATCGGGCTTCGTTGGGAAATATTTCCAAAAAATGTAAAACTAAGGCAGCTCTGAAATTTAAAATAAATCATCCCGATCTGAAAAACGTTTTTCTTTTTTATGTTTCAAATACGATTTTATACATGACGTTTGGTCTGGACTGGCCCGTTACCGAACACCCTGTAAATAATATTTATTTCTGGATAACATAATGGTCTTATATCTTTACTGAAATTTGACTTGTGTAACCATGCACGAGCGGGACTTGTCATTAATAAAATAAATAACAGAGTTAACTAGTTGTATTTCGTCTAATAAGTAGATACTTAATTATTACAGTGATAAATGGAAAAGGTGCACTTATGTAAATAACAATAATAAGGGAAAGTCCGTACATGGCGATACAATGGATAATTGCCAATACTATGGACAATTTCCAATAACGGAGGAGACAAATGCAGGCCGCGGGGTAAAAACTAGAAAACCCCGATGCGTCAGACTGCTTAGAAATCTCATGGAACATGGAATACTTCATAACTACGGATACGGCTACGGTAACTTACTATGTATTAATTACTACACTACTTGGGGACGGGTGGTTCGACTGGTCTTGGCTTGGGCCCTAGTCGGTGGGGCAGCGGCGTGAAGTGTCTGGCACTACCGATCGATGAAATCAGGAGTGAATGAATACCAGCTGGTAGTGTCGCTAATATTTTATACTTGTCATATTCTCAATAGCCAATGTCCTACTGTCTAATGTTTCAACCTTATACTATTAAATAAAATATTATCATAATAAATAAATATTTATTATATTGTCTAAGGTTTCAACAAACTGTTATACTAGAAATTAATTGGAAATAAATATGGCGGAATTGGCGGGAGCAGCATTCTACTCTGTAGCATCTACGCTGTACAATGAAAATTTATTAAATTAAATTTAAATTATTTCTACTACATTAACTTGATATAATAGAAAAATAATCTATAAAAAAAATTGACAGATAACTTCCTTAACTCGGGTTGAGTTTGTAGAAAAAATCGTCTCCATCAAGATAAATAAAACATAATTTTTCGGGTTTTATTTTATTATTGAAATGTACAATAATTTTCAGTTTTTATTTTTCTTATTATGTTGCTTAAAAATAATCAATAATTATTGTTTGGTAGAAGATTATTACATCCACTTTTAATTTGTTATGTTTTGTATTTATTTGTAAATTCTTTCAGTAAGATACCTATTAAACTTCATTTACTATAAGTATTTCTAATCTATTAACTTTTTTTGTAAAAGATAACACTTTGATTTCTTATCTGATTATTTATCATTTTAATTTTTTAGTAAAATATTAAACTTAAATTTACTGTTTCTTATTTGTGTATTTATAATAAACTGTTTTGCTATACCTATGCTTGCTTTTATTCATTTGTTTATTGTACCTACGAATCCACTAACGAAGGACAGGACCATTTTCCATTTTATATTTCAATTTCAAATACCAATTTTCTTTTTTGTATCGTAAAATTGGAAAATGGTCCTGTCATTCGTTAGTGGATTCGTAGGTACAATAAACAGATGAATAAAAGCAAGCATAATAGGTATAGCAAAACAGTTTATTATAATTACAGTTTATTATAATTACACAAATAAGAAACAGTAAATTTAAGTTTAATATTTTACTAAAAAATTAAAATGATAAATAATCAGATAAGAAAATCCACTAACGAAGGACAGGACCATTTTCCATTTTATATTTCAATTTTAAATACCAATTTTCTTTTTTGTATCGTAAAATTGGAAAATCTGAAAGTATTTTTTATTTTCCATTTTAAATAGTTTATCAGAAAGCATTTTGTCCTTTCTATTTTAAATACATTTTGAAAACCATTTTACCCATCTCTGAAAATACCATCAACATAAAAGATGAAATTCTGAAAATTTTACAATTTTGGTCACAGAAAATAAGAAACAACCTGGACTGATCATTTCTATAAAATGTGGTTTTAAAGCTCGCCTAAATTCAATAAAAGTAAAATGGACGACATTTGAGGCTAATCCAAACCCGTCGATTTTGGTTTTCAGATTATAATTTTTTACAGGGGTAGTTATATACTCCTCTGGAATTTTGAAACATTAAGGGGGTAGTGTGGTATGTCATTTGATAGGTAATAATATTATATTTTTAATTAAAAATTAAATCTTCCTTCAGTTCCTTGTCTGCCTCATCCTGGCTTCTACTAAAATCATATTTATTCGAATAAGGTTTTCTCAATGTTGAATTTCGTTTTCGTTTCTAAGGAAACGAGTGATCTCGTGTCTGTTCTAGATTAACTTATAATAAATTGATCAAATTGTTGACTGATTAATTAAATATGTAGATTAATTATTTGGAACAGCAGTCGATAATGAAATTACTATTTTTTCTCAAAACCCAAGCTTTCAAACTTTATTTTAGTTCTTGTTCAGGGGTAGGAAAGTGCATGAGGTCTAATAACTTGTTAATAATGATGGACATTTTTTGAATAAACAACAGCTGTTACAAATCTTCTCTGTTCCTGTATAAACCATATATAATAAAACATTTCAAAGGTTTGTCAAAAAGTTTTTAAAAAAATTCCAAATCTATTTTACGTTTTAATATTTTTTCCTAATCTTTTTTTTTGTGAAAATATATAAGAACGTAAAATAGATTTGGAATTGTTTTAAAAACTTAGGCTGCCATTTAATAAAAATCAAGATGGCGGCCTTAGACAAACGCCAGTCTCACAAAACAAATGAAACTCAAATCAACGTATGGGTATATATTTATGTGTAATTCAACATCAACCCCAACCAAATGTCAAATCTAAATGTCAAACCCCCTCTGCGTAATCACGCTTGGTGCAATACTTTTTACGCATCCTGCATAGGTAAACAATGATTGGTTTGTTCATGCAGGCTGTTTTTTTTTTTAATATTGTTCAGTATTCTGTAGAATTATATTCTAATGGCAGTTTTACTTCATAAAAATCGAAACTCCCAATTATTATGAAAGTTTCAAAATGGGCCGTGTAAGTGTAATTTCAAAATTTCTTTAGCATCTAATTTTTTCACATCTTTGAAAAATCTCATAAAAAACTATGAAAAGAATAGTTATTTATTATACAAGAGAAAAAAGTGATAGATTTTAGCTCGAGATGTGATTTCGTACCCGACGCGTTAGCGGAGGGGACAAACACATCAAGAGCTAACATCGCACTTTTTTCTTGTGTGTAATATACAATTTTTTTCTGCGAGAAGAAATATCAGTGTTAGAATGTCGAAAAACGTAGTTAGATAACTCAAAATTATGTCGGAAAAATGATTTATGTTAAACTTGGATTTTCAAACTGTCTTTTGTCGTAATTGACGTTGCCTGGGTAACGAAACGATTTAATTACATAAACGTCATATTAATGTAATTAAAATTGAAGACAGTTTTGCAAAGATTCTTGTTAGTTTTCGATAAGTGAATTTAATAATATGGATAGCGATTATTATGAAAATTCCCTTAATAATTGCCATTTGGATAATAAGGTAACTTTCCTTTACATATTTGATATAAATTTAACGATATCTGAGTGTTAATAGTAGCTATACCTAAGCCGCCATTTCGGCGAAAAAAGTACTCATTTATTTCCCTGCTAATTCATTTTTTTCTCCGATAAGATGCAGCTCATATAATGAGGCATTTTTCTACCTGTCAACGGGGAAAAAAGGTCAAATTTTTAGCCCGTCGCAGAAAAAAATATATTTTTATCTCAATAAAATCAATATTATTATTATTATTAGCTATCGATTCATGGGTATCTTATATGTGGTGGTGTGAGTCTTACAGCCAGTATTATAAAGGCTCATTAAGTTAACGGGAAGATTTCTGGAGCCGTTTCTAGAAAAAGTAGCCATTGGCCATAGGTGGAAAATATAGCAATTCAGTGACTCTTGGCATGAAAGGGATTACAAAAATGTTAATAAAAGTAATTTGACGTCGATATTAGCGTTGTATCAGAAATATTCCCGTTAGTTTAATGGGCCTTTAGAATACTGATGGCTGCGCCAGAGTCTGGCATAAATTCAGTATTTGTAAAATAATTAACTTTCGAGACAAAATTTTCGAAAGTACGGAAAATACTCGATTTTAGTTTTAAATTGTCGTCACCTTTTTTCATACAACCCCCTCAACGGGGGTGATTACCCCTCTTAAACTTTTAAACAATAAGAAAGCAACCTGAACAGAAATCATGAAATTCTTGGATTTTGAAGGTCAATTTTCATAATTTCTTTGCAAAATGAAAATTTTAATTACAAAGGCTACATTACCTGCATGCATACTGATACGAACGAGAATCGTATAGTATTAGCCTTATAAAATAATATATTTCCGTGATAAATTTCATTTATCATACCTATCATGCAGGTTATAATGTAACCTTTTGTAGTAGATATTTAAATTTTACAACTAAAGCTCTCGCATAAAAGTAATACAAAAATATAAAATTGCTGAATAGAGCATTTAATTACGTATCAAATGACATATCCACATATAAACCGACCCCGTTTAGGTATACATTTGAAAATTCCAGAGGGGAACTACCCCTTCTAAGGGGTGCAAGATTAATAGGAGGGGGCTGCAAAAAAAATTGAAAACAATAATAGAGGAGTTTTTGGATTTAGAGTCACATTTTATAAAAATGATTAGCCCAAGTTGTATCTTATTTTTTGTCACTAATATGTAAAATATGTAAAATTTTCAGATTTTAATATTTTATGTTGCGGTATTCTGTGATAAACCAGATGGTATTTACACTGGATTAAATGGGCAGGACTGTTTTTTTGTAACAAGTAACGTCACGGTTCTGTCGAAGTGGAGCCAACCTGCGTCCGGACATACCCTGTTTCAGTGTATCGTGACTCGTGACTATGAATATTACAAATAAATAGTAGGTACCTATGATGTAAGTCTACCTATTTTCTTCATTTCTCAATAGAATCTCTTTCAATTGGCAATATTATTTAAAGAAAATTTGGTTCCAAATGAAAAAAGAGGCAGAGAAAGCCTCTTAAGGTTCCCTAAAAGGACCTTTGTTTTTATAAATTTCTTTTATCAGTCAAATATTTAATAATTGAGTTCCAGCTACCTACTTATCGCATCAACAAACACGCGCAAATCTTCCTAGCCTTTACATCTTTCAATAGATAAGTTTCAGTATTATAAGTAAAAAATAGGTAGGTACATACTTACACTTAAAATGTCTACAAAAATCTTACAATCATGTACCTTTTGTGAGCTTTCAAATTGATTTTTTATTCAGATACTGAAATGAAAGCCCGGCAATAATTATTATTGTACAGATCTAATAATGATATTTTTGACAGTTCAATTATTCGGCTTAACTTAATTTTAGTGAGTAATTTAGATGGATGTTCCGTGTGTATTTTAAGTTCCAGTTCATTATGTTTCACTTATACGTACCTAAAAGTCCAATTTTTTTTAATACTCATTTCATTACGTTACCTTAAGCCGTAAGTAGGTACCCTAAACATATTAAATAATGAAAGGTTGACCTACATTTTGGAATAGTTTTCTTCAAAATTTTTTATTTCATTGTAATTTTGTTGGGAATTAATACGAAATTGACTACATTTAGATATGTTTATCTGTGCATATTTATTTAAAATTTTACTAGGGACGGTTTAAAGAATGTTTTATCTCGTGTCTAACTCATCGAAAGAGAGAACATATTAATTTATTACGCGAATAATTAAATGTAGATAGGTAGGTAGGTGCACATAAATTAATAAACCACCAATAAAAAATTGTAGGTACCTACTTACTTATTCTACTTGAGTATTATGATTTTACGTTGCAACGCTTGATAATAATTATTGTACCTACTAAAGAATTTAAAAAGTAAAGAAAACGCGTATAGGTAGATAGTAGAGGTAAGTATGCCTACCTATTAAAATAATGTACTTTTAATTGTTTCCAGTTATTCTATAAGTAGGTAGTAATAATTGAAAAAAAGATTTCACATTTTGGCTTGATTTGAGCATAGTTCACGTTATGTTTTATAATTTTTTCTGTGATTTAACAATAGTAATTTAAAAACAACTAAAATTATTTAAAAATAGTATGGTTAAAAAGTAAAAATGGTTCAAGGAATACAATATCATTATAGTCATGAAACTGCTCGTCAAAAAACATCGTACTACTCTTCGTCAAAAAGCGAGAGAATAAGCTACCTATAGTTGTCTAGACCGCCGGGGGAAGCTCCGGAGGAACGATTCCTACGAACTCGAGAACGCCAAGGTCAAATATGGATTTATTGAATCCCAGCGATATACGTTATGATGGTTGTACGCAGAGCGATAAGTGAGGACCAGCTGCGTTGCCGAGTCTCCGGTCCTCACTTCTACTGTAGTCCGTTTAACGACTATACACGTATTCAGAATATACATCTTACCGGCACGCCACCCACGGTCCTCCTCTGAACTAAAATATACAAATTTTACCGTATCATTCATCAAGTGAGGTCCAGTCAATTATGTCTAATTTGCATTTTACAGGCCAGTAACAGTCACTGTGGAAGATCTGAAGGCGTTTACAAAGTGGGGTCCGTATATTGGACCTCACTTTGTCGCGGACCTCACTTCGACCGTATTTTTTGTGTGGATGGAGCTCACAGTGATAGAAAGGAATATATATATATATATATATTGATACGTGTTAAGCTGTGACTTCCGTTATGTTGAGAGGGCGACCTGACTTCCCTAGCAACCGATAATATATAAACAAAAATTTTTGCATATATGGAATGAGGGGAAGCTGAATAACAATAATATCAAAAGAGGGGTAACGATTTTTCAAAAAAAAAATTTCGTATATAAGCTGTTCACGCAAAATACGAACTGGCTTCCAGACAATTTTATAGCCTAGTTTGATGACAGATACGTAGTGGCGTCCAGAAGTGTTGCCAAATATCCGGAAGTCACATAGGCGAATGTATACCACTTTATATGAATAATTTAAAGTATAGCTGTGTATGTTATGTACCTACCTATCTTGTTTCGAATACACGACCTTAAATGATTCGAGATGGAGATTAGTAAATTCATACGGATTTGTCAATGGATAAATATTTTATGAACTGAATGTTTTTAGCAGTGCCGAACCGATCAATTTTTTTTTTTCAGTAGAGTAAAGGCTTAAGTAAAAAAACATACATCGTTTCAGAAAATTAGCAAAAGAACGGGCCTTTGAAAAACTTTTGAAATCACTTTGATATCTTATAGAAAGCATTATACATATAAAAAGTAATTCAAAAGCATTTTAACTAAAAATTATATTAAAGTGTTTGTGAGATAGCTGATCAAAAATAAAATGTTATAAAAATAGAATTTCAGAATGACTGATCAAATATGGCCGGATCAAAAAACTGATTTATTAAAAACGGCTATAATAATAATAATAGAACAAAAAAAAATCAATAGGTATCTCGATATAAAAGCTATAAATCCCGAGCCCCTGCTCAATATGCTCATATGCTCTAGGTATCTCTCTCTAACTTTCAAACAAATTTTTTCTAATTCATGATTATAAGCTACATCATAGCTAAATTTTAGCTTGAGAATATAAATTAAAATAAAATCAAAAAAATACTCGTATATATTTTTCACTGAATGTACTGTTTTGAGGTCCTATTATAAAAATATATGAGTTAGACAAAGCAATTTTTTTTTGTTGTTTTTGTTAAAGCTATCTAAGTTAATTTAACAATGAATTTCACGTAATTGGGACTAAAAGAAATTTGATTTTTGTTTAAAAAATAGAAAAATATATCTATTCAACTTTTTCAATAAAACTAAACAGATCATTTTAAAGTAAAAGTTTCAAGCTTATCAAACTGTACCTGTAAAGTTTCACCATCACATTTTTTTACTAAAATTATCGGTCTTTGTAAATGACCAACAAAATCAAATTTGTCACTTTTGTAAGTTTGAAATAATTTTGTGCTCTGTATTTTTCAAACTAAAACTTGAAGATTTTTTTTATATCACTCACATCTATTAATGTCATTTCAATAGTGAAGTGTGGAAGTTTCAGATATTTATTGTAAGAATTTAAAAAATGGCGTATGTTTAATTGATTTTGTTAAAAATTTTACTTTGTATACGTACATACTATTCTTGTAAATATTTTTTTCAAACTTGAAAACAAATTGTTAGGTGCAAGATCGTTCTCTCATTAAAATTTTTGCTACCTTAGCTCAATTTGTAAGTATTTGTAACTGAAAATCGAAAATTTTCAACTTCAAAGCAGTGTAGAAATAGAACGGCTCAAGATATCTAAAAACCGTTTACGTGTCCCTATCTTAACTTTTCACATAGTATCCTATACTATGTTGTTTAAAATTTAATACAGGGTGATGAAAAAACGGATAATTTTCATCACCCTGTATTAAAATTTACTCCGCATAATGGGATATAACATGAAAAGCTAGGATAGAGACATGAACCATTTTTAGATATCTTGAGTCGTTCTAGTTCTACACTGCTTTGAAGTTGAAAATTTTCGATTTTCACTTGTTTATAACTCATAAACCGCTCAATCTAAATTCCAATGGTGAAAACCACCTGTATTCGATTTCTTCAGACATTTGAAAAATTAAATATTTTACAGGGTGTTCCCGTTAAAATAACGGAGTATGTGTCAACTTGCGGTATTTCCGGAAGTGCGGCCATCTAAAATATTTTCATTGAATTTCTCGTGATCACTTATGTCTGGAAATTTTTTATTTTGAGGTTATAGGCCCATTAGTTTCCGAGATACGGTCGCTTACCTACCTTAATGAAACACCCTGTATACAGTGCATTTATTTTAATCGTTGCCATAGGGAATTTCATGTTAAAGTTACAATTCCACCCTATGTTAACTTATGTTGCCTGGCAGCTTAGAAATCGTTTTTATTTTTCAATAATAGTCCATGTCATCTACTTCACAATATAGCCTGTTAGAAAAACCGACTTTTGTTTAATATAATTATACAGGGTTGTATAACTATTTCGGGGCTTACTACAGGGTCAAAGATATTGGAACCGGCTACAGGGTCGTTTAAATTGTGCACAATTTTATACTTACTTCGAATCTGAAACAGAATTTCATATAATTGCAGATGTGCAAAAAAAAAAAATTGAAAATTTTATTCTTCTTTTTCCGTAAGAAATTTTTTTTCACAGATAGTTCGCTTTGAGGTTTTTTATTTCGGCGAATATAATTTTTTTTTCTAAAAAACTAGAATTAAAAAATCTAGATTAGAGTTTTCGTTTCCCAAATTTTTATTAGACCGAACGACATGAAAAACAATAGATATCGCATCCGCTATAGGAAAAACAAAAGTAGACTATGGAAACTCTTGAATCTAGTCGACTTTGAAAATTTTTGAAATATCAAATGGATACGCCTAATAACGACTTTTGTGAACCTACAACAATATTCAGTTCATTTTCAACAGCAATAAATAAGAAATTTCGATATTTTAGTTTCGAAATAGTTATGACTCTATTAAATACCTAATGTATGAGTATACAGTGTGTCCAGTGGAAGCGGCAGTACATGGGGATCTTGGAAACGGCAAGAGATACAGGCTCTGTTAAATTAGAGAAAAGTTGCACAATTTGATGCTTAATAAGATTTTTTCGAATATTTTCAGTCATTGCTGAAATATCCTGAAAAAACTGAAAAATCAAAATTTCTTATTTTAGCCATATCTTTTTTATAATTGACAAGTAATGAATTATTTTTTGTAGGCTTACATAAGCCGTCAAAAGCTATCCATTTGACATTACAAAAATTTTCAAAGCCGACTAGATCCCAAAGTTTTCATAGTCAAATTTTATTTTTCTTTTGGCCGCCATATTGATTTTGTATGTCGTTCGGTGTAAAATAAATCAAGGAAACCAAAAATTAATAACATGAAATAAAATTCAAAAATTTTATTATTCTTTTTTCAAAAAAAAAACATTTTTTCACCCAATTACATTAATATGAAGTCATATTACTTGCTTTATGTTTTTTTTTACTTTTTATATGATATTCGGTATGAACATTTATTTTTTTTGGAAAAAAGAATAAAATTCTTGACATTTTTGTTATCGAATGTTATTAATTTTTAATGGTTTCCTCGATTTATTTATTTTATACCGAATGACATAAAAGATCAATATGGCGGCCATAAGAAAAACAAAAGCTGGCTACGAAAACTCTTGGGATCTAGTCGGCTTTGAAAATTTTTGTAACGTCATATGGATAGCTTTTGACGATATATAAGCCTGCAAAAAATTATTCATTATTAGTTTCCAATAATAAAAAAGATATGGCCAAAATAAGAAATTTAGATTTTTCAGTTTTTTCAGGATATTTCAACAACGACTGAAAATATTCAAAAGAAAAAAAATCAGTTTCTTATTAAGCATCAAATTGTGCAAATTTTCTCTAATTTAACCGACCCTGTATCTCATGCCGTTTCCAAGATCCCCATGTACTGTGAAGTATAATTAAATTAAACAGAGTCCGATTGTTCTGACAGGTTTTATTGTGAAGTAGATAACACGCGCCTCGCTGATTGCACGATTATTGAAAGCTAAAAACGACTTCTAAAAGTTGCAAGATAACAGAAGTTAGCATGGGGTGTGATTTTTACATGCAAAGTAGGTGGTAATTACAAAATTAGCTAATTAAATCCTAATGGCGAAGGTAGGTTCAGGGGCCTGTTTCACAAAACACTATTATTAATAGTAATAGAGCTGATAATATAAGGGATTTTCAATAGTTTTTCTCAAAATAATGGTAATAGTCTATTAAGTAATAGCTTATTAATGAACTATTATTTACAGTTTATTTCAATTATATTAGTCGGTCAGTGTTTCACAAAAATTGATATGATAAAAATAGAGACTATTATTAATAACTCATATTTTTGTGAAACAGGCTCCTGGTCGGTAGGTAGGATATCAATATATTCACCAGGATAAAATATGTAATTGGCTTCCGAGTCCAAGTAAGAATCTTGGAACTTGTTTTCATGCAGACTTTACCAGTGAATGGAAAATGAATTTAACAACGAAACGAGGCCAAATTTATTGCTTTACGGCGTTGCCAAAATTGGATGTCACATCGTATGTCCTATTGTACATAAATGGTCATTTATATAGCATATATGATGGAAGTGAGAACGTTCAGGCCGTAACTGCAGTAAAACGCGATGCTAGCGTCAGCGGATTATTGTGGAACTAAAATGTTATCTTGAGGGTACCAGGGGGTCTAAATCACTTCCACAAAAATTTTTGCATACGGACTGCTAACGCCATCTTGAAGCTATATATGCACTCAATAAGGCGAAACGTTGTGACTTCCGAAATCGGAAGCCACAACGTCATATATGAAGTGACAACGAATTATGCGTATCTGATTTTGAAGTCACATAGTACCTTCTATCAATATATATATATATATGATATATATATATATATATATATATCATGGGCAGGTGAATTTTGGAAAACTACTTTTTCGTGATCTGGGGGTCACGATCGGTGGACATTTGATGAGTTTGGGTGATTTTTGGAAAGTGATGTCGTCCTCAATAGTGTATTTTTTTGTTAAAAAATACACTAAAACCGTAGTACCTCTACCTACCTATGGCATCAAGCTCCATTTACATGTTGACGAAAAGTCGTCTTTCATTTGTTTGAAGGAAAATGCTGGGCATCATATCTATATAGATAATATGAATGTTGATTTGGCGCTGTTGACACCTAAAAAACGTCGTGCGAGACATTTCACTGTGGAAGAAAAAACTTCAATT
Source organism: Malachius bipustulatus (assembly GCA_910589415.1). Lineage (NCBI taxonomy): Eukaryota > Metazoa > Arthropoda > Insecta > Coleoptera > Melyridae > Malachius > Malachius bipustulatus. The sequence goes on from OU342634.1 coordinate 5,602,568, forward strand.
TTGAATATTTACAAAGCATACGAGATCGATCATCAATCGCGCGACTACTGTCATATAGCTTAATGTGTCTAACACAGTATTCTTGATGTAATATGAAATTTCAATTTAAAAAATAAAAAATATATAGCCTCCGTTTTTTTATTATTATTATTTTGCTACAATCAGTGTAAGTCTGTCTGTCTGTCTGTTATTATTAATATTAATTGAATTGTTTGAATTGAATATTATTATAAATTGATATCGAAACTAGGAATTCCTTAAAACTAATTAACATTCCCAAAGACTAAAAACTGATTAATAACCAAACTTGACCTCAGCGAATCTCAACTAATACAAACGAATCCAGCAAAACAATTCCAGGAACAATAACACCCAAAAATAAATCAGCTTTCATTATTTTTGACTTTCTCTGGATGTTAGATGCAATCAAAGACTTAACTTTGCTTTTCCTCTGGGTACTTTTCAAATTTTTTAGTTCAATAGATGGTATTTGCATGATTTTTTTCTGTTGCTTTAGATTTTCTTTAAGTGAGTCACATTGATAAATAATCACTGAGGTGTATCCAGACAATTATTATTCCAAATTTAGTGGATTTTCTTCAGCTATCAACTAATTTTTATTAATTATTACCTTTAAGAGTCTTATTTTGTAGTAAAGTGAGACAAATACTGCTATGTTCCTGTAATTGATTGGACTATTAAAAAACGTAGCAAATTTTCCCAAAGTATTGTTCTGGATGGTTTGTACCTGCATAAGAAAAGGTAAAAAAAATTCAAGTCTTATTTAATATTCTTAGCAGCATTAAAGTAGCAGCCACTGAGATTGGAAGTAATCGTAACTTTCACCAAGTCGTTATATAAAACTAAATTTATGACACGAAACTTATGATTACCTGAATTTAGACTTTTAAGGTAGGTAACAACTGTGTGTTGTGATTTATACGACCATATCGATACTACATAGTTATGTTTCTTCCTATTGAACCTTTCGAAGTCTAGGAAACATCGTCACTAACAAACTTACTTCAAAATCATTGGATCCTCGAAGAAGTAATGTTAGGATAGTTGCAATATCTTCGCAGGTTGCCTAATATTTACTTCAGAGTTTCTTAAACTTAGAAGTAGTTGTTGATGTTCAAAGTAACGTTCTGGCTACCAATGAAAAAGAAAACACTACAAAGTAATTTTCACCACTCACCACTTCTTGTTTTACGTCATTCACTTTAAGGTTCCAATTATTACTCTTAAAAAAGGGCAATAAAGTAACGATAACTTGGATAGTCATTTCATTACTAAAAGGTGACTTACAGTGCTCACGTCTGCATTTACTTCAGTCAATTCAGCTGTAATGAGAAAGGACTGACGTTATAATCTGGGATGTGTTTGGGGCTGTTTGGCGCAAATTGAAGTTGGCAGATTATGTACATGCGTCTCACATCAGTTATGTTATTTTATGCATTGATTTAATATTGACTTTATTAAACTCGTTGGGTAACTTACTCACTCTGATCTGGTTGATTATAGTTCCAGATAGAACTGTCAGGTATCACTTGGAACTACAAGTAGCTGGCACCCGGGGGCCGTAGAAGTTGATATACCGTAATAAAATTCGTATGTGCATTTTCTACTTTGCGATAACAATCAGTTTAGAGTTACTTTAGAGTTAAAGTTCAGAATACTTTAAATATCCGGTTGGGAGGCCAATTTTACTTTCAGGCGATTTCCTGCTATTGACGCCATTTTATTAAGTCGCGTAACATGAAACGCCGTTATTGAAATGTAAAATTTTAACGTACAAGTAACAGTTTTGTTAAAAATTTTTGTTTATTTACTTTTTATTCAAGTAGGTTTTCTTACGTTAAAACAACTCATGATGTGTCATGTGACTCATGTGTAATCCGAATATTCATTTTGATAACTTCTTGTAATATTTTTTCTTAGTTGCAGGACAAAACGAGCGAGTACAGTCGACAGCGTGTGAGATAAAAAGGAAGTTTCCATTTAAGTAGCGGAACTTGGTACCATTATTTGCAGTATTGTCGCTACAACATATCCCTCGCCTGAAAATTGTTCCCCATTTTCGTTATAGAACTGTTCTAATTCCGTTCCCATAACCGTGCAGTGGCAAAAACTTTAAGTTCGGGTGACAGTCGTTGATATGAAGTTAAGACAAAAAATGCTGCTTGGGATGTAATCGATATGTTTATCCAATTTCCCAAAGGTATTCAATTATTAACTACCAAAGTTCATGTAAAGTGTCTCTTTCCAATTGAGTGACACTTTGTTGACCGCTAGCAAGTTACTTTCAACTGCTGATTTATCTTAACGCTGCTCAACAGTGTCCCAGCTTGCCCTGCGGACACAACTACTTCCCTAAATTGTAAAAATAATTTGATCCATTTGTTAAATATGCGTTAGGAGCCCTGCGTATAGGCTAGTTCTTGGTCGTCTCACTTTCACCTCCATTAACATCGGGGAACAATGGAACGGGACGCCATTAAATCCGAAGGGCGTCCCTTGTGGTAGCTGCAATGCTGGAGCTGGACGGGTGGTCATTCATTCCTTCTTGGAGCTTGGATCCTTATCCTGGTGTTCACTTTAGAGAAGGCTGTGATTGGACCAAGATGTGTTTGTGGACCAATACTTTATAATGCATTTTTCAAAGCCAAAGTGAACCATCCGAGTTGCAAGAATCCTATAACAGATGGCTCCACTAAATAGGATGGTCCAGTCAGTCAATCTTGATTATAAATCGATGCCATACCGAACTATGTGGCTTGGTACGCTTTGGTATTTGTGCTAGAGATTGTTTACCGTCGTTTGGTCCAGTTCCAGTCCAAAAACGATAGGTATGCATGCTAACGTTCAATACTTCAAAAAACTATAAGTAGTGGTTATTTATTTGAGTTTAGTTTAAAAATATTGCCTCAACTAGTTGCTCAGGTGCAGGCACATCCCACGAAATAGAAGGTAAGTTTATTCGTTGTCTTTTAAAATTAGAATTTAATTTAACAGTTTACTAATTCCAACCTAACTTTTGGAAAATAATTTAGATAGTCATAGTGAGCCTTCAGAATTTGAAGACAATGGAAGCTCTGAATTTGAAGACAATGGAAGCTCTGATGATTACCAGCCTTCAGTTTCACCATCAGAATCTGAAAGTGATTTTAGTAATACAGAACCAAACAAGGAGAACGAAATTATTGATACCAATGTTTATCAAGAATTTTTGCCAGAGGAAAGCAAGAAACATAAATCAAGAAAGCGGACGAGAAACGAAAGTGAATGGAAAAAAAAACAAACGCAAATATTTCCGAGCTAGACGAAAAAGTTATACTAATGTAGAAGGCCAATTGGTCCGAGCTAAAACGTTTTTACCTGCAGACTATTTTGAGAGTTGCTTTCAGTTATGCACACATAAGGAAAAGCAATCGTAATATTTTGATGTACACTGGCTTATCAACAGCGGAAAATTCTGAACTGTTGTTCCAAACAATAGATAGATTCACTTTAAATTTTTATTCAAAATGGAAGGTGGAGAAGATTCCGAAAATTGATCAGCTGCTAACATTGATGAAATTGAGACTGAATACACCTCAAGACGACCAGACAGTCAGGTTTAATGTTGGCCGATCCACTGTGTCAAATGTTATCATGACCTGGACATAATGCTCTTCATGAGGTATTGTTCAAACAATTAATGGCAAACATACCGTCAAGGGAAAAAACCAGGTATGTCTCCCGGCAGCGTTTGCTACCAACTTTAAAAGTTGTCGAATTATTCTTGACTGCACAGAGATAAATACAGACGTGCCAAAAAGCTTAGAAAAGCAGAGAGATTAACATACAGCTCATATAAAAGTGTTGAAAATTAAGGCTGAATACACCTCAAGACGATCTGACAGTCAGGTTTAACCCTCCAGCGAGCGCGTTGTCTCAGCGTAGGTACATAGAAACAAGTTTAAGTTGTTTTTTTTTTTGTCTGAAGAAAATCCTGATTTTCGTCATCTTCGTCCATGTAAGTCGATGTATTCCTTCAGTCGACCTTTGTCTTCATAACAGAGCGGTTGCAGCGTGATTCAAATCGTACACTTCTGAGAAATTTCTGTTCACGTGGTTTGGAGAATATTTGGTGCATAAAGTGCGCCGCGCGTTTGGTTATGTAAGTAAATGTTTTTTTGTTCATTTTATTCATATTATTTATAAAAACAAATTTTTTTTTATAAACAATAAAGCGATAGATCCTAAGCAATTTTATGAAAAAATATTTGCCCCAATTATAACAAAAGTACTAAACTTTAAATTCGGATAAATAACCAAAAATGAGAAAATATTGTTTCATGTAAAAATTACTGCAAGTATGAAATTAAACATGATTTTTATTTAGGGCACGAAAATACCTTACTGACGAAGAGTTGTACCACATTTTGCATGATGACCCCATTAACTTCGAACCAAGTGAAGAAAATAAAACTGATGTTCGTAAAGAAGAAGAAGTTTCTGAGAATGACGAAGAGAGGATTACACAAAGCGACCATGATTCGAACTCAGCAGATTCGAACTAAAAACATTTAAATTTATAAATTACATTAATTATACAATTAATATAAGCTGAAATTTCGCCTGGCGCATTAGATGCCCCGCGCGCCTGCTCTTGAAATGTTTCAAGGTGCGCCCGCTGCAGGGTTAATGTTGGCCGAACTATGTCCAATGTGATCATGACCTGGACATATGCTCTTCATGAGGTATTGTTCAAACAATCAATGGCAAACATACCGTCAAGGGAAAAAACAAGCATGTCTCACGGCAGCGTTTGCTACCAACTTTAAAAATTGTCGAATTATTCTTGACTGCACAGAGTTTATTGTTTGATAGATGATAGGGGAGTTGAGGTTAAGGTGTGCAAGGAGTTCTTTCAGAGTTCTCAAACATAAGGGACAGGAGTCTGTCCCTCCTTGTGACCGCAGAGGAAAGGCTCCAGTTGCAAATAAGACATCACCAAATAAAATTTCTGAGTTAAAGGCTTTAATCGAAAAATTTTCAAAATATGAAAGCCACAACTATGCTCTTCAGAAATCGAAAAATCGTAAATATCTGGCTCCTGATTTAAACATTACGAAAGTTTACTCACTATACACGCGACAAGTTTTAAATCCCGTGTCAAATTTTATCTTCAGAAAAATTTTCAACGAAGAATTTAATCCGTCTTTCCATCCACCTGTATCAGATTCCTACAGAAAATGTGATGCATATGCAAATAAATTAAAGCTGCGGAAACCGAAGCTGATAAGCAAAATCTAGAACAAGAATTGGAATTGCACCAAAGAAAGGCAACTAGTGCACGTAATGGTCTTCAAAATGACACTGAATTGGCTAAAAACAATTCTGAAGGAACAGTGATTACTTTTGATCTGATGAAAACCTTACCTACTCCTTTACTGTCAACAGGCATTTGTTATTATAAACGACAGCTATGGACATATTGCTTCGGAATCCACAATATGGCAAACAACGATGTTTATATGTTTCTTTGGGATGAGTCAGTAGCCTCCAGAGGACCCCAAGAAATAGGATCTTGTATTTTGAAGTTTATAAAGGAATTTGTTACAACAGAACACCTAATTATGTATTCCGATCAGTGTGGTGGCCAAAACCGAAACATAAAGCTATCTGTTTTGTGCCAGTTTATTGTTTCTAGCCCTGATTACACAGTTAAAAAAATAGATCATAAATTTTTAGTCAGTGGGCATTCATATTTGCCATGCGACCAGGACTTCGGTCTCGTAAAAAAAAAGAAATTGTTTCCAGACATTTTCATTCCAGAGCACTGGAATAACGTTATCATGGCGGCACGCAATAAAAAACCATTTAAAAATATTTGTATGAATAAAAACGACTTTTTTTCAACAAAAAAACTTGAAAATAATATCACACATAGAAAAATTGACGTTGATAAGTCCAAAGTTCAGTGGCTAAAAATTCAATGGTTAAGATTTTCTTGTGAAACGCCATTTAAAATATTTTATAAATATTCAAACAATGAAATCTGTTACTTCAGTGAACTTAACGTAGAAAAACGAAACACCGCACTGATCAACAATTTAGATTTACTTTTCCCTAATGGAAACTGTATAAATGTCCTAAAAAAGAAAGACCCGTCAAATTTGTTAGATTATGTTCCACCCATTCAACATGCATTTTATAATAGTCTGAAGACCAATGCTCAAATAGATGTTGATGAAGTACCTTTAGTAGATTTCTCTAGCGATGAAGATGTTTAATAAAATTTAAAACCAAATTATTTTGTTTTTCTCTTTAAAAAAACGTATGATTCCTCTGACTATCTACACAAAAAAACAAAAAAGTCGATGTAAAAATGGAGTGACCCACATCAAAATCAAAAATCGCCATATTGTCAAAAATAATATAATCCACTCTTAATGTAACACTATACCTGAAAATAATGTGCTAAAAATAAAATTTGTTACGGTTTTGGCTGTTGTAGAATCTTTCTCATAAAAAGAGCCATTTTTTATCATCAATTTATCTCAATTCAAATAATTTGGGCTTAGTCCAGTATTGTGCTGAAAATGTACGATTCTGTCGATTAAACTTAGAGTAAATGATACAGAAATAAACGCAATTGTCGACACAGGCTCTGAAGAGAACATAATAACAAAAGCTGTAGCAAAGAAAATATACCAAACAACTTCTCAAAAATTTTTGACCACTGCGGGAGACAATAAAGTCCCAACGCTGGGAAAATCAAATGTAAACCTGAAAATATGTAATCTCCAAACTACATGTGAGGCACTAGTTGTCGATAAGTTGCCATGTCCCGTTATACTTGGAATGTGTTTTCGTGATAAGCATAAGGCCATAATTAATCTCAGAAAAAATAAAATGACACTGTTCAACAACTCAAAGGCAACGGTGGCCCCATTTTCAAGGAATTATACCAGATCAAACCCAAGCAGCGTTTTGGTACCTAGGGATCAACCAGAACACCAGATTATAAAATGCTATATAAGCAAGAATGCATTAGGAATATCACAAAACATCTGAAATTAACATCAAACACTAGAACTAAGGAAAGTCCTATACAGCCACCAGCTCAGGAGGTGGAAAAATGTGAGGTAAAAAACCAGGAAACGGACAAAGAAAATCTACAAATCGAAGTCTTGAATCTACTTAATATGCAACACGAGTCCGAAGAACCGTGTGGGGCAGCAAAACTCACAGTGGCCAAAGACACTGTACTGCCAGCAAACGGAGTATCCACCGTTGAACTAACGTTCAACGGATGCCGTCGGCATCTGGTTCGCAGCCGGCATCCGGTAGGCAGCAGCCGAAGAAAAAACAGTCTAAAGGCATACGTGACTACTGTCACATTTCTTAATTAGATCACATATCTTAATTCTTAATGTGTCTAAGTTTCTTCACAGTATTCTTTGATGTAATATGAAATTTAAATAAAATCTTAATCTCAATTCTTAATGTAATATGAAATTTAAATAAATGTGGACTGTAATTAATTGATATAACTGTCTCTTGTGCTAGCTGCGGTATTCGGGCCCATATTTTTAGAGAGCAGCCTGTAAAAGCTTTTACAGAATATTTAGCAAAGTTGATGATGTTAACCCGCCATAACATCACAGTGATAGCTCATAATATGAAGGGGTACGACGGTTGTTTCATAGCTCGAGAATTATTATTAAACCCTCAACGATGGGATCCAAAATTTATTAGAAACGGTAGCAAATTTATATCTATAGTCACTCAATTTAATTAAAATTTATATCTATAGTCACTAATGTCAAAATTATAGACAGCTTAAATTATATGCCTCTACCCCTAGCCAAACTACCGTCCACATTCAATTTTTCCGGTAGTAAGGGCTAGTTTCCCCATTCATTTAATACCCTCGAGAACAGTAATTATTCCGGCACTTTACCCGACCCCGTTAATTATATGTCTGATAAAATAGTCCAGAAGACGCCGTAAATTTTATAGGTGGTATAATAACGAAGTGTAGAGAAATGTACAGTTTGACATAAATAAAGATATCGTGGCATACTGCACTGAAGATGTCAATATTTAAGATGCTGTGATGAATCTTAATCTCAGGGTTTATTTTAAAATTTATTCGTATACAGCGATTATGGAATCACCAGAAATACTCATTACCGAATTCACACTTTTATTTGAATAATCCACAACATCCAAACAATCTTAACATCAAGATTTAATACTTAAAATAAGAATTATGCAGCGCTACCGGCCAGCACCTTCACCACCGGTGGTAGCTCGCGCTCTTCTCTCTCCCGTCTCTCTCCTTACCACTCTCATACCCTGTTGCCCAACTTCGCGCACCACATCACCCCCCTGTTACATTTGATATTTTGAGAAAATGTAACATTTCACTTTACCGAAGTCCAACTGACTAATTATAGTACAAGAACAATCAAATTAACATTGGTACTTATTCTTAAAATATGTCCGACATAAACATTGTGGACTAAAACATATCAATCGTACATTACAATTAAAAAGAATGAAAATTACAGTTATAGAAATAACAAAATTAACTTTCCAAATTGTAGAACTTAAAATTCCCTATGCTTCTTTATCATTACAACATTATTATATGGTAACAAAAATTTTCAATAATTCTAACATAATTGTATAAAACATCTAACTTAAATTGAACAATTTCTCAGTATTGGAAAATGTTAGCAAGGACAAACCATAGTGATGAATAATCACTTTACTAAATAATCACGACCCTGCTGTTTTACTTCCTTATAGGGTCTCAAATTAATCACATTTTGCTTACCTAAACTTTTCCCATCTAGATCAGCAAGACTATAAGAATTTGAACTGACCTGAGCCTTAATTTTAAAAGGACCTTCATATACAGGGTGGCCAATTAGTGCGACAAAGGTCAATATCTCCTGTACCATTGAAGATAGCGGAAAACTTTTTTCAAGAAAGTTATTAAGGGTTAAGAGATGCATCTTTTAAAATTATTTTCGACTATACAGGGTGCTCCATAAAGGCGGGACGGTAAAAAGTTCATGTTTTTTAAATGGGACGCCCTATATTTTATTGCATTTTCAGATTGTCTGAGAAAATGTAATAACAATAATGTTTTTAGTTGCATTTTAAATTGAGTAGGCTATGAGTTATAAACAAGTGAAAATCGCAATTTTCCAACTTTAAACCCATTTACCACAAAAACGGCCCATAATATCAAAAAACGGCTTACATGTTCCTATCTTAACTTTTTATAAGGCATCCAATTATGCAGTTGAAATGTTTATACAAGGTGGTGAAAATTATCAGATTTTCCATCACCCTGCATAAACATTTAAACTATACAGTAGGATACCAGATAAAAATTTAAGATAGGGTCATGTAAGCCGTTTTCTGATATCTTGAGCCGTTTTTGTGGTAAATGGGTTTAAAGTTGGAAAATTGCGATTTTCACTTGTTTATAACTCATAGCCTACTCAATTTAAAATGCAACTATAAACATTATTGTTATTACATTTTCTCAGACAATCTGAAAATGCAATAAAATATAGGGCGTCCCATTTAAAAAACATGAACTTTTTACCGTCCCGCCTTTATGGAGCACCCTGTATAGTCGAAAATAATTTTAAAAGATGCATCTCTTAACCCTTAATAACTTTCTTGGAAATAGTTTTCCGCTATCTTCAATGGTACAGGAGATATTGACTTTTGTCGCACTAATTGGCCACCCTGTATAAAGAAAAACTTCTTAATCTCGGAGTTTTCAGCTGATGATAGTTTATGGTTACGAACAAGGACCAAATCATTAACATTAAATATTTTGGGTTTAATCTCGCTATCATATTTTTGTTTCTTTCTTGCTACTTTGGACATCATTTGCTCATATGCCAACATCAAGACACGTTCATGGGGTATTTGTTCTTCCCCATCTGTTGGAAAATCAATAATCCTACCTATGTTGTTATCTTCTTCGATGCCAGTAAATAAATAAACTGGAGTGTAACCAGTTACACTGTGAATTACGTTATTTAGACAATGTTCTACCTTATTCAGAACAAAAGCCCACCGAGTATGCTTGTCATGACACCATGTACGTAATAAGCGACCTATCTCTTTATTTACCCTTTCTGTACTATTCCCCTGCGGAAAATATGGCGAAGTGTGAATTGCTTTAATTTTCCGTTCCGCAAGTGTGCGATACCATAATTTTGAGTGAAATTGTGTCCCATTATCACTTAATATTGCTCTTGGAACCTGAACATTCACAAAGTAATCTTTTAATAAACGGTTAACTATGCTAATGGCTGTAGCTTTCTTCAGTGGATACAGCTTACAAAAACGCGAGAACGAATCAACCACAACTAACAACTGAGTTGCACCTGCCCTTGATTTCGGTAATGGACCCATAAGATCAATTGTTACCAATTCGCCAGGTTTTTGGTTCGTAACAGAATTAAATTCACCCCGTAAACCCTTGGAAACCTTTGTTTTCTGACATAAATCACATGATGTAACAATGTGCCGAATATGCTTTCCCATTTTCTTCCAAAAGAATTTTCTGGACATGTGATAATGGACTTTCTTGTAGCCGAAATGACCTAAATCACTATGCTGTTGTTGGACTAAATCTTCTACACAGAGCAATGGTATACATAATTTATACCCTGGATTATCTTGGCTTCCCTTTCGGAAAAGCAAATTGTTGTATATAAAATACCATTTAACAATATTTAATTCCTTTTTATCGGATACATGTGTTTTTTCTCTTTCTTCCCTAATCTTTTTACACCAAGGATCTGATATTTGCAATTTAAGAAAATCTTTAAATTTTTCTTTAATATTTTTGAATTCAGCCGATAATTGTAACATCTCTAATCGGACCTCATTTACATTTTCAGGTCTATCCTCATTTTTCCTGCACATATTTGGTTTTCTCGATAGACAGTCGGCTATAACATTTTCACGCCCTGGACGATATATTATTTCTATAATATCAAATTGTTGCATATACAGGGTTACTGGTAACTGGATACATTCCTTTGGTGATCTGATAAAACAAGAGGTAAGGAGTAAATTAACCCCAACATGCACTATACAAAACTCAATAGATTTTGAGATATTTCGATTTTCAACTTTTCTTAAAAAAATGGTTTCAGATGTATTGAAATGTAATTTTCAAAAAATCTACTTTAACTTTTTGATTTTTTTTTTTTGTTAGAATACTTGTCCAATACTATGCTTCCTTCTGGAATAAAAAATATCCTGAGGTATTTCGATCGTGTGAAAATTTCAAAGAAAAACTTTCACAAACTATTTTTTTTAAATAAGATTTAAAAGTTTTTACAAGTTATTTTCGCAAAATTGTCAAGGCACCTTGCGTACAAATTGTTTTAAAAACTTCCCTAGTGTAGTAGCTATCTAACAAGGTACGAATCTTGTACAAGAATAACAGAATCTCCCCGCTATGCACCGTTACCGAGGAACAAATCCTTAAGTCGGGACGTTTTATAAAAAATACGGCCCTGAACGGGGGTCTTAAAATTCTCGGATCCGGTCCATTTTCAATAGGTCGTATTTGGGGGTCACGAGCTTCGTCCCTACCAAGTTTCGTCCCGATCGGTAAAACTTTCAGACACTTAGAGTGGCTATTACTAGGCTATTCCCGAAAAATCCCGAAATTCCCGAAAAAATGACACTTCCCGGGAACGGATCCCGCTCATTTTCAATGGGCATCGTGCCACGGTGCGCCTCTTCAATCGAGTCAAATTTCAACTTTCCCACATGAAAACTGGCGGCTCTAGAGTGTTTCCTAGCAAAGTCACAGACAGACAGACCGACAGACAGACATTTTTCGGGCACAAGAATACGTATACTTACGAAACTTCTGTGACTTTGCTAGGAAACACTCTAGAGCCGCCAGTTTTCATGTGGGAAAGTTGAAATTTGGCTCGATTGAAGAGGCGCACCGTGGCACGATGCCCATTGAAAATGAGCGGAATCCGTTCCCGGGAAGTGTCATTTTTTCGGGAATTTCGGGATTTTTCGGGAATAGTCTAGGAAACACTCTTAGTGTCTGAAAGTTTTACCGATCGGGACGAAACTTGGTAGGGACGAAGCTCGGGACCCCCAAATACGACCTGTTGAAGATGGGCCGGATCCGAGAATTTTAAGACCCCCGTTCAGGGCCGTATTTTTTTTAAAGCGTCCCGACTTAAGGATTTGTTCCTCGGTAACGGTACATAGCGGGGAGATTCTGTTATTCTTGTACAAGATTCGTACCTTGTTAGATAGCTACTACACTAGGAAAGTTTTTAAAATAATTTGTACGCAAGTTGCCTTGACAATTTTGCGAAAATAACTTGTAAAAACTTTTAAATCTTATTTAAAAAAAATAGTTTGTGAAAGTTTTTCTTTGAAATTTTCACACGATCAAAATACCTCAGGATATTTTTTATTCCAGAAGGAAGCATAGTATTGGACAAGTATTCCAGCAAAAAAAGAAATCAAAAAGTTAAAGTAGATTTTTTGAAAATTACATTTCAAGACATTTGAAACCATTTTTTTAAGAAAAGTTGAAAATCGAAATATCTCAAAATCTATTGAGTTTTGTATAGTGCATGTTGGGGTTAATTTACTCCTTACCTCTTGTTTTATCAGATCACCAAAGGAATGTATCCAGTTACCAGTAACCCTGTATAAAATCCAACGCGATAGACGAGCAGTTTTTAACGGACATGTTAATAAAAACGATAATGACTTATGATCCGTTATCAAAGTTATGGGTCTCCCCAAAACAAGCACTCTCCATAATTGTAAGGCGAACACGCAAGCCAAACATTCTTTTTCTGTAGTAGTATATCTCAATTCAGGTCCCTTCAAACTACGACTCCCAAAAGCAATAATACTCTTTTGATTGTCATTTTCCTCCTTTTGGAACAAACAACAACCCATGCCAAACCCTGAACTATCGGTTTCGATAAACATTTGCTTGGACAGATCCGGATATCTTATCATATTGGCTCCCAAATATGCATCTTTTATATTTTGAAAAGCCTGATCTTGCGATTTTCCCCAACACCATTTAACATCTTTCCTTAAAAGTTCCACTAAAGGTAGAGATAAATCCGAGAAATTTTCCAGAAAACGTCTATCATAGTTAATCATTCCCAAAAAACTACGGAGTTCTCTTATATTTCTAGGAGCAGCGAAATTTCTAATTGACAAAGTCCTACTAGGATTTATAGATATACCTTCCGATGAGATCAGATGACCCAAAAATAACACTTCCCTTCTTGCGAACACAGATTTTCTCAACTTTATCGTTAAGTTAGCATCTTTGAACCAGCCAAAAATCTTCTCCAAATGTTCTAAATGCTCCTTGGCCGTATGAGAATATACCAATATGTCATCCACATAAATTAATGCAAAACCCTGTACTTTCGGTCCTAACACTCTATTTAAGCCTCGTATAAAACTGGATACTGACGTTGAAAGTCCAAACGGAAGCACGTTAAAAACATAAGTAATGCCATTAAATAAAAAACCTGTATACTGACGGTCCTCGGGCTTTATTGGAATTTGCCAATAGGAAGATGTCATGTCAAGACTTGATAAAAATAAACCATTTTTAAATTCCGTCAATAACTCATCGGGACGTGGTGGAAGTATATGATCCTGTTCATCTGCCTATTTAAATGTCTTGCATCTAGACATATCCTAATACTACCATCTTTCTTTTTAACCGTGGTTAAAGGAGATACAAATTCAGTTTGTGCAGGTTCAATTATTTTTGCCTTCAACATTTCTGTTATTTGCCGCTGAGCCTCTTGTCTATGCGCTAAGGCTATCGGATAACTAGCTTTATAAAACGGGGTATCGTTTTTCATAAATATTTCATGCTCATAACCCACTAATCTACCCGGAGTTTCTGAAAACACAGTTTTATATTTATTAACAAGAAGATGCAATTCTCTTTTCTGCTCGTCATTAAAAGTTTCGGATTGTTCTATGATCTGTGTAATAGTACTGTCTGGATAAGTATGTCTTACTTCACTTTCCTCACCTTGGATAAAATTTAGGTTCAATTCATTTTCTTTCCGTTTCTCTAACCGAATGGGTATATTAATATTTTCTTTAGGTAGACTTATGTTCATCTGATCGAAATTTATGCGTATTTTATTAGAAACAAGCCAATCACAACCTAAAATCATTTTTTTATTCAAATTCAAGATAACTAAGCATGGAATTTGGAAACCTTTTCCTGCTATCTCTACTGGCAAAAGAACTTGCTGAGTTATTCTTTGCTTCTTCGAACCTATAGCTAACGCTACTGATACATTGCTAACTGGCAACATTGGAATCTCAACCTTAGTTTTGATATCTTTCAGAAAAGAATCTGCAATTACAGAACATTGTGCTTCTGAATCAATTAACACATCTATCTGCACCCCTGCAACCTTACAATCGAGAATAGGGGTAAAAAGTTCATTTTCATTATTTTCCTCTACCCTTTCCTCTTCGTTTTCACTCAACAGACTTTCCTCTATATCTAAAAACCGAATACACCTTTTTGATATCGCCCCAGTATTAGGCTCATCTGGTGATGGCTGTTCCATTAATTCTTCATTATTATTCGCGTTCCTATTTATTTGACCCCCTGCCCTATTGTTTTGATTATAGTTTCTATTCTGGTTTCTGTTGTCCCTATCATAAACTTCTCTTCTTGGTCCCTCATTACTACTAAAAGTATCGTCAATTTTTCTTAAATACATTTCTACCTCGTCAATAGTTTTTAAACCGGCTATACATATTCCTCGTTTTATTTCCGCTGGGAAATGACTACTTAAATATTCCACCAATACCTCTTCTTCTATTGTTTCAGATAAAAATGCAGCTTGGCTAGCCATTTTCAAAAAATAGTCTGCGCGACTACCCTGTCTATATTTTCCAAACCTGATTTCCAAAAACAATTCCCTTTCTTTTCCTAAATTCCAATACCTTTCCTTAAATGCCTCATAAAATGTTTCGATGTTGGTAAAAGTAGCTTCTTTTGCCATACCCCAATCAGCAGCTGAACCTCTAAGTGTATTCAATCCCAAAGAGACTTGATTCTTTTCCGGAACTCCGGCATCCCTAAATAGACTTTTTAATTTTTTTATAAATTTAATGGGGTGCAACGACCCCCCAGGATAAAAAGTTAATGATGAACCCCCCAAATCTTTCCACAAAGAGACATATTGTTTATTAAAATTACCCTTATCTGCATTATCCATCTTGCTCTCTGGTTCCTCATTTTTAGTCTGCGTTTTATTTTTTTCACTCTGATTTTCCTTGACAACATTAGCCAATTGAGCAATACTAAACTGCATTTCGGACATACCATCCGCTAACTTAAAAACTAACTCCTCCAACTTATCTCTAGACTGTTTTCTCGTTCTAATTATACTGTCCTCATCACTAACATTTCCTTTATCTTTCCTTCCTTTAGGCATTTTTACAAATATTATAACTGTTATTAGTCTCCTTCTAAAGTTTTTAACAGAATTTTAAACACACACAACCCTTTCTTCTTTTCTTCTCAAGTGACGATAAAATATCATGAGCGGCAACACCGCTACCCAGCTGCATTCACGTGCAACGCAAATAATCGATATTGACCTCCTCCACCCCCTTCGGTACGAGATTCAGGAGTCAGGCGTTGAAATCACCTCTTGCGCGTAAATTGATGAAAGTTAAAATGGAATGAGTAAAACTTACAGATACAGATGCTACATCTGATTCTTCCTTTCATTCATTGGATGGTGTAACTCAGGCTCATCTTATTATCACTGTAATAATCTATAGGATGGACAGGTACTCCACTCAGTACCTACAAGTTCACAATCTGGCTTCAAAGATGATTCCAGTTTCCAATTCCAAATCACTGCCCCACGTTGGGCGCCATTTGCTGTGATGAATCTTAATCTCAGGGTTTATTTTAAAATTTATTCGTATACAGCGATTATGGAATCACCAGAAATACTCATTACCGAATTCACACTTTTATTTGAATAATCCACAACATCCAAACAATCTTAACATCAAGATTTAATACTTAAAATAAGAATTATGCAGCGCTACCGGCCAGCACCTTCACCACCGGTGGTAGCTCGCGCTCTTCTCTCTCCCGTCTCTCTCCTTACCACTCTCATACCCTGTTGCCCAACTTCGCGCACCACAAAGAGTTGCCTGTTTAAAGTTTAGGAGATTCTTTTTAGAGGGAAATGTGTAGATCCGTTTCAGGAGTCTGTAACGATTGCGGAGGCCTGTAATCTGGTATTCAGAAGAAACTTTCTGAAAACCGACAGCATAGGTCTGATACCAACAAACGGCTATCGAATGGCTGATGGCCAATCATTGGTAGCATTAAAATGACTACTGAAATTATTTCATCACCTCACCCTATTAGACATGCGGGAAATGGTCTTGAAGTCAGGTTGCCGTCAAATCTACTTCTTGTAGACGGGTTTTGCGTCGAAACACAGTATAATTATACATTCTACGGATGTGTTTATCACGGATGTGAGATGTTATCCCAAACAAACAGCCTCAAAATTTGCAGATGACCGCTCCGATATTAATATGCTTGCGTTCACTCGCAGGGAAAGAACTATGGTAAAGCATGATAAGCTCCTATCACTCGGCTACAAACTTGAGACAATTTGGGAGTGTGAGTTTCAGAAACTGTTGAAAGACGATGTAAAATGAGACATGAGTTAGAAAATAATTTTAATTATCGACACACTTCATTAAATTCTCGTGACGCATTTTGTGGTGGCCGGAATAATGCTGTAAGGCTCTATTATAAATGCGCAGATGACGAGAAAATGTACTATTACGATGTGTGCCGTCTCTACCCATTCTGTAATAAATATGGCACATACCCCGTAGGTCACCGAACGGTAATTATTGGGAATGAGGCTTGTAAAGCGGAGCCCCTTGATACTCTCGAGGGTTTAATTAAGTGCACCGTATTACCACCTCAAAATTTCCCGTCTTGCCTTACAAATGTAACGAGAAATTAACATTCCCATTTTGTCGCACATGTGTTGAGACGTGTTCTCAAGACAATTGTAGTCATAATGATGATGAGCGTCAATTAACGGGTACATTTGTGTCTGGAGAGTTGAAGTTGGCCGTCTCTCTGTGATATAAGATCGTAGAGTTCTTTGAAATATGGAAATATGCTGCCGAGATGTACAACAAAAATACTGGAGAGGATGGCTTATTCGCGGGGTACATTAACAATTTTTTTAAATTGAAACAAGAATGCAGCGGGTGGCCCGAGTGGTGCATTACTCCCGAAAGCAAAAAGAAATATTTGAATTGTATAAAAACGTTGAAGGCATAACTTTAGATGCGAGCAATATACATGTCAATCCATTAGTAATGTAACATGGTAAATGTAACCATGACCAATTCCTGGAAGTTACATCAAATTTGAGCCTCAGCTGAAAACAAATGAGCCACTTGCCTCTACAAGATTTGTCACTCGTTATTGCCTTCGCTTGAATAATAAACCTCAGAAAAGCAGTCGGCCATGTCAAGTTCCTGATGCTGTTAGACATAACAATGTTGGTCATTTCCCAGAGAAGATTGAAAAACAGCTGCGAAGTAGTGAAATTTTCATTCTAAGAATATTTAAGCCCCCTTGGGCCTGCTGATCTTTAACAAGCTAACGAAATTGGTTTGTGTATATGTATTTGAATATTTACAACAAATATCAGAAAGCAATGATAAAACCACCGCAGGTATTAGGAGTTTACATTTACTGTAGGTACTTTACTTTTTAGTTTCACTTCTTTTACCCTAAACCTTTCAGTGGATCTTCAGTCTTCACATCTTTTTATTTTTACTGAAATAGTAATTTACAACTTCGGTATTTCTGTCAGTACATCATATTCCGTATAGTTAGTTTATGGATTTTATGGCCTTCACAGAAGTCTCTGAGCAGTTGCCAGTTGGTGGGGTCATTGGTTGTTCAAGTCACGGAAAGTGTTGACATGCACAGCAAAAAATTTATATTTAGTTTTTATAAAAATAAAAATTATTAGTGTTACTGCATGCGTTACCATCAGTGCTTCTTCAATTTCAAATCATTGTATATTTTTTTGTTGTTATAAACCACATTTTCAAGAATGTATGTACCCTCCTGACTCACGCTGTCATGAAAAACTCTTTTTGTGAATTTTATCCCATAATGGGCATTGCCTAATTTTCGGTAATTGTGCCTAAAACTGTTTCTCACTGTATACATTGCCACAATAAATGACATTACAGGGTAATTTATTTTTGTAGAAAAATCACATAGTAAATCTGTAGTAGTACATTTCTAGAATGCCAAGAGCCGCAGTGAGTACATGTTGGACATCACCAGAATATTACCAATGTTTTTTTTTGCTGATCCGTTTGATTTAATAATGGAAAAAACCAATCTGTATGCAAGACAGAGAAGAGGCATAATAGATGAGCCAGCGATGGGTATATCAATAAAAGTGCATGTTTAACATGTGATCATCTCCGAAGGGCGCATGCAAAGATCTCATTGGTTAAATACACTTTGTTTTTGCTAATTACACTTAGCACAGTAGATAAATTAGAACGTTGCCAGAACGATGGAAAATTAGTGGCGATTGATCCAATCATTAGTAAGGATTAAAGTTTCAAACTAGCGGCCCTAGATGAACCCTTGTAAGACTTAGTGAGCACTTATCAACGACTGAAAAATCTGCTGCATATCCTTGTTGAGATTTTATAACCAACTACTGAGGAAATTAAATCTGAAGGTAGTCTTAATCTATACAAAAAGAAAACTTTCAATTTGCTGGTGAACCTGGAACCACTGTTCATTGCCTAATTTTCGGTAATTGTGTCTAAAATTGTTTCTCATTGTATACATTGCCATAATAAATGGCATTACAGGGTAATTATTACAGGGAAATAAATCATTAGTAATGATTTAAGTTTTTTTTTGACAATCTGGCGGCATTGCTTGCCCATTTAGCCAGTAACCATTTATTCAACTATAGACTAGCAGCCCTGGATGAGCCCTCTTGTTAAGACTTAGTGAACACTTATCGACGACTGAAAAGTCTGCTGCTTATCCTTGTTGAGATTTTATAACAAACACCAAGGAAATTAAATCTGAAGGTAGTCTTAATATATACAAAAAGAAAACTTTCAATTTGCTGGTGAACCTGGAACCATATAAAATAAGTGAATTTTGGCGTAGTGGGTCATTGTATACTCAAAATTCAATAAAACAACAATAAAACTTTTGGTCAATGAGTATATATATTAAGATCTTGTCGACCGGTTTCGGGTTACTAGCCCATCCTCAGGACAACAACTGAAAGTGATGCTGATTTGTACAATTTGTCTTTTGTTTTTGTTTACATTAATTTATCTTGGTGTATTGTTAGGTTATGTATACCGATTGTGATGGGATGTAGGCATGGACACATGACATGACTATATTATCCATTGACATTGACACTTATATTTCAAATTTGCTATTCTTCTTCTTTTTCCTTCTTCAGATTTTCTTCTTTTTACATTTATATTTCTCCGACTTTGGACTTCATAAATGTCATTTGTTTTTCAAATGTCTATTTATTGAATGTGCTTTGACGGGGAACATCTACATCACGATAGTTGACAGTTTTGACAAACCTACTCCCTGTCAGAGACAGATGGATGACATCTCGAACAAAGTGTCCATTTTATAACTTTTACAATTCAATTCACCATTTCAGGAGGATGATCTCTTCAAGCAAGTCTTCCTTTTTAACAATTTTCCAAATGTTTTAATTTATATTTATTCCCGGTCATCCCAACTGAAAGTTGGATGACAAAAGGGTATTTTGTATCGCCACTTCACATCAGAGTGAAGTTTTAAACTAGTTTTTGTTTTATTGTAATTTTTGATTATGTGATTGAAAAAATCTTTTTGAAAGGTTTTTCAAAATGTGTTAATTACCCTGGTGGTCATCAGCGCTTCTCTTTTCCATCTTACATCCCTGAGCCTATGCTTGATTGTTATTACCATAAGGATGAAAATGTATTTTGCTCTAACTGCGGAATTTGTAAACTGACAAGTGAGTTGTATGAATTTTTCGACTACCTATATGGTTACTTAAATTTCATGTAAATTATTGTTACAACATCTTTATTCATCACTTTCAGTTGTTGTCCTGAGGATGGGCTAGTAACCCGAAACCGGTCGACAAGATCTTAATATATACAGGGTGTCCCAGCTTATTCGAAGCGGTCTCTGTAGGCCAAACAATTGATTTTTTCCAAAAACTTTTTGCAAATTCAAGTACAGAATCACAACGGCCATAATTTAAAATTATTTTGGAGTATACAGAGTGTCCTATATGACAGTGGCATATCAAAGTTATGTTTTTTTAAATGGAATGCTCCTATGTTATTGCATTTTTAGATTGTCTGAGAAGAGAAAATAGGATTGGCTTTTACAGTTGATGTTTAAATTCAGAAGTTTTTGAGTTATAAACAAGTGAAAATCGTCATTTTTCAAGTTCAAGGCCCTGTACAATGAAAACGGTTCGAGATAGACAAAAACGGCTTACATGTCCCTATTTTAACTTTTTGTGTACCCTATGGTATAGAAACATTTGTACTTTCTTTGATTTTATTATTTGGCGACGCGTGGAGAAATCTCAGAATTTTTCAAATTTTTTATCACCCTGTATAAACATTTCATCTACATGATAGGATAGTACATGAAAAAGTAAAATAGGGACATGTAAGCCGTTTTTCTCTATCTTGAACCGTTTTCGTTGTACAGGGCCTTGAACTTGAAAAATGACGATTTTCACTTGTTTATAACTCAAAAACTTCTGAATTTAAACACCAACTGTAAAAGCTAATCTTATTTTCTCGTCTCAGACAATCTAAAAATGCAATAACATAGGAGCATTCCATTTAAAAAAACATAACTTTGATATGCCACTGTCATATGGGACACTCTGTATACTCCAAAATAATTTTAAATTATGGCCGTTGTGATTCTGTACTTGAATTTGCAAAAAGTTTTTGGAAAAAATCCACCGTTTGGCCTACAGAGACCGCTTCGAATAAGCTGGGACACCCTGTATACTCATTGACCAAAAGTTTTATTGTTGTTTTAAGTGAATTTTTACAGTGTTACTGCATGCGTTACCATCAGTGCTTCTTCAATTTCAAATCATTGTGTATTTTTTTTGTTGTTATAAACGACATTTTCAAGAATGTATGTACCCTTCTGGCTCACGCTGCCAGGAAGGACTCTTTTTGTGAATTGTATCCCTTAATGCGCATTGCCTAATTTTCGGTAATCGTGCCTAAAATTGTTTCTCACTGTATACATTGCCATAATAAATGGCATTACAGGGTAATTATTACAGGGAAATAAATCATTAGTAATGATTTAAGTTTTTTTTGACAATCTGGCGGCATTGCTTGCCCATTTAGCCAGTAACCATTCATTTAACTAGCCTATAGACTAGCGGCTCTGAATGAGCCCTCTTGTTAAGACTTAGTGAACACTTATCAACGACTGAAAAATCTGCTGCTTATCCTTGTTGAGATTTTATAACAAACTACCAAGGAAATTAAATCTGAAGGTAGTCCTAATATATACAAAAAGAAAACTTTCAATTTGCTGGTGAACCTGGAACCATATAAAATAAGTGAATTTTTACAGTGTTACTGCATGCGTTACCATCAGTGCTTCTTCAATTTCAAATCATTGTATATTTTACCAATCTGTATGCAAGACAGAGAAGAGGCATAATAGATGAGCCAGCGATGGGTATATCAATAAAAGTGCATGTTTAACATGTGATCATCTCCGAAGGGCGCAACTTTAAAAAAAATCTCTGAAAATTTAGCTTCAGATGATAGTTTACCGAATATTTCACGCGCTGTTTTATTACGCACTCTACGTGAAATGAATATTCGGTACCTCAAAAGAGATAGAAACAGTCATCTGATTGAAAAGGAGGAAATTATTGTGTGGCGCCGCAAATATTTACAGGAACTTCGCCAATATCGTCGCGATGGACGGAAAATTTATTTTACTGATAAAACGTGGCTCAACGCAGGTCACACCGTTTCGAAAGTTTGGCAAGACTTGAATATAAAAAGCAGCAAACAAGCGTTCATGGACGGTTTCTCCACCGGCTTAAAAGCACCATCAGGTAAGGGGAGTAGACTCATAATCTGCCATATCGGAAGTGACTCTGGTTTTGTGGAAAACGGACTGCTGTTGTTTCAATCCAAAAAGACGGGTGACTACCACGAGGACATAGATTCGGAGAAGTTCGAAACGTGGTTTTCACAAATATTAGGCAGACTTGAGCCAGGGTCAGTAGTGGTAATGGACAATGCCCCCTATCACAGTAGACGCTTGGAAGCTTTACCAACCACCGCATGGCGAAAAGGAGACATAATAGATTGGCTCTCCAGGAAGAATATCGAACACGAAGCCAATATGCTGAAAACTCAACTTATGAATCTCGCAAGAGCACACAAACAAAAAAATATCAAATATGCTGTGGACGAAATGGCTCGTGAACGCAATATCATCGTACACCGTTTGCCACCATACCATTGTGAACTCAATCCAATTGAATTGATTTGGGCTCAAGTGAAGAATCATGTTGCTAAAAATAATTCCACTTTTAAAATCAATGACGTACGAGATTTACTTCTCGATGTTTTAAGCAATCGCGTATCTGCAGAATCCAGGAAAAATTGTATTAGGCATACAATGAAAGAAGAGGACAAAATGTGGGATTTGGATACGATAATGGACGTTACGGTCAATCCACTAATAATTAACGTTAACCCCGAAAGTGACATATCTTCGGAAAGTGATTTTAGTGATTCGGATAATTGAATAAATTAAAAAAAACAATTAAAAATTAATCAAAACAAAAAAATTGTGTGCAAGTGAATTGTATTTCAGTTGTTCCAGTTTAAAAAAAAATTATGCGGGTGAGTGGAATTTTTGTTATTTAGTTATGACAAATAATTTGATGCTAGGGAGTACAATTTCAATTGGTGTAGTTGAAATCATTTTGACGAGAGAGTTGTTTTAATTCTAAAAATTTCACCCTGTATAAATATTTGTATAGGTTTTTGCATAATTTACAAATTATTATCTATTATTTCACTTTAAATTTTTATTTGAATTTATCAATTTTAAAGACAGCGCTTCTAACAAAGAAGCGCACGCCTATGGAACACCTAGAGCGTGGAGAATTGCTTCCAAGTATTTACTGCACAGACTAAACGAATTCTAGTATAGGCGTAATTCACAAAAGCAGTACCTATCACCTGATGTCAATATTTCTAAAATGTATCGATTCTATAAAGATTATTGTGTGCAAAATTGTGTTCAAGCTGTATCGCTGTTTGTTCACCAAAAAATATTTCATGAAAATGAACCTCGGTTGGATTTCTACAAACCCAAGAAAGATCAATGTTCTTTATGCAACTCATACAACACCGCCCAAGAAAAAGGACCTCTACAAGAAGAATACAACAGTCATAAGCAACGTGAAAAAGAAGCTATGCAAATGAAAGCAGATGATAAAAAAAGATCATAAGCAGAAAAGGGCAAAACTTTTAGGTCGATATCTTTTGATCTGCAAGCAATTTTATCCATTCCTCACGCAGGTGATAACCAAATTTATTATAAACACAAATTAAATGTCTGTAATTTCACCATTTATGATGCATCCAATGCTGATGGGCACTGTTTTGTGTGGGACAAAACACATGGAAACAAAGACAGTGTTGAAATTGGCAGTTGTTTATTAAAATACCTGCTAAACTTACCGGAAACTGTGACACACGTGGCCAAAAAAAAGAAAGAAAAAGGACCTGCTGTATCTTTTAGAAAAGAAGATTATCCCAGATGATTATGCAAACTTTATAAAAAAAATTCCAGAAACGAAAAAAACACTTTTTGTTGAAAACGAATCTGATATTGAAACTAGTGATTAAGGAAGCATAATACTTTTCAAAAAATTGTTTTCATTTAAAATAATTGTTAACCTTGTTCATTTAAAATAATTATTCATGCTGGTAGTTTTTTTTTTAATAAAAAATTGTATTGCGCTGAATGTGGTAAGTACAGGCGTTTCAGATTATTTTTTAAATTTTTAATACTTTATAATCAATATCACAAATTAGCATTTGTATGCTTAAAAGGCAATACAACAGCCTATTTTAATAAAGCATCTTGTATGTCTAATGTTTAGAGAAGGCTGTGACTAGACCATCGATATGTCATAGGTATCCTGAACCAGGCCATAGTTTTTTGCCATGAGACAGGAGTTTTGGCAGAATTGAAATCATACCCCAACACCAACATTGATAGCTCTAGAAAAAAAAATTGACCATTTGGCAACCTCTAACGTGCAGTAGCTGAAGATAATACCTTTTCCCACAGAATAGTGTCGCTGTCAGTAGTCGATCAACGTTCATTGTGAGGTGGCGTGTCTGTAAATGCGATTGGGGTATCATATACTTATACTACTGACATAACTTTTAGTGTATGAGATCAGTATACAATTTTTAATGTAAAAAGTAAAGTTTTTGTGTAGTAAATAGTATATAGTGAATAAAATTTCTATAAAATGTCATACGAAGAAAGCCAACGACATCTGCAGAGATTAAGGGAAGAGTTTGGTGGAGATTCTTCCGACATGGAATTGTCAAATGGTGCCTCTGATGAGGACGAAGAAGCACCTGTAGGAGAAGAAGCAAGAGTTGAAAGAAAATGTGTAGCCGAAGGAACAGAAAGTGAAGAAGAATCACCAGAGGAGGAATCAGAAGAACTGGGAGAAAAATCTGATGAGGTAGAAAATGTAGAAAATAACATAGATGCCAACCCTAGCATGTATTTTTTTTTTGATAAAGATGGATCAAAATGGTCAAAGTTTCCCAGTAATAGAATTGTAAGAACTGCATAGATCTGAAAATATAATAACCCATTACCCTGGTGTTAAAGGAATTGCAAGAGAAAAAAAATGCACTTGATTGTTGGTTACTGTTTTTCACAGAAGATTGTTTGTTGTTGAAGGATGACATTGTTCGTTATTCGAACGTGAAGTTGTCAGCTAAAATACCTAGGCATAATGCAAATCATCAATATTTAGTAAAACAAACTAATAAAAAAGAAATGAAAGCAGTTATTGGATTGCTTTATTTGACAGGATTATACAGGGCAAGTCATTAATATGGGAAAGCTCGATTGCACCTACACCATTAAAGATATCGAAATAAACCAAAAAGTACTGTAAATGGGAGGGTAAAGTGCAGTTTGTAAAATTATTTTCAGATACACAGGATGGCCCAATATCGCTGTACGCCATACAACTTTGTTATTTTAAATAGGACACCCTCTATATTATTACATCTTTAGATTATTTGAGAAAAGTAAAAAAGAATGGTTTGTAAAGTTGAAGTTTGTAATGAGCGATTTATGAGTTATAAACAAATGAAAATCGCGATTTTCCATTTTCAAAGCAGCTTATATTGAAAACGGCTCGAGATATGGCAAAACGGCTTACATGTCCCCATCTTAACTTTTCAAGCGGTATCCTATTGGATGGATGAAATTTTTATACAGAGTGGTAGAAAATTTGATTATTTTCATCACTCAGTATAAAAATTTAAGCTACATGATAGGATACCAAATGAAAAATTAAGATAGGAACATGTAAGCCGTTTTCCTCTATCTTGAGCTGTTTTTAAGAAAAGCTGCTTTGAAAATGGAAAATCGCGATTTTCATTTGTTTATAACTCATAAATTGCTCATTACAAACTTCAACTTTACAAACCATTCTTTTTTACTTTTCTCAAATAATCTAAAGATGTAATAATATAGAGGGTGTCCTATTTAAAATAACAAAGTTGTATGGCGTACAGCGATATTGGGCCATCCTGTGTATCTGAAAATAATTTTACAAACTGCACTTTACCCTCCCATTTACAGCACTTTTTGGTTCATTTCGATATCTTTAATGGTGTAGGTGCAATCGAGCTTTCCCATATCAATGACTTACCCTGTATAAGGCAAACCGACAAAACACATCAGATCTCTGGAATACTGACGGTAGTGGCACAGCATACCTATAACCAGCAGAACCACTCTCGCAAATAATTTCAGCCACCATGCTATACAGGGTGTTCTACAAGCTCTATGACAAACTTTGACAGATGGTAGGTTGCTTGATTTTAAACATATTTTTTTTAATAAACATGGGTCCGATTCGTTTATGTTTAGAAGTTACAAGCATTTAAAGAATCGTAATTTTTTCAGTCAACCAGGAAGTGACACTAAGTCGCTATGTCACTAAGACACTATGTCAACCAATGTACACTTATAAAATATACACTTACTTCAATGAAAAACGTAGGCTGATAAATAGAAATATCGGTTGTTATGACAATAATAATTGTTAGTGTCATTTTAATTATTTATTAGATATTTCGTGTGAAAGTTATAAATAAAAAATGCATTTATTCTCGACTGAGGAATATGCAGATATTGTGTTTGTATATGGGTATTCCAATGGTAACGCCAGACAAGCTGCTCAAGAATACCGACGCAGGTATCCAAATAGACATCAACCTGCCCACACGGTGTTTAGTGCATCATTTCGTAGACTTCGAGAAGCAGGTAATTCCGCTCCAAAGAAGGCTATTCGCCCTACTGAAGTAAATGTACAAGATGAAGAAAATGTGATAGATGCTGTCCTCGATAACCCTTCAATCAGTGTTCGGCGTATTTCTAGTAACCTTCATGTATCACCGAATTTTGTATGGCGTGTATTGAACAGAGAAATGTTACACCCGTTTCATCGCCAAAATGTACAGGCATTGCATGCTGGAGATGCCCCACAGCGATTAGGATTTTGTCGCTGGTTACTTCAGCAACAAGCACAAAATGATAGATTCATTTCGCTCGTCATGTGGTCTGATGAAGCGTGCTTTACTAGGGATGGCATAAATAATAATCATAATGAACATGTATGGGCGTTGCAAAATCCACTTGCAATTAGACCAAGACGATTTCAGCAACGATTCAGTGTCAACGTTTGGGGTGTCATTTTCAACAATAATTTATTACCTGTGCATGTTCTAAATGATCGTTTAAATGCAGATCTTTATAGACATTTCTTAGCACACGACCTTTTAGAGTTTATTGATGACGTGCAACTCAATATTATTCAAAATATGTGGTATCAGCATGACGGTGCACCACCACATAGAGGAAGACAAGTTGCTGCTTGGCTAAATGAACATTTCCCGAATAAATGGATAGGTCAAGGAGGTCCAATATCATGGCCACCTCGTTCTCCCGATCTGAATCCTCTGGATTTTTATTTATGGGGACACATGAAGCAGCTGGTCTACCATGTTGAAATCGCTACCCATCAGCAGTTACTTGAAAGAATTCAAGATGCAGCTAACCAAATAAGAAATGATCCAAATCTCATTCTTCGAGTGACCGAATCTTTAGTTCGTCGATGTGAGGCTTGCATTCAAGCTGAGGATGGACATTTCGAACAATTTTTATAGTCTAAGTTTTGTGATTATCATTTAATTTAAATTTTTATTGTTGATTGTTAATAAAGGTTAAATGCTTGTAACTTCTAAACAAAAACGAATCGGACCCATGTTTATTAAAAAAAAATATGTTTAAAATCAAGCAACCTACCATCTGTCAAAGTTTGTCATAGAGCTTGTAGAACACCCTCTATAGCAGAAGTCACATAATGTTGAAATTAGAATGGGAAAGGTAACTAGCTTCATAGTTTTGGATGTGAAACTTGTCACATCCCTGTCTGTAATGAGGTAGAATTAGTTTCTTTTGACAAACCAATGAACTATAAATTAGTTGCAAACCTTCACCATTTTGAAACAAATAAATATTTGTACACCTTTTCTATAGAAATTATTTTTATTCTCGAAAAGAATAGGTCAGTGTATCAGAAAGAGTAGGTTTTTAGTATTTTTTTTGTTTGTTTGTTTTTTCAATGGAGAGTATTGAGCCCACTTCATAATTATATTGGTTGATGAACCTCTTCATGATTCCTTCTGCGAGATAAAGAGGTAAACCTCTGTAAGAGGTTGATTCACTTGTCTGGATAAACACAACACACCTTTTGTTTTTTTATTAGCAAGTTCCGATTTTTGAGCAGAATTAGACGGCCACTTCTAGTAGTCGTCAGTCATTATCTTACGTTGGGATTTAATTTTGATGCATGGGATTGGACATCAAGAATATGTTACGTTCGACTCCATAGGCCAGTTGAAGTCAGGTTTTATGACAACCAACTGATCTCACATATTAATCTAGCCTATAGACTAGAGACCCTGATGGGCGCTCAATGTAGAATTTCATCTGTAAAAATAATTAGTTTTAATCAGTCTTCTAGCCCAGAGGACCTGTAAACCTTTCATAAACAAAACTTGCAAAAATTCTAACGAATGTCAGATAGACCTCATAAATTATTCAACGAAAGAAGTAATGATAGGAGGATACACATCCAAAATGATCAGTCCGTTTATTTGTTAGGTGCTCGCTTTCACAAAATACTCATTTCTCTAATAATGCAAGACAACTCTTCGTAACTTCTTGAGTTAAGTACAGTTTCAGAGTTGACTGGTGTTGATCAGAAGGTAGTGTAATTTTCATTAGAGAATGCATGTTAATGAAGTTCTTGGAACTCAAGTAGCAGTTCACCCAACTTGATTGTCATAGAAATCACGACATATCCTAAACTTGCCCTAGCCTGTTTTACACGTAAATATAGCAGAAGTCACATAATGTTGAAATTAGAATGGGAAAGGTAACTAGCTTCATAGTTTTGGATGTGAAACTTGTCACATCCCTGTCTGTAATGAGGTTGAATAAGTTTCTTTTGACAAACCAATGAACTATAAATTAGTTGCAAACCTTCACCATTTTGAAACAAATAAATATTTGTACACCTTTTCTATAGAAATTTTTTTTATTCTCGAAAAGAATAGGTCAGTGTATCAGAAAGAGTAGGTTTTTAGTTTTTTTTTTTTTTTGTTTGTTTTTTCAATGGAGAGTATCGAGTCCACTTCATAATTATATTGGTTGATGAACCTCTTCATGATTCCTTCTGCGAGATAAAGAGGTAAACCTCTGTAAGAGGTTTAATCACTTGTCTGGATAAACACAACACACCTTTTGTTTTTTTATTAGCAAGTTCAGATTTTTGAGCAGAATTAGACGGCCACTTCTAGTAGTCGTCAGTCATTATCTTACGTTGGGATTTAATTTTGATGCATGGGATTGGACATCAAGAATAGGTTACGTTCGACTCCATAGGCCAGTTGAAGTCATGTTTTATGACAACTAACTGATCTCACAGGTTAATCTAGCCTATAGACTAGAGACCCTGATGGGCGCTCAATGTAGAATTTCATCTGTAAAAATAATTAGTTTTAATCAGTCTTCTAGCCCAGAGGACCTGTAAACCTTTCATAAACACAACTTGCAAAAATTCTAACGAATGTCAGATAGACCTCAGAAATTATTCAACGAAAGAAGTAATGATAGGAGGATACACATCCAAAATTATCAGTCCGTTTATTTATTAGGTGCTCGCTTTCACAAAATACTCATTTCTCTAATAATGCAGGACAACTCTTAGTAAGTTCTTGAGTTAAGTACAGTTTCGGAGTTGACTGGTGTTGATCAGAAGGTAGTGTCATTTTCATTAGAGAATGCATGTTAATGAAGTTCTTGGAACTCAAGTAGCAGTTCACCCAACTTGATTGTCATAGAAATCACGACATATCCCAAACTTGCCCTAGCCTGTTTTACTCGTAAATATAGCAGAAGTCACATAATGTTGAAATTAAAATGGGAAAGGTAACTAGCTTCATAGTTTTGGATGTGAAACTTGTCACATCCCTGTCTGTAATGAGGTTGAATAAGTTTCTTTTGACAAACCAATGAACTATAAATTAGTTGCAAACCTTCACCATTTTGAAACAAATAAATATTTGTACACCTTTTCTATAGAAATTTTTTTTTATTCTCGAAAAGAATAGGTCAGTGTATCAGAAAGAGTAGGTTTTTAGTATTTTTTTTTGTTTGTTTGTTTTTTCAATGGAGAGTATTGAGTCCACTTCATAATTATATTGGTTGGTGAACCTCTTCATGATTCCTTCTGCGAGATAAAGAGGTAAACCTCTGTAAGAGGTTGATTTACTTGTCTGGATAAACACAACACACCTTTTGTTTTTTTATTAGCAAGTTCCGATTTTTGAGCAGAATTAGACGGCCACTTCTAGTAGTCGTCAGTCATTATCTTACGTTGGGATTTAATTTTGATGCATGGGATTGGACATCAAGAATATGTTACGTTCGACTCCATAGGCCAGTTGAAGTCAGGTTTTATGACAACCAACTGATCTCACATGTTAATCTAGCCTATAGACTAGAGACCCTGATGGGCGCTCAATGTAGAATTTCATCTGTAAAAATAATTAGTTTTAATCAGTCTTCTAGCCCAGAGGACCTGTAAACCTTTCATAAACACAACTTGCAAAAATTCTAACGAATGTCAGATAGACCTCATAAATTATTCAACGAAAGAAGTAATGATAGGAGGATACACATCCAAAATGATCAGTCCGTTTATTTGTTAGGTGCTCGCTTTCACAAAATACTCATTTCTCTAATAATGCAGGACAACTCTTAGTAAGTTCTTGAGTTAAGTACAGTTTCGGAGTTGACTGGTGTTGATCAGAAGGTAGTGTCATTTTCATTAGAGAATGCATGTTAATGAAGTTCTTGGAACTCAAGTAGCAGTTCACCCAACTTGATTGTCATAGAAATCACGACATATCCCAAACTTGCCCTAGCCTGTTTTACACGTAAATATAGCAGAAGTCACATAATGTTGAAATTAGAATGGGAAAGGTAACTAGCTTCATAGTTTTGGATGTGAAACTTGTCACATCCCTGTCTGTAATGAGGTTGAATAAGTTTCTTTTGACAAACCAATGAACTATAAATTAGTTGCAAACCTTCACCATTTTGAAACAAATAAATATTTGTACACCTTTTCTATAGAATTTTTTTTTATTCTCGAAAAGAATAGGTCAGTGTATCAGAAAGAGTAGGTTTTTAGTTTTTTTTTTTTTGTTTTTTCAATGGAGAGTATTGAGTCCACTTCATAATTATATTGGTTGATGAACCTCTTCATGATTCCTTCTGCGAGATAAAGAGGTAAACCTCTGTAAGAGGTTTAATCACTTGTCTGGATAAACACAACACACCTTTTGTTTTTTTATTAGCAAGTTCAGATTTTTGTGCAGAATTAGACGGCCACTTCTAGTAGTCGTCAGTCATTATCTTACGTTGGGATTTAATTTTGATGCATGGGATTGGACATCAAGAATAGGTTACGTTCGACTCCATAGGCCAGTTGAAGTCATGTTTTATGACAACTAACTGATCTCACAGGTTAATCTAGCCTATAGACTAGAGACCCTGATGGGCGCTCAATGTAGAATTTCATCTGTAAAAATAATTAGTTTTAATCAGTCTTCTAGCCCAGAGGACCTGTAAACCTTTCATAAACACAACTTGCAAAAATTCTAACGAATGTCAGATAGACCTCATAAATTATTCAACGAAAGAAGTAATGATAGGAGGATACACATCCAAAATGATCAGTCCGTTTATTTGTTAGGTGCTCGCTTTCACAAAATACTCATTTCTCTAATAATGCAGGACAACTCTTAGTAAGTTCTTGAGTTAAGTACAGTTTCGGAGTTGACTGGTGTTGATCAGAAGGTAGTGTCATTTTCATTAGAGAATGCATGTTAATGAAGTTCTTGGAACTCAAGTAGCAGTTCACCCAACTTGATTGTCATAGAAATCACGACATATCCCAAACTTGCCCTAGCCTGTTTTACACGTAAATATAGCAGAAGTCACATAATGTTGAAATTAGAATGGGAAAGGTAACTAGCTTCATAGTTTTGGATGTGAAACTTGTCACATCCCTGTCTGTAATGAGGTTGAATAAGTTTCTTTTGACAAACCAATGAACTATAAATTAGTTGCAAACCTTCACCATTTTGAAACAAATAAATATTTGTACACCTTTTCTATAGAATTTTTTTTTATTCTCGAAAAGAATAGGTCAGTGTATCAGAAAGAGTAGGTTTTTAGTTTTTTTTTTTTTGTTTTTTCAATGGAGAGTATTGAGTCCACTTCATAATTATATTGGTTGATGAACCTCTTCATGATTCCTTCTGCGAGATAAAGAGGTAAACCTCTGTAAGAGGTTTAATCACTTGTCTGGATAAACACAACACACCTTTTGTTTTTTTATTAGCAAGTTCAGATTTTTGAGCAGAATTAGACGGCCACTTCTAGTAGTCGTCAGTCATTATCTTACGTTGGGATTTAATTTTGATGCATGGGATTGGACATCAAGAATAGGTTACGTTCGACTCCATAGGCCAGTTGAAGTCATGTTTTATGACAACTAACTGATCTCACAGGTTAATCTAGCCTATAGACTAGAGACCCTGATGGGCGCTCAATGTAGAATTTCATCTGTAAAAATAATTAGTTTTAATCAGTCTTCTAGCCCAGAGGACCTGTAAACCTTTCATAAACACAACTTGCAAAAATTCTAACGAATGTCAGATAGACCTCAGAAATTATTCAACGAAAGAAGTAATGATAGGAGGATACACATCCAAAATGATCAGTCCGTTTATTTGTTAGGTGCTCGCTTTCACAAAATACTCATTTCTCTAATAATGCAGGACAACTCTTAGTAAGTTCTTGAGTTAAGTACAGTTTCGGAGTTGACTGGTGTTGATCAGAAGGTAGTGTCATTTTCATTAGAGAATGCATGTTAATGAAGTTCTTGGAACTCAAGTAGCAGTTCACCCAACTTGATTGTCATAGAAATCACGACATATCCCAAACTTGCCCTAGCCTGTTTTACACGTAAATATAGCAGAAGTCACATAATGTTGAAATTAGAATGGGAAAGGTAACTAGCTTCATAGTTTTGGATGTGAAACTTGTCACATCCCTGTCTGTAATGAGGTTGAATAAGTTTTTTTTGACAAACCAATGAACTATAAATTAGTTGCAAACCTTCACCATTTTGAAACAAATAAATATTTGTACACCTTTTCTATAGAAATTTTTTTTATTCTCGAAAAGAATAGGTCAGTGTATCAGAAAGAGTAGGTTTTTAGTATTTTTTTGTTTGTTTGTTTTTTCAATGGAGAGTATTGAGTCCACTTCATAATTATATTGGTTGATGAACCTCTTCATGATTCCTTCTGCGAGATAAAGAGGTAAACCTCTGTAAGAGGTTGATTTACTTGTCTGGATAAACACAACACACCTTTTGTTTTTTTATTAGCAAGTTCCGATTTTTGAGCAGAATTAGACGGCCACTTCTAGTAGTCGTCAGTCATTATCTTACGTTGGGATTTAATTTTGATGCATGGGATTGGACATCAAGAATATGTTACGTTCGACTCCATAGGCCAGTTGGAAGTCAGGTTTTATGACAACCAACTGATCTCACATGTTAATCTAGCCTATAGACTAGAGACCCTGATGGGCGCTCAATGTAGAATTTCATCTGTAAAAATAATTAGTTTTAATCAG
This sequence comes from Malachius bipustulatus, assembly GCA_910589415.1. NCBI lineage: Eukaryota > Metazoa > Arthropoda > Insecta > Coleoptera > Melyridae > Malachius > Malachius bipustulatus. The sequence goes on from OU342634.1 coordinate 5,636,358, forward strand.
TCTTCTAGCCCAGAGGACCTGTAAACCTTTCATAAACACAACTTGCAAAAATTCTAACGAATGTCAGATAGACCTCATAAATTATTCAACGAAAGAAGTAATGATAGGAGGATACACATCCAAAATGATCAGTCCGTTTATTTGTTAGGTGCTCGCTTTCACAAAATACTCATTTCTCTAATAATGCAGGACAACTCTTAGTAAGTTCTTGAGTTAAGTACAGTTTCGACTGGTGTTGATCAGAAGGTAGTGTCATTTTCATTAGAGAATGCATGTTAATGAAGTTCTTGGAACTCAAGTAGCAGTTCACCCAACTTGATTGTCATAGAAATCACGACATATCCTAAACTTGCCCTAGCTTGTTTTACACGTAAATATAGCAGAAGTCACATAATGTTGAAATTAGAATGGGAAAGGTAACTAGCTTCATAGTTTTGGATGTGAAACTTGTCACATCCCTGTCTGTAATGAGGTTGAATAAGTTTCTTTTGACAAACCAATGAACTATAAATTAGTTGCAAACCTTCACCATTTTGAAACAAATAAATATTTGTACACCTTTTCTATAGAATTTTTTTTTTATTCTCGAAAAGAATAGGTCAGTCTATCAGAAAGAGTAGGTTTTTAGTATTTTTTTTTGTTTGTTTGTTTTTTCAATGGAGAGTATCGAGTCCACTTCATAATTATATTGGTTGATGAACCTCTTCATGATTCCTTCTGCGAGATAAAGAGGTAAACCTCTGTAAGAGGTTTAATCACTTGTCTGGATAAACACAACACACCTTTTGTTTTTTTATTAGCAAGTTCAGATTTTTGAGCAGAATTCGACGGCCACTTCTAGTAGTCGTCAGTCATTATCTTACGTTGGGATTTAATTTTGATGCATGGGATTGGACATCAAGAATAGGTTACGTTCGACTCCATAGGCCAGTTGAAGTCATGTTTTATGACAACCAACTGATCTCACATGTTAATCTAGCCTATAGACTAGAGGCCCTAATGGGCGCTCAATGTAGAATTTCATCTGTAAAAATAATTAGTTTTAATCAGTCTTCTAGCCCAGAGGACCTGTAAACCTTTCATAAACACAACTTGCAAAAATTCTAACGAATGTCAGATAGACCTCATAAATTATTCAACGAAAGAAGTAATGATAGGAGGATACACATCCAAAATTATCAGTCCGTTTATTTATTAGGTGCTCGCTTTCACAAAATACTCATTTCTCTAATAATGCAGGACAACTCTTAGTAAGTTCTTGAGTTAAGTACAGTTTCGGAGTTGACTGGTGTTGATCAGAAGGTAGTGTCATTTTCATTAGAGAATGCATGTTAATGAAGTTCTTGGAACTCAAGTAGCAGTTCACCCAACTTGATTGTCATAGAAATCACGACATATCCCAAACCTGCCCTAGCCTGTTTTACACGTAAATATAGCAGAAGTCACATAATGTTGAAATTAAAATGGGAAAGGTAACTAGCTTCATAGTTTTGGATGTGAAACTTGTCACATCCCTGTCTGTAATGAGGTTGAATAAGTTTCTTTTGACAAACCAATGAACTATAAATTAGTTGCAAACCTTCACCATTTTGAAACAAATAAATATTTGTACACCTTTTCTATAGAATTTTTTTTTATTCTCGAAAAGAATAGGTCAGTGTATCAGAAAGAGTAGGTTTTTTGTTTTTTTTTTTTGTTTTTTCAATGGAGAGTATTGAGTCCACTTCATAATTATATTGGTTGATGAACCTCTTCATGATTCCTTCTGCGAGATAAAGAGGTAAACCTCTGTAAGAGGTTTAATCACTTGTCTGGATAAACACAACACACCTTTTGTTTTTTTATTAGCAAGTTCAGATTTTTGAGCAGAATTATACGGCCACTTCTAGTAGTCGTCAGTCATTATCTTACGTTGGGATTTAATTTTGATGCATGGGATTGGACATCAAGAATAGGTTACGTTCGACTCCATAGGCCAGTTGAAGTCATGTTTTATGACAACCAACTGATCTCACATGTTAATCTAGCCTATAGACTAGAGGCCCTAATGGGCGCTCAATGTAGAATTTCATCTGTAAAAATAATTAGTTTTAATCAGTCTTCTAGCCCAGAGGACCTGTAAACCTTTCATAAACACAACTTGCAAAAATTCTAACGAATGTCAGATAGACCTCATAAATTATTCAACGAAAGAAGTAATGATAGGAGGATACACATCCAAAATGATCAGTCCGTTTATTTGTTAGGTGCTCGCTTTCACAAAATACTCATTTCTCTAATAATGCAGGACAACTCTTAGTAAGTTCTTGAGTTAAGTACAGTTTCGGAGTTGACTGGTGTTGATCAGAAGGTAGTGTCATTTTCATTAGAGAATGCATGTTAATGAAGTTCTTGGAACTCAAGTAGCAGTTCACCCAACTTGATTGTCATAGAAATCACGACATATCCCAAACTTGCCCTAGCCTGTTTTACACGTAAATATAGCAGAAGTCACATAATGTTGAAATTAGAATGGGAAAGGTAACTAGCTTCATAGTTTTGGATGTGAAACTTGTCACATCCCTGTCTGTAATGAGGTTGAATAAGTTTCTTTTGACAAACCAATGAACTATAAATTAGTTGCAAACCTTCACCATTTTGAAACAAATAAATATTTGTACACCTTTTCTATAGAATTTTTTTTTATTCTCGAAAAGAATAGGTCAGTGTATCAGAAAGAGTAGGTTTTTAGTTTTTTTTTTTTGTTTTTTCAATGGAGAGTATTGAGTCCACTTCATAATTATATTGGTTGATGAACCTCTTCATGATTCCTTCTGCGAGATAAAGAGGTAAACCTCTGTAAGAGGTTTAATCACTTGTCTGGATAAACACAACACACCTTTTGTTTTTTTATTAGCAAGTTCAGATTTTTGAGCAGAATTAGACGGCCACTTCTAGTAGTCGTCAGTCATTATCTTACGTTGGGATTTAATTTTGATGCATGGGATTGGACATCAAGAATAGGTTACGTTCGACTCCATAGGCCAGTTGAAGTCATGTTTTATGACAACCAACTGATCTCACAGGTTAATCTAGCCTATAGACTAGAGACCCTGATGGGCGCTCAATGTAGAATTTCATCTGTAAAAATAATTAGTTTTAATCAGTCTTCTAGCCCAGAGGACCTGTAAACCTTTCATAAACACAACTTGCAAAAATTCTAACGAATGTCAGATAGACCTCAGAAATTATTCAACGAAAGAAGTAATGATAGGAGGATACACATCCAAAATGATCAGTCCGTTTATTTGTTAGGTGCTCGCTTTCACAAAATACTCATTTCTCTAATAATGCAGGACAACTCTTAGTAAGTTCTTGAGTTAAGTACAGTTTCGGAGTTGACTGGTGTTGATCAGAAGGTAGTGTCATTTTCATTAGAGAATGCATGTTAATGAAGTTCTTGGAACTCAAGTAGCAGTTCACCCAACTTGATTGTCATAGAAATCACGACATATCCTAAACTTGCCCTAGCCTGTTTTACACGTAAATATAGCAGAAGTCACATAATGTTGAAATTAGAATGGGAAAGGTAACTAGCTTCATAGTTTTGGATGTGAAACTTGTCACATCCCTGTCTGTAATGAGGTTGAATAAGTTTCTTTTGACAAACCAATGAACTATAAATTAGTTGCAAACCTTCACCATTTTGAAACAAATAAATATTTGTACACCTTTTCTATAGAATTTTTTTTTATTCTCGAAAAGAATAGGTCAGTGTATCAGAAAGAGTAGGTTTTTAGTTTTTTTTTTTTTGTTTTTTCAATGGAGAGTATTGAGTCCACTTCATAATTATATTGGTTGATGAACCTCTTCATGATTCCTTCTGCGAGATAAAGAGGTAAACCTCTGTAAGAGGTTTAATCACTTGTCTGGATAAACACAACACACCTTTTGTTTTTTTATTAGCAAGTTCAGATTTTTGTGCAGAATTAGACGGCCACTTCTAGTAGTCGTCAGTCATTATCTTACGTTGGGATTTAATTTTGATGCATGGGATTGGACATCAAGAATAGGTTACGTTCGACTCCATAGGCCAGTTGAAGTCATGTTTTATGACAACTAACTGATCTCACAGGTTAATCTAGCCTATAGACTAGAGACCCTGATGGGCGCTCAATGTAGAATTTCATCTGTAAAAATAATTAGTTTTAATCAGTCTTCTAGCCCAGAGGACCTGTAAACCTTTCATAAACACAACTTGCAAAAATTCTAACGAATGTCAGATAGACCTCATAAATTATTCAACGAAAGAAGTAATGATAGGAGGATACACATCCAAAATGATCAGTCCGTTTATTTGTTAGGTGCTCGCTTTCACAAAATACTCATTTCTCTAATAATGCAGGACAACTCTTAGTAAGTTCTTGAGTTAAGTACAGTTTCGGAGTTGACTGGTGTTGATCAGAAGGTAGTGTCATTTTCATTAGAGAATGCATGTTAATGAAGTTCTTGGAACTCAAGTAGCAGTTCACCCAACTTGATTGTCATAGAAATCACGACATATCCTAAACTTGCCCTAGCTTGTTTTACACGTAAATATAGCAGAAGTCACATAATGTTGAAATTAGAATGGGAAAGGTAACTAGCTTCATAGTTTTGGATGTGAAACTTGTCACATCCCTGTCTGTAATGAGGTTGAATAAGTTTCTTTTGACAAACCAATGAACTATAAATTAGTTGCAAACCTTCACCATTTTGAAACAAATAAATATTTGTACACCTTTTCTATAGAATTTTTTTTTATTCTCGAAAAGAATAGGTCAGTGTATCAGAAAGAGTAGGTTTTTAGTTTTTTTTTTTTGTTTTTTCAATGGAGAGTATTGAGTCCACTTCATAATTATATTGGTTGATGAACCTCTTCATGATTCCTTCTGCGAGATAAAGAGGTAAACCTCTGTAAGAGGTTTAATCACTTGTCTGGATAAACACAACACACCTTTTGTTTTTTTATTAGCAAGTTCAGATTTTTGAGCAGAATTAGACGGCCACTTCTAGTAGTCGTCAGTCATTATCTTACGTTGGGATTTAATTTTGATGCATGGGATTGGACATCAAGAATAGGTTACGTTCGACTCCATAGGCCAGTTGAAGTCATGTTTTATGACAACTAACTGATCTCACAGGTTAATCTAGCCTATAGACTAGAGACCCTGATGGGCGCTCAATGTAGAATTTCATCTGTAAAAATAATTAGTTTTAATCAGTCTTCTAGCCCAGAGGACCTGTAAACCTTTCATAAACACAACTTGCAAAAATTCTAACGAATGTCAGATAGACCTCAGAAATTATTCAACGAAAGAAGTAATGATAGGAGGATACACATCCAAAATGATCAGTCCGTTTATTTGTTAGGTGCTCGCTTTCACAAAATACTCATTTCTCTAATAATGCAGGACAACTCTTAGTAAGTTCTTGAGTTAAGTACAGTTTCGACTGGTGTTGATCAGAAGGTAGTGTCATTTTCATTAGAGAATGCATGTTAATGAAGTTCTTGGAACTCAAGTAGCAGTTCACCCAACTTGATTGTCATAGAAATCACGACATATCCCAAACTTGCCCTAGCCTGTTTTACACGTAAATATAGCAGAAGTCACATAATGTTGAAATTAGAATGGGAAAGGTAACTAGCTTCATAGTTTTGGATGTGAAACTTGTCACATCCCTGTCTGTAATGAGGTTGAATAAGTTTCTTTTGACAAACCAATGAACTATAAATTAGTTGCAAACCTTCACCATTTTGAAACAAATAAATATTTGTACACCTTTTCTATAGAAATTTTTTTTATTCTCGAAAAGAATAGGTCAGTGTATCAGAAAGAGTAGGTTTTTAGTATTTTTTTGTTTGTTTGTTTTTTCAATGGAGAGTATTGAGTCCACTTCATAATTATATTGGTTGATGAACCTCTTCATGATTCCTTCTGCGAGATAAAGAGGTAAACCTCTGTAAGAGGTTGATTTACTTGTCTGGATAAACACAACACACCTTTTGTTTTTTTATTAGCAAGTTCCGATTTTTGAGCAGAATTAGACGGCCACTTCTAGTAGTCGTCAGTCATTATCTTACGTTGGGATTTAATTTTGATGCATGGGATTGGACATCAAGAATATGTTACGTTCGACTCCATAGGCCAGTTGGAAGTCAGGTTTTATGACAACCAACTGATCTCACATGTTAATCTAGCCTATAGACTAGAGACCCTGATGGGCGCTCAATGTAGAATTTCATCTGTAAAAATAATTAGTTTTAATCAGTCTTCTAGCCCAGAGGACCTGTAAACCTTTCATAAACACAACTTGCAAAAATTCTAACGAATGTCAGATAGACCTCATAAATTATTCAACGAAAGAAGTAATGATAGGAGGATACACATCCAAAATGATCAGTCCGTTTATTTGTTAGGTGCTCGCTTTCACAAAATACTCATTTCTCTAATAATGCAGGACAACTCTTAGTAAGTTCTTGAGTTAAGTACAGTTTCGACTGGTGTTGATCAGAAGGTAGTGTCATTTTCATTAGAGAATGCATGTTAATGAAGTTCTTGGAACTCAAGTAGCAGTTCACCCAACTTGATTGTCATAGAAATCACGACATATCCCAAACTTGCCCTAGCCTGTTTTACACGTAAATATAGCAGAAGTCACATAATGTTGAAATTAGAATGGGAAAGGTAACTAGCTTCATAGTTTTGGATGTGAAACTTGTCACATCCCTGTCTGTAATGAGGTTGAATAAGTTTCTTTTGACAAACCAATGAACTATAAATTAGTTGCAAACCTTCACCATTTTGAAACAAATAAATATTTGTACACCTTTTCTATAGAATTTTTTTTTTATTCTCGAAAAGAATAGGTCAGTCTATCAGAAAGAGTAGGTTTTTAGTATTTTTTTTTGTTTGTTTGTTTTTTCAATGGAGAGTATCGAGTCCACTTCATAATTATATTGGTTGATGAACCTCTTCATGATTCCTTCTGCGAGATAAAGAGGTAAACCTCTGTAAGAGGTTTAATCACTTGTCTGGATAAACACAACACACCTTTTGTTTTTTTATTAGCAAGTTCAGATTTTTGAGCAGAATTCGACGGCCACTTCTAGTAGTCGTCAGTCATTATCTTACGTTGGGATTTAATTTTGATGCATGGGATTGGACATCAAGAATAGGTTACGTTCGACTCCATAGGCCAGTTGAAGTCATGTTTTATGACAACCAACTGATCTCACATGTTAATCTAGCCTATAGACTAGAGGCCCTAATGGGCGCTCAATGTAGAATTTCATCTGTAAAAATAATTAGTTTTAATCAGTCTTCTAGCCCAGAGGACCTGTAAACCTTTCATAAACACAACTTGCAAAAATTCTAACGAATGTCAGATAGACCTCATAAATTATTCAACGAAAGAAGTAATGATAGGAGGATACACATCCAAAATTATCAGTCCGTTTATTTATTAGGTGCTCGCTTTCACAAAATACTCATTTCTCTAATAATGCAGGACAACTCTTAGTAAGTTCTTGAGTTAAGTACAGTTTCGGAGTTGACTGGTGTTGATCAGAAGGTAGTGTCATTTTCATTAGAGAATGCATGTTAATGAAGTTCTTGGAACTCAAGTAGCAGTTCACCCAACTTGATTGTCATAGAAATCACGACATATCCCAAACCTGCCCTAGCCTGTTTTACACGTAAATATAGCAGAAGTCACATAATGTTGAAATTAAAATGGGAAAGGTAACTAGCTTCATAGTTTTGGATGTGAAACTTGTCACATCCCTGTCTGTAATGAGGTTGAATAAGTTTCTTTTGACAAACCAATGAACTATAAATTAGTTGCAAACCTTCACCATTTTGAAACAAATAAATATTTGTACACCTTTTCTATAGAATTTTTTTTTATTCTCGAAAAGAATAGGTCAGTGTATCAGAAAGAGTAGGTTTTTTGTTTTTTTTTTTTGTTTTTTCAATGGAGAGTATTGAGTCCACTTCATAATTATATTGGTTGATGAACCTCTTCATGATTCCTTCTGCGAGATAAAGAGGTAAACCTCTGTAAGAGGTTTAATCACTTGTCTGGATAAACACAACACACCTTTTGTTTTTTTATTAGCAAGTTCAGATTTTTGAGCAGAATTAGACGGCCACTTCTAGTAGTCGTCAGTCATTATCTTACGTTGGGATTTAATTTTGATGCATGGGATTGGACATCAAGAATAGGTTACGTTCGACTCCATAGGCCAGTTGAAGTCATGTTTTATGACAACCAACTGATCTCACATGTTAATCTAGCCTATAGACTAGAGGCCCTAATGGGCGCTCAATGTAGAATTTCATCTGTAAAAATAATTAGTTTTAATCAGTCTTCTAGCCCAGAGGACCTGTAAACCTTTCATAAACACAACTTGCAAAAATTCTAACGAATGTCAGATAGACCTCATAAATTATTCAACGAAAGAAGTAATGATAGGAGGATACACATCCAAAATGATCAGTCCGTTTATTTGTTAGGTGCTCGCTTTCACAAAATACTCATTTCTCTAATAATGCAGGACAACTCTTAGTAAGTTCTTGAGTTAAGTACAGTTTCGGAGTTGACTGGTGTTGATCAGAAGGTAGTGTCATTTTCATTAGAGAATGCATGTTAATGAAGTTCTTGGAACTCAAGTAGCAGTTCACCCAACTTGATTGTCATAGAAATCACGACATATCCTAAACTTGCCCTAGCCTGTTTTACACGTAAATATAGCAGAAGTCACATAATGTTGAAATTAGAATGGGAAAGGTAACTAGCTTCATAGTTTTGGATGTGAAACTTGTCACATCCCTGTCTGTAATGAGGTTGAATAAGTTTCTTTTGACAAACCAATGAACTATAAATTAGTTGCAAACCTTCACCATTTTGAAACAAATAAATATTTGTACACCTTTTCTATAGAATTTTTTTTTATTCTCGAAAAGAATAGGTCAGTGTATCAGAAAGAGTAGGTTTTTAGTTTTTTTTTTTTGTTTTTTCAATGGAGAGTATTGAGTCCACTTCATAATTATATTGGTTGATGAACCTCTTCATGATTCCTTCTGCGAGATAAAGAGGTAAACCTCTGTAAGAGGTTTAATCACTTGTCTGGATAAACACAACACACCTTTTGTTTTTTTATTAGCAAGTTCAGATTTTTGAGCAGAATTAGACGGCCACTTCTAGTAGTCGTCAGTCATTATCTTACGTTGGGATTTAATTTTGATGCATGGGATTGGACATCAAGAATAGGTTACGTTCGACTCCATAGGCCAGTTGAAGTCATGTTTTATGACAACCAACTGATCTCACAGGTTAATCTAGCCTATAGACTACAGGCCCTAATGGGCGCTCAATGTAGAATTTCATCTGTAAAAATAATTAGTTTTAATCAGTCTTCTAGCCCAGAGGACCTGTAAACCTTTCATAAACACAACTTGCAAAAATTCTAACGAATGTCAGATAGACCTCAGAAATTATTCAACGAAAGAAGTAATGATAGGAGGATACACATCCAAAATGATCAGTCCGTTTATTTGTTAGGTGCTCGCTTTCACAAAATACTCATTTCTCTAATAATGCAGGACAACTCTTAGTAAGTTCTTGAGTTAAGTACAGTTTCGGAGTTGACTGGTGTTGATCAGAAGGTAGTGTCATTTTCATTAGAGAATGCATGTTAATGAAGTTCTTGGAACTCAAGTAGCAGTTCACCCAACTTGATTGTCATAGAAATCACGACATATCCCAAACTTGCCCTAGCCTGTTTTACACGTAAATATAGCAGAAGTCACATAATGTTGAAATTAGAATGGGAAAGGTAACTAGCTTCATAGTTTTGGATGTGAAACTTGTCACATCCCTGTATGTAATGAGGTTGAATAAGTTTCTTTTGACAAACCAATGAACTATAAATTAGTTGCAAACCTTCACCATTTTGAAACAAATAAATATTTGTACACCTTTTCTATAGAATTTTTTTTTTATTCTCGAAAAGAATAGGTCAGTCTATCAGAAAGAGTAGGTTTTTAGTATTTTTTTTTGTTTGTTTGTTTTTTCAATGGAGAGTATCGAGTCCACTTCATAATTATATTGGTTGATGAACCTCTTCATGATTCCTTCTGCGAGATAAAGAGGTAAACCTCTGTAAGAGGTTGATTTACTTGTCTGGATAAACACAACACACCTTTTGTTTTTTTATTAGCAAGTTCCGATTTTTGAGCAGAATTAGACGGCCACTTCTAGTAGTCGTCAGTCATTATCTTACGTTGGGATTTAATTTTGATGCATGGGATTGGACATCAAGAATATGTTACGTTCGACTCCATAGGCCAGTTGGAAGTCAGGTTTTATGACAACCAACTGATCTCACATGTTAATCTAGCCTATAGACTAGAGACCCTGATGGGCGCTCAATGTAGAATTTCATCTGTAAAAATAATTAGTTTTAATCAGTCTTCTAGCCCAGAGGACCTGTAAACCTTTCATAAACACAACTTGCAAAAATTCTAACGAATGTCAGATAGACCTCATAAATTATTCAACGAAAGAAGTAATGATAGGAGGATACACATCCAAAATGATCAGTCCGTTTATTTGTTAGGTGCTCGCTTTCACAAAATACTCATTTCTCTAATAATGCAGGACAACTCTTAGTAAGTTCTTGAGTTAAGTACAGTTTCGACTGGTGTTGATCAGAAGGTAGTGTCATTTTCATTAGAGAATGCATGTTAATGAAGTTCTTGGAACTCAAGTAGCAGTTCACCCAACTTGATTGTCATAGAAATCACGACATATCCCAAACTTGCCCTAGCCTGTTTTACACGTAAATATAGCAGAAGTCACATAATGTTGAAATTAGAATGGGAAAGGTAACTAGCTTCATAGTTTTGGATGTGAAACTTGTCACATCCCTGTCTGTAATGAGGTTGAATAAGTTTCTTTTGACAAACCAATGAACTATAAATTAGTTGCAAACCTTCACCATTTTGAAACAAATAAATATTTGTACACCTTTTCTATAGAATTTTTTTTTATTCTCGAAAAGAATAGGTCAGTGTATCAGAAAGAGTAGGTTTTTAGTTTTTTTTTTTTGTTTTTTCAATGGAGAGTATTGAGTCCACTTCATAATTATATTGGTTGATGAACCTCTTCATGATTCCTTCTGCGAGATAAAGAGGTAAACCTCTGTAAGAGGTTTAATCACTTGTCTGGATAAACACAACACACCTTTTGTTTTTTTATTAGCAAGTTCAGATTTTTGAGCAGAATTAGACGGCCACTTCTAGTAGTCGTCAGTCATTATCTTACGTTGGGATTTAATTTTGATGCATGGGATTGGACATCAAGAATAGGTTACGTTCGACTCCATAGGCCAGTTGAAGTCATGTTTTATGACAACTAACTGATCTCACAGGTTAATCTAGCCTATAGACTAGAGACCCTGATGGGCGCTCAATGTAGAATTTCATCTGTAAAAATAATTAGTTTTAATCAGTCTTCTAGCCCAGAGGACCTGTAAACCTTTCATAAACACAACTTGCAAAAATTCTAACGAATGTCAGATAGACCTCAGAAATTATTCAACGAAAGAAGTAATGATAGGAGGATACACATCCAAAATGATCAGTCCGTTTATTTGTTAGGTGCTCGCTTTCACAAAATACTCATTTCTCTAATAATGCAAGACAACTCTTAGTAAGTTCTTGAGTTAAGTACAGTTTCAGAGTTGACTGGTGTTGATCAGAAGGTAGTGTCATTTTCATTAGAGAATGCATGTTAATGAAGTTCTTGAAACTCAAGTAGCAGTTCACCCAACTTGATTGTCATAGAAATCACGACATATCCCAAACTTGCCCTAGCCTGTTTTACACGTAAATATAGCAGAAGTCACATAATGTTGAAATTAGAATGGGAAAGGTAACTAGCTTCATAGTTTTGGATGTGAAACTTGTCACATCCCTGTCTGTAATGAGGTTGAATAAGTTTCTTTTGACAAACCAATGAACTATAAATTAGTTGCAAACCTTCACCATTTTGAAACAAATAAATATTTGTACACCTTTTCTATAGAAATTTTTTTTATTCTCGAAAAGAATAGGTCAGTGTATCAGAAAGAGTAGGTTTTTAGTATTTTTTTGTTTGTTTGTTTTTTCAATGGAGAGTATTGAGTCCACTTCATAATTATATTGGTTGATGAACCTCTTCATGATTCCTTCTGCGAGATAAAGAGGTAAACCTCTGTAAGAGGTTGATTTACTTGTCTGGATAAACACAACACACCTTTTGTTTTTTTATTAGCAAGTTCCGATTTTTGAGCAGAATTAGACGGCCACTTCTAGTAGTCGTCAGTCATTATCTTACGTTGGGATTTAATTTTGATGCATGGGATTGGACATCAAGAATATGTTACGTTCGACTCCATAGGCCAGTTGGAAGTCAGGTTTTATGACAACCAACTGATCTCAGATGTTAATCTAGCCTATAGACTAGAGACCCTGATGGGCGCTCAATGTAGAATTTCATCTGTAAAAATAATTAGTTTTAATCAGTCTTCTAGCCCAGAGGACCTGTAAACCTTTCATAAACACAACTTGCAAAAATTCTAACGAATGTCAGATAGACCTCATAAATTATTCAACGAAAGAAGTAATGATAGGAGGATACACATCCAAAATGATCAGTCCGTTTATTTGTTAGGTGCTCGCTTTCACAAAATACTCATTTCTCTAATAATGCAGGACAACTCTTAGTAAGTTCTTGAGTTAAGTACAGTTTCGGAGTTGACTGGTGTTGATCAGAAGGTAGTGTCATTTTCATTAGAGAATGCATGTTAATGAAGTTCTTGGAACTCAAGTAGCAGTTCACCCAACTTGATTGTCATAGAAATCACGACATATCCCAAACTTGCCCTAGCCTGTTTTACACGTAAATATAGCAGAAGTCACATAATGTTGAAATTAGAATGGGAAAGGTAACTAGCTTCATAGTTTTGGATGTGAAACTTGTCACATCCCTGTATGTAATGAGGTTGAATAAGTTTCTTTTGACAAACCAATGAACTATAAATTAGTTGCAAACCTTCACCATTTTGAAACAAATAAATATTTGTACACCTTTTCTATAGAATTTTTTTTTTATTCTCGAAAAGAATAGGTCAGTCTATCAGAAAGAGTAGGTTTTTAGTATTTTTTTTTGTTTGTTTGTTTTTTCAATGGAGAGTATCGAGTCCACTTCATAATTATATTGGTTGATGAACCTCTTCATGTTTCCTTCTGCGAGATAAAGAGGTAAACCTCTGTAAGAGGTTGATTTACTTGTCTGGATAAACACAACACACCTTTTGTTTTTTTATTAGCAAGTTCAGATTTTTGAGCAGAATTAGACGGCCACTTCTAGTAGTCGTCAGTCATTATCTTACGTTGGGATTTAATTTTGATGCATGGGATTGGACATCAAGAATAGGTTACGTTCGACTCCATAGGCCAGTTGAAGTCATGTTTTATGACAACTAACTGATCTCACAGGTTAATCTAGCCTATAGACTAGAGACCCTGATGGGCGCTCAATGTAGAATTTCATCTGTAAAAATAATTAGTTTTAATCAGTCTTCTAGCCCAGAGGACCTGTAAACCTTTCATAAACACAACTTGCAAAAATTCTAACGAATGTCAGATAGACCTCAGAAATTATTCAACGAAAGAAGTAATGATAGGAGGATACACATCCAAAATGATCAGTCCGTTTATTTGTTAGGTGCTCGCTTTCACAAAATACTCATTTCTCTAATAATGCAAGACAACTCTTAGTAAGTTCTTGAGTTAAGTACAGTTTCAGAGTTGACTGGTGTTGATCAGAAGGTAGTGTCATTTTCATTAGAGAATGCATGTTAATGAAGTTCTTGAAACTCAAGTAGCAGTTCACCCAACTTGATTGTCATAGAAATCACGACATATCCCAAACTTGCCCTAGCCTGTTTTACACGTAAATATAGCAGAAGTCACATAATGTTGAAATTAGAATGGGAAAGGTAACTAGCTTCATAGTTTTGGATGTGAAACTTGTCACATCCCTGTCTGTAATGAGGTTGAATAAGTTTCTTTTGACAAACCAATGAACTATAAATTAGTTGCAAACCTTCACCATTTTGAAACAAATAAATATTTGTACACCTTTTCTATAGAAATTTTTTTTATTCTCGAAAAGAATAGGTCAGTGTATCAGAAAGAGTAGGTTTTTAGTATTTTTTTGTTTGTTTGTTTTTTCAATGGAGAGTATTGAGTCCACTTCATAATTATATTGGTTGATGAACCTCTTCATGATTCCTTCTGCGAGATAAAGAGGTAAACCTCTGTAAGAGGTTGATTTACTTGTCTGGATAAACACAACACACCTTTTGTTTTTTTATTAGCAAGTTCCGATTTTTGAGCAGAATTAGACGGCCACTTCTAGTAGTCGTCAGTCATTATCTTACGTTGGGATTTAATTTTGATGCATGGGATTGGACATCAAGAATATGTTACGTTCGACTCCATAGGCCAGTTGGAAGTCAGGTTTTATGACAACCAACTGATCTCAGATGTTAATCTAGCCTATAGACTAGAGACCCTGATGGGCGCTCAATGTAGAATTTCATCTGTAAAAATAATTAGTCAGTCTTCTAGCCCAGAGGACCTGTAAACCTTTCATAAACACAACTTGCAAAAATTCTAACGAATGTCAGATAGACCTCATAAATTATTCAACGAAAGAAGTAATGATAGGAGGATACACATCCAAAATGATCAGTCCGTTTATTTGTTAGGTGCTCGCTTTCACAAAATACTCATTTCTCTAATAATGCAGGACAACTCTTAGTAAGTTCTTGAGTTAAGTACAGTTTCGGAGTTGACTGATGTTGATCAGAAGGTAGTGTCATTTTCATTAGAGAATGCATGTTAATGAAGTTCTTGGAACTCAAGTAGCAGTTCACCCAACTTGATTGTCATAGAAATCACGACATATCCCAAACTTGCCCTAGCCTGTTTTACACGTAAATATAGCAGAAGTCACATAATGTTGAAATTAGAATGGGAAAGGTAACTAGCTTCATAGTTTTGGATGTGAAACTTGTCACATCCCTGTATGTAATGAGGTTGAATAAGTTTCTTTTGACAAACCAATGAACTATAAATTAGTTGCAAACCTTCACCATTTTGAAACAAATAAATATTTGTACACCTTTTCTATAGAATTTTTTTTTTATTCTCGAAAAGAATAGGTCAGTCTATCAGAAAGAGTAGGTTTTTAGTATTTTTTTTTGTTTGTTTGTTTTTTCAATGGAGAGTATCGGTCCACTTCATAATTATATTGGTTGATGAACCTCTTCATGATTCCTTCTGCGAGATAAAGGGGTAAACCTCTGTAAGAAGTTTAATCACTTGTCTGGATAAACACAACACACCTTTTGTTTTTTTATTAGCAAGTTCAGATTTTTGATCAGAATTCGACGGCCACTTCTAGTAGTCGTCAGTCATTATCTTCCGTTGGGATTTAATTTTGATGCATGGGATTGGACATCAAGAATAGGTTACGTTCGACTCCATAGGCCAGTTGAAGTCATGTTTTATGACAACCAACTGATCTCACATGTTAATCTAGCCTATAGACTAGAGGCCCTAATGGGCGCTCAATGTAGAATTTCATCTGTAAAAATAATTAGTTTTAATCACTCTTCTAGCCCAGAGGACCTGTAAACCTTTCATAAACACAACTTGCAAAAATTCTAACGAATGTCAGATAGACCTCATAAATTATTCAACGAAAGAAGTAATGATAGGAGGATACACATCCAAAATTATCAGTCCGTTTATTTATTAGGTGCTCGCTTTCACAAAATACTCATTTCTCTAATAATGCAGGACAACTCTTAGTAAGTTCTTGAGTTAAGTACAGTTTCGGAGTTGACTGGTGTTGATCAGAAGGTAGTGTCATTTTCATTAGAGAATGCATGTTAATGAAGTTCTTGGAACTCAAGTAGCAGTTCACCCAACTTGATTGTCATAGAAATCACGACATATCCCAAACTTGCCCTAGCCTGTTTTACACGTAAATATAGCAGAAGTCACATAATGTTGAAATTAAAATGGGAAAGGTAACTAGCTTCATAGTTTTGGATGTGAAACTTGTCACTTCCCTGTCTGTAATGAGGTTGAATAAGTTTCTTTTGACAAACCAATGAACTATAAATTAGTTGCAAACCTTCACCATTTTGAAACAAATAAATATTTGTACACCTTTTCTATAGAAATTTTTTTTTATTCTCGAAAAGAATAGGTCAGTGTATCAGAAAGAGTAGGTTTTTAGTATTTTTTTTTGTTTGTTTTTTCAATGGAGAGTATCGAGTCCACTTCATAATTATATTGGTTGATGAACCTCTTCATGATTCCTTCTGCGAGATAAAGAGGTAAACCTCTGTAAGAGGTTTAATCACTTGTCTGGATAAACACAACACACCTTTTGTTTTTTTATTAGCAAGTTCAGATTTTTGAGCAGAATTAGACGGCCACTTCTAGTAGTCGTCGGTCATTATCTTACGTTGGGATTTAATTTTGATGCATGGGATTGGACATCAAGAATAGGTTACGTTCGACTCCATAGGCCAGTTGAAGTCATGTTTTATGACAACCAACTGATCTCACATGTTAATCTAGCCTATAGACTAGAGGCCCTAATGGGCGCTCAATGTAGAATTTCATCTGTAAAAATAATTAGTTTTAATCAGTCTTCTAGCCCAGAGGACCTGTAAACCTTTCATAAACACAACTTGCAAAAATTCTAACGAATGTCAGATAGACCTCATAAATTATTCAACGAAAGAAGTAATGATAGGAGGATACACATCCAAAATGATCAGTCCGTTTATTTGTTAGGTGCTCGCTTTCACAAAATACTCATTTCTCTAATAATGCAGGACAACTCTTAGTAAGTTCTTGAGTTAAGTACAGTTTCGGAGTTGACTGGTGTTGATCAGAAGGTAGTGTCATTTTCATTAGAGAATGCATGTTAATGAAGTTCTTGGAACTCAAGTAGCAGTTCACCCAACTTGATTGTCATAGAAATCACGACATATCCCAAACTTGCCCTAGCCTGTTTTACACGTAAATATAGCAGAAGTCACATAATGTTGAAATTAGAATGGGAAAGGTAACTAGCTTCATAGTTTTGGATGTGAAACTTGTCACATCCCTGTCTGTAATGAGGTTGAATAAGTTTCTTTTGACAAACCAATGAACTATAAATTAGTTGCAAACCTTCACCATTTTGAAACAAATAAATATTTGTACACCTTTTCTATAGAATTTTTTTTTATTCTCGAAAAGAATAGGTCAGTGTATCAGAAAGAGTAGGTTTTTAGTTTTTTTTTTTTTTGTTTTTTCAATGGAGAGTATTGAGTCCACTTCATAATTATATTGGTTGATGAACCTCTTCATGATTCCTTCTGCGAGATAAAGAGGTAAACCTCTGTAAGAGGTTTAATCACTTGTCTGGATAAACACAACACACCTTTTGTTTTTTTATTAGCAAGTTCAGATTTTTGAGCAGAATTAGACGGCCACTTCTAGTAGTCGTCAGTCATTATCTTACGTTGGGATTTAATTTTGATGCATGGGATTGGATATCAAGAATAGGTTACGTTCGACTCCATAGGCCAGTTGAAGTCATGTTTTATGACAACCAACTGATCTCACAGGTTAATCTAGCCTATAGACTAGAGACCCTGATGGGCGCTCAATGTAGAATTTCATCTGTAAAAATAATTAGTTTTAATCAGTCTTCTAGCCCAGAGGACCTGTAAACCTTTCATAAACACAACTTGCAAAAATTCTAACGAATGTCAGATAGACCTCAGAAATTATTCAACGAAAGAAGTAATGATAGGAGGATACACATCCAAAATGATCAGTCCGTTTATTTGTTAGGTGCTCGCTTTCACAAAATACTCATTTCTCTAATAATGCAAGACAACTCTTAGTAAGTTCTTGAGTTAAGTACAGTTTCAGAGTTGACTGGTGTTGATCAGAAGGTAGTGTCATTTTCATTAGAGAATGCATGTTAATGAAGTTCTTGGAACTCAAGTAGCAGTTCACCCAACTTGATTGTCATAGAAATCACGACATATCCTAAACTTGCCCTAGCCTGTTTTACACGTAAATATAGCAGAAGTCACATAATGTTGAAATTAGAATGGGAAAGGTAACTAGCTTCATAGTTTTGGATGTGAAACTTGTCACATCCCTGTCTGTAATGAGGTTGAATAAGTTTCTTTTGACAAACCAATGAACTATAAATTAGTTGCAAACCTTCACCATTTTGAAACAAATAAATATTTGTACACCTTTTCTATAGAAATTTTTTTTATTCTCGAAAAGAATAGGTCAGTGTATCAGAAAGAGTAGGTTTTTAGTTTTTTTTTTTTTTTTTTTGTTTGTTTATTCAATGGAGAGTATTGAGTCCACTTAATAATTATATTGGTTGATGAACCTCTTCATGATTCCTTCTGCGAGATAAAGAGGTAAATCTCTGTAAGAGGTTTAATCACTTGTCTGGATAAACACAACACACCTTTTGTTTTTTTATTAGCAAGTTCCGATTTTTGAGCAGAATTAGACGGCCACTTCTAGTAGTCGTCAGTCATTATCTTACGTTGGGATTTAATTTTGATGCATGGGATTGGACATCAAGAATATGTTACGTTCGACTCCATAGGCCAGTTGAAGTCAGGTTTTATGACAACCAACTGATCTCACATGTTAATCTAGCCTATAGACTAGAGACCCTGATGGGCGCTCAATGTAGAATTTCATCTGTAAAAATAATTAGTTTTAATCAGTCTTCTAGCCCAGAGGACCTGTAAACCTTTCATAAACACAACTTGCAAAAATTCTAACGAATGTCAGATAGACCTCATAAATTATTCAACGAAAGAAGTAATGATAGGAGGATACACATCCAAAATGATCAGTCCGTTTATTTGTTAGGTGCTCGCTTTCACAAAATACTCATTTCTCTTATAATGCAGGACAACTCTTAGTAAGTTCTTGAGTTAAGTACAGTGTCGGAGTTGACTGGTGTTGATCAGAAGGTAGTGTCATTTTCATTAGAGAATGCATGTTAATGAAGTTCTTGGAACTCAAGTAGCAGTTCACCCAACTTGATTGTCATAGAAATCACGACATATCCTAAACTTGCCCTAGCTTGTTTTACACGTAAATATAGCAGAAGTCACATAATGTTGAAATTAGAATGGGAAAGGTAACTAGCTTCATAGTTTTGGATGTGAAACTTGTCACATCCCTGTCTGTAATGAGGTTGAATAAGTTTCTTTTGACAAACCAATGAACTATAAATTAGTTGCAAACCTTCACCATTTTGAAACAAATAAATATTTGTACACCTTTTCTATAGAAATTTTTTTTATTCTCGAAAAGAATAGGTCAGTGTATCAGAAAGAGTAGGTTTTTAGTTTTTTTTTTTTTTTTGTTTGTTTGTTTATTCAATGGAGAGTATTGAGTCCACTTCATAATTATATTGGTTGATGAACCTCTTCATGATTCCTTCTGCGAGATAAAGAGGTAAATCTCTGTAAGAGGTTTAATCACTTGTCTGGATAAACACAACACACCTTTTGTTTTTTTATTAGCAAGTTCCGATTTTTGAGCAGAATTAGACGGCCACTTCTAGTAGTCGTCAGTCATTATCTTACGTTGGGATTTAATTTTGATGCATGGGATTGGACATCAAGAATAGGTGACGTTCGACTCCATAGGCCAGTTGAAGTCATGTTTTATGACAACCAACTGATCTCACATGTTAATCTAGCCTATAGACTAGAGGCCCTAATGGGCGCTCAATGTAGAATTTCATCTGTAAAAATAATTAGTTTTAATCAGTCTTCTAGCCCAGAGGACCTGTAAACCTTTCATAAACACAACTTGCAAAAATTGTAACGAATTTCAGATAGACCTCATAAATTATTCAACGAAAGAAGTAATGATAGGAGGATACACATCCAAAATGATCAGTCCGTTTATTTGTTAGGTGCTCGCTTTCACAAAATACTCATTTCTCTAATAATGCAGGACAACTCTTAGTAAGTTTTTGAGTTAAGTACAGTTTCGGAGTTGACTGGTGTTGATCAGAAGGTAGTGTCATTTTCATTAGAGAATGCATGTTAATGAAGTATTAGCAGCCTGCTGCCAGCCTATAAAGGGTCAGTTTACAGTAAGCTGTCATTGCGCCAAGTTCAGGATTACAGAGACGTACTTAGGGTACAGTTATACAGTGAGAACAGTGATCATGTTTTCAGCATATCTGCAGGTCCTTCTAGTGATCCAGATTATGAACCAACTGCATCAAATGAAGATATAGGAGGTAAGAATTATTGCTATATATGATTTTCCAGCATAATAAAAATATAAGTGGGTAAAAAACACAAAATAATAAAACATGTGGCTTAGGCATTTTTGCATTTGCATTGTTTTGTTGGTTAGGCAGGTCTGACTCTAGGAACTTTTCTAATTGTTGTGGGTTGTGGCTTCGTTAAAAAAATACAGGGTGTTAAAGTTTTAAGAAAAAATTCGTATTTTTTAAATATATTTATAAATAACAGTCCTACAATGTCAAAGGGTAGGTCAAGTCATGTCTAATGTCTCTCTTTTTTTGTAAAGCAACTATAAATCCTAATTTGGCAGGGCAAGAAACTCTCTGTACAAACTCTCAAGAGTATGCTACTACCAATTTTTAGATGCTAAATGTGGAAACATTCGTGCCTGATGATAATAGTATTGTTGGTATAGCTGATCCAGATAACATTCCAAGTACTTCTCTAGAGAATGCAGTTATCAATTCGCAGGGGCAGGTAGAACCAATGGAACCAAACAATGAAAATAATATCTGGAAATATTATTATGATGAGGATCGCCCTGTCTCAGATCGACTGAATAATCAACAGGTTGAAAAAGTGGCAACATGATGTTATTGTTTCTGAAAATAATCATAAAATTGGAATTGTCGCTAATATGAATGAGTATGAGAAAAACACTGATTTAGCCTCGAAGACAAAAACTTATGACGAGACAGGTTTAGAAACCTTTTCAGAAGATTCTGACGATTCAGTTAAAGATGTCGATTACATTAACAAAGAATCATCTTCATCGTCTTCTAGTAGCTGGTCTACGTGTAGTGAAGAGTCATCTTCAGATTCAAGTGAACCAGAAATGCAGGATGCCGGTGAAGAAGAGAAAGAAAATGTCAAGAGTCGTGGTAAGAAGAGAAAAATTGGACGAGATCAGTGGAAAAGGAATTCAGCAAAGAGGTTAAGAAATAGTGGCGAAGAATATAAGAATGCCAAAACTAAAAAAACTTTTTTAAAACGCCAGTTGAAACCTCCATGTGGTGAACAATGTAAGCTTCAATGTTATAACAAAATTTCTGATGAAGAACGTACAAGTATTTTTACAAAATATTGGAAATTGGGAGATCTTCAAGGAAATTGGGAGATCTTCAACGTCAGCGAGATTTTATTGGTGCTAGTATGACCAATGTAACTCCGAAGTATAGATATGTCAGAGAAGGGAGTAAACGCATCCCAAATAACGCTTTTCATTTTGAAATAAACAATAAAAGAATTTCGAAAAAGAATAAAGAAATTCGAACTATAAGACAGAGAAGGACTTGCAAAACCCTCAATTTCTTGGAAATGGTTTACGTGGAAAACATAGTAATCATTATAAGCTTGATGACGAGCTCAAAGAGAGCGTTAGACAACACATTCAATCAATACCCAGAATTCCGAGCCATTATTGTCGTGCTAATACTACGAGAGAATTTATCGAAGGTGGCTTGACAATTACACAACTCCACCGTGATTATAAAAATTCACGCGAAGAATCGGGAAAGACTCCAGCAAATTATGTGATGTACAACAAAGTATTCAACGAAGAATTTAATATTTCTTTCTTTGTACCAAAGAAAGATCAATGTGAAGTGTGTGTTTCTTTTCAAAATAGTAACGAAACAGATAAAGAACAAGTTAAAGATAAATATGAGAATAATTTGCACCAGAAAGAACTCTCACGTTTGAAGAAACAGTCTGATAAGGAATCGGAAAATTTCGTTGCAGTATACGATTTACCAGCTGTATTGCCTTGCCCAAAAGGCAATACTTCCTCGTTCTTTTATATATCCAAGCTAAATGTTTTTAATTTCACTATCTACAACATAATCAAAAATAATGCAGTTATGTGTTATGTGTGGCATGAGGGGCAGGGAAACAGAGGAGCTAATGAGATTGGTTCTTGCGTTTTCACCTATTTGCAAAACTTGGGACAATAATTTTGACGAGCCAAAAAATATAATTTTTTATTCTGACAACTGCGGAGGCCAACAAAAGAACAGATTTTTCCTTTCAATGTACCCATAAATACTTAATTACGGGACATACCCAAAATGAAGGGGACAATGCTCACTCCCTCATTGAAAGAAACATTAAAAGGTCTCTAAGATCTGGACCAGTGTACTTACCAGTACAATACGTCACTCTAATTAGAACCGCCAAAAAGACTGGAAACCCATACAACGTGCAAGAAATGACATTTGACGATTTTTACGATTTGGAAAGTCTTGCTCAATCAGTGGGCTTAGGTAGTGCTCCCCAGTCATTGAAAATATCCGAGTTACAAATTTTAAAAGTAGAAAAGGAAAACCCTAATAAAATCTTCTTTAAAAACTCTTTTGATCAAGAACATTTTGATGAAGTTGAGATAGAGAAAGCAAGAAATATAAGGAGAAGAAAATCATCTGTCACATTATTAAAGGCATATAAAAGTAAAGTGGGAATAAGTGACAAAAGCACTGCAATTCCAAAATGTTACAAAGACTATTTCAGTAACCTTTAGCTGATTAATTTTTTAGTCTGCGCAAGTTATCTTTTGTAGCCTTTGGTTAACTACTTGTAGGTAAGTGTTAGTTAAGACCAGAATTATGATACTTTGTTTTTTTTTTTAAGATAAAGAGTGTTTTTCTTATTGTATCTTTCCAAGTATTTGTTAAGATCAGAATGTGATACTTTTGTTTTTTTTTTTTTTTTTGGAATAAAGTGTTTTTTTTTCTTATTGTGTCTTTATTTCAAACAGAAACTTACCATAACTCTTTTTGAGTAACAGTGACACAAGTGGATGTAAGGCCTAAAAAGAGCTGGAAAAATCAAAAGCAATTTTTGTAAGTTGCTTTTAACATGTAAAGAAGTCAGTTTACTTTCCATTTATTCAAAAAATGTGGCTAAAATCATTTTCTTTGACATGTGAGTTGATACAAATGTGAATAAAAATTTTAAAATGCATTTTCTAAAGAACTATGCTTTTTTAGTTGTGTCATTATTGTTTCGAATGAGCGAAATGTACCATACAAAAATTTTTGCAGTCATCAGTGATAATGCTGCTAATATGATGAAGATGGGTCGATTAACTGATAAATACACCTGACTTGCAATTCTCACACAGGTCAGCTATTGGCAAAAGATATCTTACCCACCGAATTAGGTACTCGAGTTTTAAAGCAATTTAATGGTCCTGATATCCAAATTTTAAGATTTGGAGGCTCAAAAATTAGTTTACCTTGCGAGACCAGATGGTGTTCAAATAGGGATTCTGCAGCATGCAGAGAACGGGGTATGGAATACATTTCGCAAACAGGAAAAGTCGTGCCACAAAAAGCTACGAGTATCTTACCCACCGAATTAGGTACTCGAGTTACATCCATTTTAAAGCAATTTAATGGTCCTGATATCCAAATTTTAAGATTTGGAGGCTCAAAAATTAGTTTACCTTGCGAGACCAGATGGTGTTCAAATGGGGATTCTGCAGCATGCAGAGAACAGGGTATGGAATACATTTCGCAAACAGGAAAAGTCATGCCACAAAAAGCTATAAACAGAGATAATATTTTATGCAAAAAAAGTTGCAGGTTACATTGTGGAGAAAAATTTAGCCTGGAGGCGAGAGAAACTATTCTAAGTAAGTTTTATAAATTGGATAATAATGCAAAAACTTGTCTTCTGTTTAAAAGTATTGATATTAATCCAGTTGCACGGCATCGAATTCGTAAAAGCTCCAGTACAAAATGTTCGAAGCAGAACTCATTTACATACTCAGCAACTTTAGAAAATCAAAAGATAACTGTGTGTAAGGACGGTTTTTGCTCTCTTTATCAAATTGGAAGAAAAAAAGTAGCAAACATACAGAATCAACTTAAAATTGGACAACCAGTTCCATCACCACGTAAACAAGGAAAACATAAAAATAGACCACAGAAAACTTCTCAGGAGGTAATAGATGCACTTGTGAATCACATTAAGAAGTTTCCAGCGGAAAATTCACACTATTCGCGCAACAAAAATGCAGGCAAACAGTTTTTATCGCCAATACTTAATGTAACCACTATGCACCAACTGTACCGGTACCTACATAGACGAGTGGAAAGATAAAAAACTGGAGGACAAGTACTTGGTAAAACTTTCCATGTATCGTCATATTTTTGAAAGTCGCTTTAACCTTTCATTTGGACTTCCTAAAAGCGACACATGCAGTGTATGCGATGCCGGTGAAAATACTGTTGAACACAAAGAGAACTATACCTTTGCATTCGAACGTCAAAAAACTGATAGGCAAAAGCCACTTGCAGACCAAACCATAGCGTACATTACCATGGATTTGCAGCAAACGATGCCTTTGCCCAAGTTGTCAACTTCTAAGGCATTTTACTTGAGGCAAATGTGGCTATACAACTTTGGCATTCATTGTATCACTCATTCAGGTCAAGAATCGTACTTCTTTACGTGGACGGAGGATATAGCAAACAGAGGTAGCAATGAAAAAATGAAATTGCAAGTTGCCTATTTCGGTTTTGTAAACTGCTAAAAGAAGAACACCCAGCAATAAACAATTTGATTGTGTGGTCGGATTCTTGTGCTGGGCAAAATAAAATATAGAAGACTCAGATGATGAAATTGCCGTAGCTCGTCGTTCACCTCCAAGAAACAAAAAAGAAATTAGGACCATATAATATATGGACCAAATTAGGTGACGATGAGGTTCCCTCATATACATATTCCAACTTTTTCTGTACCAGTGGAAGAAGGAGAACCTGAAATAGGTAGACCGGTCCACTACTTTCAAATTTATTTTTCTGATGACTTGCTGGATCACATAGTTGATCAAAGCAACTTGTATTCGGTACAAACCGACCCAAACAAACCACTCCAACTGAGTCGTTCAGAATTGGAAATATTTATCGGCACTGTGGTTTACATGTCAATTTTCGGATTGCCGAGGCACAGAGTGTACTGGACGTCCTCATGTAGAGTGTCCAAAGTTGCTGATGTTATGTCAAGAAATAGATGGGAAGATATAAAAAAACATCCATTTCAACGACAATGCACTTCTATCGCCAAATAGAAATGATCCTGATCGTGACAAATTGTTTAAAATTCGGCCAATAATTACATATGAAACAAAAATTTGTTGACCACGTCGAACCGCAAATGTTGTGTGTAGACGAACAGGAACAGATCGTGCCTTACAAAGGTAAATCTTCTTTGAAGCAATACAACCCCAAGAAACCAAACAAGTGGGGCTACAAGATATTTGTTTTGTGTGATACTAATGGCCTCACTCATGATTTTGAAATATACACCGGTAAAATTCTTCCGGTGCCCGAAAAAGAGGATATAGGCGCTAGTGGTAATATTGTCCTTCGCTTAGCCTGTTCAATACCTAAACATCAAAACCATTTACTCTTTTTTGATAATTGGTTTACATCCCTAAACTTGATGACAAGCCTTTATAAAGACGGTATAGCCAGCTTAGGAACTGTTAGGAAAGACCGACTTGCTGGACTACAGTTCAGAAGTGATAGTTGATGAAAAAAGACGGTAGAGGCACTTATGAAGGATACAAGACTCTTATAGGAAACATTGAAATTCGTGCACTGAAGTGGTTTGACAATAAAAGTGTGTGTGTTGCTAGTACATTTTGTGGCTCTAAGCCAGCTGATAGAGTAGAACGATTTGATCGTAAAACCAAGACCAGAATAGAAGTTAGTCGTCCCTATATGACAGCGGTCGGGGAACCGGGGTAAATTACCCCAAATGGGGTAAAAATGAAGTTTTTGGGGGTAAAAATGAAACTTTTGTGAGTAAAAAGTACCGTAAAACGGGGTTACTTTGCGCCTCCAGCAGGGGTTACTGTGCACCATACTTGAAAAGAGTTAGATGTTTATTTAAAAAAAAGATATGCATACGCAACACGAAATTCAACATATTTTATTAAATGTTGACTACTACTGAAGTGTCTTTGATGCTAGACAGGCTTTCCGCCCTTTCCAAAGACCTTGAAATTTATTGTCAAAGTGTGCTGCTGAAATTCACAACTTTCTTGGTGGTCAAAATTTGATGTGTATAGAGGATTTTGGTCAAGTTTATCAAGTAAGTACTTATATACTTATCTTCTAGTGTATTTTAGTTGCTGTTTTTCATTTGAGTTATTTTATATAATTGATTGCAAACAAAAGTAATATTTTTTTTATTATTAAGCTACAAATTCTTACACTTTGGGGGTTGCTTTGCTCCGGAGCAAAGTATACTCAACCAACTAAGTATTGTTTTTTTTTTGTTAAAGAAACATACAAAAGACAACTTTTAAAGAACAAGAAAAAGAACAGTAGTTTATGGACAACCAAGTACCCAACAATCACTTATAAGCTTGAAGATGTTGTCCAAGAAAAAGGTCGTTTTGTAGTTTTTTTATATGACACAGAGATTTTCCCTGAGGAAATTATCAGTTTTAACAAAAATGATGTTATACCATTAACGCCATGGAAAAGTTCTTTAAAAACCTGGAAATGATCTAAAAAAAAACGTGATGTGATGACTTACTCCTAAGAGTTACTCCACCTAAGACTTACTCCACCTAAGAAATTTTCAGGAGAGGATTTTCTTAAGTTCCTGAGTTGGATAATGTTTTTTTCTAAAAAGTCTGATTAACTGGATTTTTGTTTTCTCTTATTATTTTATCTAAAAGAATTTACTGTTAAGTTTTTGTAATTTTAGAATGTTATTAAGTTTTTTTGATATTAAAGGATTGAAAAATTTTTATTTTTTATTATTTGTGTATAGATGTGATCGCTGGGGAAATCTTTATCAATAGTCAGCTCCTACTTTGCCCCAGTTGTTCAAAGACGTGAAATACAGTGGATATTATGTGCTGGTGCAAAGTAACCCCGTCCATTGGTATACTTTGCTCCACTTTTTAACAAAAAAAAAAAAACAGATAATGCCTTTTTTGAAAACGAAACAACATCATAACAACGTCGTTGACACTTCTGGTTATGTTGTATGTCAAAAAAATTTTAATATCTATGTTAAAAAAAATTTTTGTTATAATATGTAAATCTTCTATTTAAAAGTGGAGCAAAGTCACCCCAGTTTACGGTATATATTTTTAATTTGCTATTTTATAAATCTGTTAGTATTTTTTTTTCAACTTGAACCCTTAAAGCGAGAATTGTGAAAGAACGAATTTCTATATTAGCAGAAAATGTGAAGGAACAGGTTATTTTCTCATTAAAACAGGCTAAATATTTTGCTATTCAGCTTGATGAGACAACTGATTGTAGTAGCAATTCACAGCTAATGGTATATGTTCGCTACAAAGGTGCAGATAATTTTGAAGAGGAATTGTTGTTTTGTTCTCCTCTCGATGCGCAAAGTTTAAAATGGGAAAACTGTATTTCTGTATCTGTGGATGGAGCTCCAGCTATGCTGGGTCATATTAATGGTTTTTCGGCTTTCGTAAAACAAAATAACCCAAATATTGAAGTTACTTACTCTATGATCCATCGCCAGGCTCTTATGGTCAAATATTTAGAACCTACACTGGAAGCCGTCATGCATGATGTCATCAAGATTGTAAATTTTATCAAGGGACATGCACTAAACAGGCGGCTATTTCGTGAATTATGTCAGGACGGTGAAGCTGAATATACGGACCTACTTTATTATACAGAAGTAAGGTGGCTCTCTCGCGGAAATGTACTAAATCGAGTATGGACTCTCAAAACTGAAGTCGAAATTTTTATGGTTGATCAAAAAAATATTCTCGCAGATAAGTTTAAAAACTCTTCCTGGGTTGCATATCTCGCATATTTAGCCGACATTTTTGAGAGTATAAATATATTAAACAAAGAATTGCAAGGAAATAATATTAATATCATTTCAGCGAGAGAAATAGTGTCAGCGTTTGGATTAAAGCTGCAGTATTGGAGACAGAAAGTAGAACAGAACAAGATAGCTTCTTTTTCAAGGTTAGCTTTGTTTTTGGAAGATTGCGATAATATTACTTTTGCTGACATCAAGGATACAATTGTAAGACATCTTATCAAACTCAGAAAGCGGTTTTCAGATTACTTTCCAGATCTTGATACACGTACTGTCAGTTGGATTGTAGATCCTTTTAAATGTGAAATTGCTATGATACCAGAAGAACCTTTAGGTTTGGCAGAAGCAATTCTTGAACTTCGATCTAATACTGAAGCACGTATTCAATTTGAGAGTAAACCAAATCTGTCGTCTTTTTGGATGTCAAAAGCTGCAAAGGCTTTCAAAATTGCACATGAAGAGGCGGTTAAAAAATTGCTGCCATTTGGAACAACATATTTGAGCGAACAAGGCTTTTCCACTCTAATGAACATAAAAACGAAGAACAGAAATCGATTAAACGCCGAAGACTGTATTCAAATTGCTCTTACATCAAAAAGTCCCAATTTTGAAGCAATTGTATCGAACATGAAACAACATCATTTCTCCAAAACGTGAAGGGAGAATGTTTTCAATTATTCTTTTTTTATTTACTATTACATATTACCGTTATGTTTACTAGGTATTACATTGATAAATTGAATAAATGATGTTTAAATTAAATTTTTAGTTATTGCGTTTTCTTTTCAAAATTATCATGGGGGGCCATTAATATGAAAGATGCTAAAAAGAGGCGATTTCGTTTTTTTTTTTTGTTCTTCGCCATGGGGTAATATCAACTTACACAAAAATATTTTGGGGTAATGATTAAATAAGTTCCCCGACCGCTGCTATATGATAAAGCAGTATAACAAGTTCATGGGGGGGGGAGTGGATTTGTTAGATGGCTTGATATCTTACTACAGAATATCCCTAAGAAGAAAAAAATGGTACCTAAAGATATTCTTCCATTTCATAGACTTAGTAATGGTCAATTCATGGTTGAGGTATAGGCAAGATATGATCAAAGAAGGATCGGATAAAAAAGACATCTTGGATTCGCTGGATTTCAGAGCAGAGGTAGCTGAGGCACTCTGCTTGTTGGGAAAAGCCACAGAAACCACAAAAAAGAGAGGAAGACCTAGTAATGGTGGAAACATTGAAAGATAATACCAAGAAAAGAAAAAGAAAAGTGCGACTAAACCAATTCCACAGGTTGATGTGAGGAGAGATAAAATTGGTCACTTTCCCGTCGAAAAAGAAAAACGTCAAAGGTGTAAGAAACCTTTCTGTGGATTAAAAGCTTCTACTTTTTGTGTGAAATGTCAGGTTCACTTATGTTACAACAAAGCTAGAAATTGTTTTGGTCAGTTCCATTTATAGTTTGTATTTGGCCGTTGTTCCATTTTTGGTACATTTATATGAAATTTTTTGCAATAAATAAATTACTTAGGGCCGGCTGTTCAAACGTAAATTAAAAATTTTCAGCTAATTACTGATTTTAAATTGCAAATTTTGAAACGACGGCCAATATATTTATTGATCTTTCATTTTTAATCAGTAATTAACTCTTCCTAAAGGGAGCAGAATTTATTTTCAGCAATATCAGACCAATAGTTTGATAATACAGGGCGTTTTAAAATCAGTAATTATCTGAAAATTTTTAATTAACGTTTGAACAACCGGGCATTATTGTTGTAAATCATTTAATTAATCGAATTTGAACCTGAAAAACTGTAATAAATTATAATATTTGCCCTTGAAGTAAATTCGGACCTAAAGAGGTTAACATAGTTGTCTGTGGTTTTCAACGACGAGCATTCCTTGATTTTACCCAATATTTTGAAAACCCCTGTAGATATTTTTGATTTTGAATTATTAGAGTCTGGGAGAGCATAAAATATAGTGCAACTTTTCTCTAATTTGATTGACCCTGTATCTCTTACCGTATACGAGATCCAAATAATGGGTAATACAAAAATCCCATCCTGTATAACATCTATTTCATAGGATACCAATAAAATAGATAAGAAACCCTCGTAATTTAACAGCGGTCTATTATTTCAGTGCACAAATATGGCCCTCAGCGTGCCATAGAGAGGACCTGAATGAAAAAATTGAAAGTTTGCATAATACTTCCCTACAGACTGTGTGGTCATCATTTCAATGAAAATATGTTCGCGAATGAAAAACGCCAAAGACTAAGGAAAAATGCTAACCCTGTAAGTTTATCACCACTGGAAAGATCTGTTTGTAGGTGGCAGTGGAACAAAATTGGGCGACCATGGTAAATATAAAAATAAGTGCAACGCATGCCGATGTTAGTAAATTTTAAGGACCAGAAGTAATTTTTTTATTGCAAAATTAGCTAAAAAAATAGGCATAGGCCTGCGTTGTAGTTTACATTTGTTTTATTGTAATTGTTATTGAATATGTAGATAAGTTTTTTAGGAATACAATGTGATGAAAATCTTCAGGAAGGATCCCCGAGAAAACGTAAGCTAAGGGACACAGTGAAAAAGCTTCGAAATGAGATCAATTTAATTATTCTTGTAACCCGTTTGTTAGTTAATTTTCGGTCTCGAGTGGTGCGATTGTATGACTATCTCAAATAAAAAGTCGCCCGAACGTATCTGATGAATACTTAGAAAAAATAACTTTGGATGACTACAAACGGCTTAAGCACAAATTTTGTTCGTCTATGGAATTGGCAAAGTTTATTGAAACGCAGGTATCTCAAATTAGGAAGCAACCAAAAGGGTAGATATGCAGAGGAGTTAAAAAATTATTGTCTCTCTCTTTACTTCCAAGGTCCCAAGCTCTATAGAAGTAAACTGCTTAAGACGTTTTGCCTGCCGAGTGTTGTGACCTTACGAAGATTTATAAAGCACATCAAAGGTATTAACAATGACGTCTTTAAAATTTTTGAGAAAAAAATCCAAAATTTAAAAAAAAATGGAAAAGGTGTATAATTTGTACACTTAGATGAAATAAGTTTCAGGCAAATTTATTTTATGCTAGGAACACAGACAAAATTATTGGTTTTGAAGATTGTGGGGCGATTTCCAAAGATTTCAAGCCTGCTATGAGTGCAACCGTTATCATGGCATGAGGTTTTTGTTCTAACTGGCAACAACCACTTGCCTATTTTTTAGTCAATATAACATGTCCTGCAAAGATATTGTTTTAGGTTATCACAAAACTGCAAGCAATAGGATTACTGTTTTGTCCCTAACATGCGATATAGGCTCCAACAACTTACAACTTTCCTGTGGAAATAAAGAAATAGCCTTCCTTTTTGATCCACCACATTTATTAAAATCCCTTCGAAATAATTTGATTAAAAATATTCATTTTCATTAGATGGAAAAGTAATTATTTCTTGGAAATTTATAAAGCAATTTTATGAACATGATCGAAGGTATTCCATACCCAGTCTCACAGATTCCCATATCACACCAAGCAGTTTTGAAAAAATGAAGGTAAAATATGCGGCACAGGTTTTCAGTTCGACTGTGGCGCCGTGCATGACTCTGTATGTGAGATTTCAACAACTTCCTTCAGAAGCAGAAGCAACCGCTAATTTTGCAAGGGTTGTTAATGATTTATTTGATTTTTTCAATTCTCCAAATAAAACTGGGAAAACGGAAATTCCAAAATGGGTATTCCTTCGCAGAGAGAGACAATGAAATATTATTAAATTATTTCGAAGTTACATATTTTTGACTTTAAGGGCACTGAAAAAACATCTCCAATAAAATGCATCAATAGCTGGAAAATTACCATAAAAGTGTTAATGAAATTGGGTGTCTTGGCTAAAAATGAAGGGATGGAATTTTTATTAACCAGACGGGTTAATCAGGATCGTCTGGAAAACTTCTTCGGGGCCATACGACAACAGAGTGGTAATTGTATCAATCCTACTCCCATTCAACTTATCAGGTCGTTTTGCAAACTATTTTGTGTTAATATAATACATTCGGGTACAGAAAACTGCGAAGAGGATCAGTCAAATATTTTACTGAAAATCTTAGACATACCAGAGCCATCCCAACAAAATTCTTCTTCACAACACATTTTTAATTCTGAAAAGTATACAATTACAGACCACGACTACCAGAAATCTGATCTTTTAGAAAAAAACTTTACAAAATATATTTGCGGCTATCTAATAAGAAAATGTTTATACAATAATAAAACGTTTGCTAATCGTGCATGCAAAGACTTTGATGAAACTTCAATTTTCAGTTATGAAGAAGCATTCACCAACTCAGAAAACGAGTTATTTGGAAGTCTATTTTGTATGCCAGATTGTAGCTTTGTTTCATGGATAACATCCATGGAAATTCTCTTCCAGAAAAATTTTGAAACATTGGTTATTGGCGAGAATGTAGTTCAAAATCTAGTTACGTTATTCCAAACTATAAAATTTTGATTATTTGTATATACATACTCCATTTATATGGTAGGCTTAGAGTTTATTATACATTAAAATACGCAAACAGAAATTTCAAAATACCAAACAAGAACAGAAAACTTATCATATGGAGACACAATTATTAAAACAAATGATAATTATTTTTTATTGTAAATTATAATTGTTTTTTGGTAAATTATTATTGGCTTGTCATTTTTTGAGTTTTTATTAATATTTAAAAAAAATTTAGTTATAAAATTTGATATACAGGGTGTTAAGAAAATGACGGATAAACTCTCTCAAGTACGAAGTTATGATTTCGTAAAACTACACGTGTTTTACGAGCCTCTCTTACAAATTAATTTGTAATTTCAATAAAAAATGTCTTTAATTTTCAAGAACAGATTTTGATCAAAAAACTTTTTTTCATATTGTTGAAATCAGTCATTTTAACGGACATTACTTATTTAACCCTTAGTTGGTAACATCCGACTCTGAGGCGGATGCCAAGTTTTGATGCTGCGCTGAATCCAAACGAATGAATGTACAAAAATTTCGTATTAGGTATGTTCTAGTTGGTTGCCAAAAAGTCCATAGCCGCCTTCGCGAAAATACGTCTGTGAGACGGGTGTTACTCAGAACGATATATTTCAGTCCATCTCTCAGTCGGCTGTTGGTCGAAAGTATGGTGAATGAAAAGGTATAATATATAAAAAAATGTATAAAAATGAAATAAGTCTTGTTTTAAAAAAAATATATTTGTGTTTACTAGAATACATTCGAATAAATATGTAATTATACATATTATTATAATACCTATTCCGACTGAGCGACGGATGTTACCTATAATGCTGGAACTGTAATATGATCACCGACTGAGAGACGGATGTTACTTATAAAGTGAAAAAAAGTATGTTACCAACTAAGGGTTAATAAATATTCTGGAAGTCAAATGCCATTACCTGATTATATATTGGAACTTTCACCACCTTTGAATGCAGATAATCTCGGCAGAAACGAACGGCAACAGGAACCACATGGTCTGCTGGTGATACACAGTGAGGCAACTCTGGGAAAAAAAAGACAATGAGTAAAAGGTGTATATTATGTGCTATAGGTCAACCGGGACTTTGTCTTAATTGTAGTGTTATTTTTCACAAATATAATTTTTTTCATAATTTTTATTTCTTTTAAATAGATGTGGCAGTATTCATATTTTGTTTGCTTTTGTGAATGTTTTATTTTAATTGCCCTTGTTATTTAGGATGTATTTTAATTTGTATTTGTATTTGCTTTACCCAGAATTTTTCAGAAACTTAGGTTCCAACTCATTGAATTGGCTCGTTGGCTTTTTCAACGACATTCTTAAATCAGGACGCGTTCCCAATGATTTCAAAAAATCAAAGGTAATTGCTATTTGAAAACCCAATAAAAATCTAAAAGAGGCTGCCAGTTATCGCCCTATAATTATTAAAACAAATGATAATTCTTTTTTATTGTAAATTATAATTGATTTTTGGTAAATTATTATTCGATTGTCATTTTGTGAGTTTTTAGTAATATTTTTTAAAAATTTAGTTGTAAAATTTGATATACAGGGTGTTAAGAAAATAACGGATAAACTCTTCAGTACATTAGAGGGGATAGGGATGTGCGATTTAAATCGATTCGAAAATTGAACAATTCTGATTTGTTATCTCAGGTACGAAGTTATGATTTCGTAAAACTACACGTGTTTTACGAGCCTTACAAATTAATTTGTAATTTCAGTAAAAAATGTCTTTAAATTTCAAGAACAGATTTTGATCACACAGTCAAGACCAGATGTTGTCTCATTATCTATCGGATATGAAAAAAACATTTTTTCATATTGTTGAAATCAGTCATTTTAACGGACATTACTTATTTAATAAATATTCTGGAAGTCAAATGCCATTACCTGATTATATATTGGATCTTTCACCTCCTTTGAATGCAGATAATCTCGGCAGAAACGAACAGCAACAGGAACCACATGGTCTGCTGGTGCTACACCGTGAGGCAACTCTGTGGAAAAAAAAGACAATGAGTAAAAGGTGTATATTATGTGATATTGAGGGAAGACAAACAGATACCACATAGGAATGCCAAACTAGTCCGGATCAACCGGGACTTTGTCTTAGTGTTATTTTTCACAAATATAATTTTTTTCATAATTTTTATTTCTTTAAATTGATGTGGCAGTATTCATATTTTATTTGCCCTTGTTATTCAGGATGTATTTTAATTTGTATTTGTATTTGCTTTACCCAGAATTTTCCAGAAACTTAGGTTTCAACTCATTGAATTGGCTCCTTGGCTTTTTCAACGACATTCTTAAATCAGGACGCATTCCCAATGATTTCAAAAAATCAAAGGTAATTGCTATTTTAAAACCCAATAAAAATCCAAAAGTCGCCCTATATCTCTTTTGAGTGTCACTTGAAAAATTTTTGAGAGATTAATTTACAACAGGATCTCTCCTATAATTGTGGCCATACTTCCCTCAAAACAAGCTGGTTTTAGACCTAATAGAGGATGCTGCGATCAAGTTTTGGCTCTAACAACACATATTGAGAATGGGTTTCAAAATCATCTTAAAACTGGAATAGTCCTAATGGACTTAACTGCTGCTTACGATACAGTATGAAATTGATGGTTTGTTATCAAAATTATTCGATACAATTCCTTGTAAAAAAATGATTCACTTGATTTGACTCGCTAAATGATATCCAACAGACAATTTGGAGTTTTTGTCGGTGATAAGAGTTCTAAGTTTAAATTTTTGAAAAATGGCCTACCACGAGTAACAGTTTTGTCCCCTCTTTATTAGTCCCCTCTAGTATTATTTTATACATTTTTACTAAGAAAACGAGTGGAAAAGACGAGGCAAAGCAAACTCCAGCGCTTGCAACGGACTACAAAGACCACAAGAACACCAATTCAAGAAACGCTTGAGAAAAAGATGTACGAGTTCGTCGGGAAAATGTCCCTTCTGTGCAGGGAAAGATGTAACCTTTGTAAGATTCCCTTGACTTTTATTCACTATGGGAATGGTCCCGCTGGCCAGACTGCAAGATTACTGGCAAACTAACGAAAGAGTGTTCAATTTTCCTTTGTTTCGAGTACAAATGAGTAGGAATCGCTTTCTGTTGATTTTGTGATGTTTACATTTTCTATTCACAAGATGAGGATGCCGAACCTAACAGAGATGTCATATATTCAGCCCTATTCCGTAACTTCAAATCGAATAGAGATGACGAGAATAGAATAGAAGTGGGGGGCGTGAGTAGAAGTTACTTAGATTCGGTATTCCGTAGCGCACTAGAAATAGAAATAGAAATGAAAATAGCTCCGTTCAGTAGAAATGAATTCCGATCGCTTCCGTGCTGTCGAAGTCGAGTTGAGGTAAATAGAAATTGGTCTACGCACGCGCAAGTAACCATGGTAACATAAAATCCGGACTCACGTCACATTATTTACTTATAATTACATTATAATTACATGAACTTGAACATTCTTCTATTCTTCATTCTTCCTCGTGTTGGTTGACTAACAAGCGAAGCCACGGGAGAAGAAATTCACGGATGAATTGATAATAATGAATAATAAAATTATTAAATAAATAATTAATTAATTAAATAATAATTATTAAAAATAACGTGTAGTAATATAAACACAAAAAATAAAAACGGAGTCAAATTAGAAAAACAGTAAAAACACGCGCTGGCACTTCCGTTAATCAACAAATAAGTAAACAATCTCCCTCCCTGATACTTATTACAAAAACGTGCGGCGCGATTTATCGTGTGCGGCGCGACACGTCAATTTTCGATGAAAAGTACAAAACGTTTTGGTACAAATGGAGAGCTCGACCCCGTTTTGCAATGTTGCCACGATCGTCAAAGTAGAAGTAGAGGACAAGCCATCTTACTCGTATCTACTCGTGTTACGGAATACGAATAGAGCTCTGATAGATGTCGCCAAATCGAGGTCGGCGAATTCCGACTCGGAATGCCACTTCTATCCGATTGGACGCGTGAGTTACGGAATAGGGCTGATTAAGTGTGTAATCCGTCAGACAGCTAGGTCACTGCTAAAGGGTTGTAAGACGCCCTCAAATCTTAAATTTTTTGTCACCTCCGTCTGACAAAACATAGCACGACGCATATAGCATAGTATGACAAAAAAAATACAGATTTGAGGGCGCCTTACATCCCTTTAGCAGTGACCTAGTTGTAATTTGGAATTTGGAGAGATATTAGAAAAATTTTTGGACTAATATTAGAAAAAACGTATGAAAATTTTCATCATTTTGGCCCAAATTACAATTAAAATTTAATTGCTATGATTTATTATATCGTTTTTATTGCTGTTGAATTTACAAGTCTTATGATTAACAATTTACAAGAGCTTAGATTTTAATCTCGCCTTTTATAGCCCTGATGAAGAAATAAAATAAAATTCGAAAACAACATCATCTTTGGCTAATTGCACATCTCAAGAGCCTAAGCATTTTATCAGTGTCTAGCTCAACTAAATCAAAAATAAATGACTTATTGTCAAATCAAGATGACATATATTTAAATGAAGAATTTTTAAATAATTTAATTTTAAATTGATAACAAACACTTTAATTATATTAGTAATGTTGTAAGTTATATCTAGGGATTTGTAATGAAGAAGATACTTAGTATTATCCATTGCCAATCTTGCCGTAGCTGTTTTTGTTGTCAGTTGTTGAAATTAATAATAATTACAATAGTCATCTTGTTACTAGGAAAAACCGAGGAGGATTGGATATACCACATAATGACGTGTATGTAATTTGCAGCATTGCAGAAAAAGGTTTTACATAGAGTGATTGTTCCAAAATCATGAGCACCAAATATTATTAAATTAATAATTTTAGCAAAAAGGATGATTTTGATTCGACTAAACTTTTTCAGAGTTTAAATCTGCATATTTTAGACCAAGATCTATGTCTATGTATTATATATCATATAATTTTAAAAATATATTTTACAATACGAATTCAGTATTTAAATAAGAATAGAAATGAAGAAGATGTACGATATTCGTCACAAATTTACAAAATTAATTTTATTAAAAAATCAGTACATTTTTGTAGGCAGTGCGTTATAATGAATATATTATGTACTTAGGTAGGAATTTAATTTACCTTTTTTTGCTTTTGAAATCCGATAAAGAAAAATGTTTTGTTAGCAGAATAATGATAATAATTGTTACAATTATAGATGTCATGATTGTATAAGGATTTCCCAATAAAAACAAATAATAAAGTGTTATTACTGTTATTATTTTTTATGCATTTATTTTCATATAATCTTTAAAAATAACCATGTTATTCCTATAAAATATGTGTAATAAAAACAAAAAATTAATAATTTCGTATTATTTCTCCATATTTAGTAGTTTTTGCCCTTACAAGAAATGTTGGTTGCCTACCTTACACTGGCAACAAACTTAGTACCTACAGCACAGTGTAAGATATACAGGGTGTTGATTTTCAAAGCGGGCCATAGGGGATTAGCATTACGAAAGTGGTTTTTGAGGATTCCTGCTCGCCGTTTAAACTGACAGAAATGGTTTTGGTATCAAAATGAAGCTAAAATTATTGCGCATAACGCTTGAAATCAGAAATTAATTTAATTTAACTTTGTTTTCTAAAATTCTTCAGTAAAAATTCAAGTAATTGTTAATGTTTAATCACAAAATAGCATGCCTTGCCTAAACAATAATGACGTTTCTACGTTTTGACAATCCAATAATAAAACATTGTTCTATTAAAAAAATTCACGGCAAATAAATCGCGAACCCTCCTGTAACTGGCTACACTGTAGTAGGTTTTCACCATAAAGACTCTTTCTTGGTTTGTGTAACCCATTTTTAAATAGAACCAGACTTTATTATTGCCTACTGACTTATAAAGTTTCATTATTGGATTGTCAAAACGTAGAAACGTCATTATTGTTTAGGCAAGGCATGCTATTTATTGATTAAACATTAACAATTACTTGAATTTTTACTGAAGAATTTTAGAAAACCACGTGAAATTAAGTTAATTTCTGATGTCAAGCGTTATGCGCAATAATTTTAGCTTAATTTTGATACCAAAACCATTTCTGTCAGTTTAAACGGCGAGCAGGAATCCTCAAAAACCACCTTCGCAATGCTAATCCCCTATGGCCCGCTTTAAAAATCAACACCCTGTATAGGTGAGTGAACGAAGCACGTATTTCAACAGTAAAGCGCGACACGAAAACCTGAACCTCAGTGTATGAGAGAGTCTTACCAGCTGGGCTCTGACCTCTTGCTCTTACACATGCAAATTGCCATTATCAGGGTGTCATGCTACTCCATTTTATTTTTTTCTGAAGAAGCGATAAGCAAAAATGGGTAGAAACTGTGCTGTGCCTAATTGTAGAAGTTGATGCGATGAAACTACCACGGGTATTTCATCGAGTGACATCCCAACATTTAAATATTAATAAAATTAGAACATAAGAGCACGCGTTTATCAGCGAATATGCGTGAATCATTTATGCTAGCGCTTGTCCGAGTGAAGAGGTCGGCAAAACTAACTATTGCGAGCGAGAGCAACAAAACAAATGGGTAAAACAGATGTAACGTGACGATAT
Source organism: Malachius bipustulatus (assembly GCA_910589415.1). NCBI lineage: Eukaryota > Metazoa > Arthropoda > Insecta > Coleoptera > Melyridae > Malachius > Malachius bipustulatus. Next base: position 5,675,824 of record OU342634.1, read on the forward strand.
CGGCTCGCACTGGGGAGTCTTGTTCCAACACCTTAGTTATCTTACACCATGCCCTACAGTAAAGCATTGACAACTATCAGTCCATTATATTTCCTAGGTCTATGAAGGGAAAAAATACCTAACCTGACTATCCTAATCTGATGTACCACTTCTTTAGATTACACCTCTTTATAAATAAACTTCTCACTGGTGTTGTTTTTATTCACAATATCCAGTACGAATTATTCATGCTGATAGCGTATAATAATTATTACTTACCTATGAAAGGAAATTCCATAGTTTGCTTTTCAGTGCAATTACAATTAGTAAGTAAATGCTGCACAGCTTGACAACAATTATTTTTAAACATTACAAAGTTGATAGTATCACTATAAAGCTGTTACCTAATGTAATATGTAATTTAAACGCGATTCCAAAGCAAATTATAAAAGCTCATTAAGTTAAGGGGCAGATTTCTGTGGCCATTTCTGAAGAAGGTATGGAGTCTAAGTGGAAATTTTTTAAATTTATCCATTCTTGACATGAAAGTAATTACAAAAATGTTAATAAAAGTCATTTGACGTCGATTTTAGCTTCAAAAACGAGCACAGAAATCTGCCTATTAGCCTAATGAGCCTTTATAATATTGGCTGTTATAATAGTTTTTTTAATTAGAATTAACCACAAAAATAGAAATTCGTGAAAACATTTTTGATGATCTTTTATTTGTTTTTCAAACTTGGAATTTGGGGGTTTTAGGTGATTTAAAAATAAATTAGTGTTTCCTAAAAAAAATCGCGGTCATTATGGAGATGAGCGGCATTGATATAGGGCGATTTGGCTTATACTATCGGATAGCTTGTGTCTCTAGGAGTATCAAGGTACCATTGAATTTTAGCGCCGGCAAGTAATAGTCGAGAAATAAGGCCTTAAAGTTTCATCCTTGCCCTAATACGCGTATATTCGTACAGATGCGCTCGAACAGGAAGCTGGCACTCCGTCGGACACACGACTATGAGTGCGTGCTTCCCGTTCAAGCGTATATGTACAAACACACGTAATGACACTTTAAGGCCTTATTTCTCGACTATTACTTGCCGGCGCAAAAATTCAATGGTACCTTGATACTCCCTAGAGACACAAGCTATCCGATAGTATAAGCCATTTCGGTTAACCTGCTGTTTAGCGACGGTTTTACCCCTACGCTGGCCCCCCTCCACTCTCTCTGCTTGCTAGGCTCCGACACGTTCTCAGCGTTGCCATATGCAAGCCCTTCTCCTACGTTCTGCAGACAATCCTGCGTGCTTCCTGCCCGCTTCCGCACGAGACCGTAATAAGTAGCTACCGGTTCCGTCAGGTATTTGGTCAGGGTAGGTTTTTTTTTCATTTTACGAATATTTGAAGGAAAAAAAACCTACCCTGACCAAAGACCTGACTTACTGCAGCAAATAAGTGTTTTAATATTATTTGTAATCAAAAATGACACTTTAAGGGCCGTAGGAGAACGGAGACACGGATTTCATGTGGCAACGCTGAGAGCCTGTCGACTCAGAGCTAGCAGCACCACAGTGCAGCACGCTAGCAGAGAGAGTGGAGGGGGGCCAGCGTAGGGGTAAAACCGTCGCTAATCAGCAGGTTAACCGCCATTTCGCCCTATATCCATGCCGCTCATCTCCATAATTACCAAAATCGCTAACATGTTTTCCGCTTCTTAATGTTAATTTTTGATCACATAGCTTGTAGGTGAGTTCTTTGCTACGACTAAAATGTAATAATATGTATGTAGTAAAATAGCAATTGAAAATAAAAATAATATAGCATATTATAGCAAAAATAAAAATAGCAAATAAAACAGGAAAAAAATAGTACCTTAGTCATCGTCAGAAGAAAAATCGTCGGATGATGGACAACTGCTATCCCGATCACCGTTATCGTTCAAGTTGATAATTAATGGCTCAACCGAAACATCAACTATTGTGTCTAGATCCCACATTCTGTCTTCTACTTTTGTAGTATGTCGGATGCAGTTTCTCCATGTTTCAGCCGTCACATCTCCTATTGCAGTAGCCAGCAGGCGTTTCACTTCATCCATCTTGAAGGTCACGTTTTGTTTCATGGCTTGGTTTTTTTATTTGAGCCCAAATAAGTTCTATAGGATTCAGTTCACAGTGGTAAAGGCGGTGTATAATGATGTTGCACTCGCGAGCCAATTCGTCGACAGCATATCTCTTAAAATGAGGTATTTTGTGCCCTTGCGATGTTTAATAATTGCACTTTTAACGTGTTATAATAGACTGTAGACTCTCGTTGCAATCGGCGTCGCCATTCGCCAATCGCCAATCGCCATTCAACCAAGCGGACATGGCGGACAACGACAACCGGAACCGGCCGGCCCGGCCATTAGTCGTTCTGTCTTCTGTCGACTCTGTCGTTCGTTCATTCAAGAATCAAGACTCGACTCGCTAGTCGCTACTCGATGTGGCACGCGCACGATCAAGGGGTGCGTTCGAAAGCGTCGCAGCGTCACTCAGGCACAGCGCATAAGCAGTAGTGAATAGTGAAGTGATCTAGGTATGGCTTGTCCACTGAGTGTTGTTCGGTGAGTTTCCACACTGATCCTGATTATAAACGATTTGATTTTTTATGTTTTAATTCCTAAAATTATAATAATTGATTTATATTATAATTATAATATAAATATTATAATACAATAATTGATTTGATTCGTACAATTATAATAATTAGAATTAGTACAAGTTAAAACATAAAAAATCAAATCGTTTATGGTCAGGACCAGTGTGGCATCTCACCGGACAACACTCAGTGGACAAGCCATATTTGTATGTGCATGTAGGACAAGGATTCTGTATAGTGTAGGATAGCTCGATCCGATAAAAGTTTCTCCAACGGAGTGGGGGTGAGTGACGTCACGGAAGTGCTGGTTACATATTTCAAGCATTGCTGCGGTGTATTTTATTAGTCATTTTGTGAATCTGTTGGACTTTTTTTTACTTTTTAGTCAATAAAAATAAAGGCTAAGGTCTGAGACTAATTCCTCGATTATTATTGTTTGCATCGCAGACGGTAACACGTTACATTTTATCTGAAATTTAATTTTATAGGCAACTGAAGTCAACAGTTTATTTATTTCCCGAGAGATGTAGGTATGTATTTAGAGTACCTACCTAATTGTTGCATCTTTTTGGGAAATTCTTTGGGAAGTCTTTCTAGGCCAGTAAAAGTCTGTAATAACAATTCAAAGCTAGCGATATTAATACTTAATTGAAATTTATTTCTAAAAACTTTCCACTTAAAATATGTGTTATTTTGATTTTGTTTCCTAGGTAACCGATTTTAGGTAGGTATTCGATTTTTTTATTGTGTTTATAGCACAGGGTGCACCATATATCCTCTATATTTCTATCTCCTGAACACTGATAAGAGATGCAGGGTCGGTTAAATTAGAGAAAAGATGCGCAATTTTATGGTCATCTCTAATCCGTCAAGTCATACAAGATATCTGTTACCATTCCTGAAATATCCTGAAAAAACTGAAATATCGAAATTTCTTATTTTCGTCATATCTTTTTTATTATTGTAAATTTATAAATAGTTTTTTTGTAGGCTTACATAAGTCGCCAAGAGCTACCGATCTGACGTTTCAAAAATTTTCAAAGCCGACTAGATCCCAAGAGTTTTCATTGTCTGTCAACTTTTGTTTTTCTTATGGCCGCCATATTGTTTTTTTATGTCGTTCGGTATGAAAAAAATAATGGAAAACAAAAACTTCAAAAAATAAATTTCAAAAATTTTTGTTCTTTTTTTTTCAAAAACTTTTTTGACCGAATATCACAGAGAAATTAAAAAAACCATAAGGCAAGCAGTATGACTTCATATTGACTTATTTCAGCGAATTTTTTTTTTGTTTTTCTTCGAAAAAAGAATAAAATTTTTGAATTTTTTTTTTTAATGTATATTTATATTTGGTGTTTCTATTATGTTTTTATATCGAACGACATAAAAAAATAATATGGCGGCCATAAGAAAAACGAAAGTTAACTGAAAACTCTGCCCTTGTTTATTTATTTATTTATTAGTCGGTTTTGAAAATGGCTTTAAACGTCAGATGGCGACTTATGTAAGCCTACAAAAAATTATTTATTAATTTCCAATAGCAAGAAAGATATTCCAAAAAAAAGAAATCTCGATTTTTCAGTTTTTTCGGGATATTTCAGCACCGACGGAAAATAAAAAAAAAGTTCAGATTCTTATTAATCATCAAATTTAGCATCTTCCACTCTAATTTAACTGATCCTGTATGTTAGCGTTTACGAGATAGCAATACAAAGAAGGATATATGATGCACCCTGTATAGTTGAATTTATACTATAGGTCTGGACTTTAATTTTTTTAGCTTCTGCAAAATCTGTATCTAGTTTATTTTTGAGTTTTTTAATTAAGGAAAGTTATTTGAAAAGTTCCTGCCGACTTCCTCATAATACTGACTGCAAGATCATACTTAATTAAATATAATTTGGTGATAACCATCAGTTACTTACCTATATTATTTGTAGTTAGGTACTACTGTGATTTATAAGTTTGGTGGGTAGGTAGGTGATTAAAAAAACCTACAAAGTTTTCAAAATTTATAAAAATACATAATAAAATTCCATAATGCGCACAAACACTTTCTAAACAATTTATAATATAAATAATTTAAAATATAATAATAATTGTTCCTTATATTCAAACAGTCACATGTTCATTTACCTCCTATAATATTCGCAAAATTATTTTAATTTTATATTTTTACCTCTTCTGTAGATTCTAGAGCTATTAAAATACAAATTAATGATCCAGCCAGCACGTGCAACAGTAATAAAAAAAAATCAGGTAAAAACGCACAATAAATGAAGAATTTACAGGGTGATAAAAGAACATATCAATCGGTTACACACAGTGTGCATGTAACTGTTTATAATAACGTTTTATAATAATTATTCTTACCACACTAAATTAAAATAGGGTTGAAAATAACACAAAGACACTTTCACTGTAGTTTTACACAGGTTTTTGCACAAAAACAAAGCTCTTTAGCAACACTTCCGCACTGTCAGCACGTGCTTTAGATACAAGGTTCGCGGGCCCAGCACTCCTCTGACGTCACATCAGCCTCGTGGAGTGGTGGGGACGCGACAACATGAGTAGCATAGGAATGGAGCAATCCTATAGTTATATACAGAATCCTTGCATGTAGGAGGCATTGGCATGTGCCATATTAATTGTCTACCTCTATTCTTTACGCAATTGTGTAAGGGAAGGGTAAACAATTCATTGTTTACATGGACTTTTTCAAGGTAAAGAATGTAAAATGTAAGCAATGTAAAGAACGTAAAGAATGCAAAATTTATGCTTATTATTTATTATTGCTTATCCAGTTAATATTTTATATGTATCTAATTATTACTAATTAATAGCAAATAATGTATGCCTCATTTTTTATTGATTGAATGAGTATTATTATTATTGGTAATCCTACATTTTAGGTAATTTATTTTGACATTTTATTGTAATTATCTGGACTGGAATTAATGTTAAATAACGTTGAGTAAAGAAGGAAAAAGGCAGATTTTTCTGATCACCCTGTAGATCTAGCACAAAGGAAAACACAAGCAACACAGGAAAGGGTAGAAAATAGTGGTGTGCCAGATGGTTATTTTTACATACTAGTTCCAACTGTTCCGGTTCCGAGATGGGAATAGGTTCCAAGCCACTGTTCCGAAATAACAGCATTACGGTAGAAACACCGTACCTACATAGTAAATAGGAACGAGAACTGCGGAACAGCGTGGCAGTGGCAGACTCTCGGAGCCGGAGCACTAGGGAGGGAGGCAGAAACCGGAACAGTGTTCCGGGAACACGCAGTAGAAACTGGATGGGTCCTTACTCCTTACCTAAAGTTGTAAATTATTATAATAGTGTCAGTGTTTCTTTATCTACTCGTGATAAAAATATACTTCTTATTGGATGTTTCGTGAACTTCAAACACTAATAATAATAATTATACATGATTCCTTTTGTAGGTGCATTTAAATTTTTTAATCAATTTACTTTTTTAAATTAATTTCATCATTATAATTCATACCTATTTCTAGGAGGCTACACCTATATTTTATTGGTAGATATTATTTGCTTTTAAACACAAAATACATTTTTTGAAGACAAATAAGGTATCACATTTAGCAATTTAATTTTTAGTGTCTAATATTGGGAAATAAGACCATAAGGGGCTTGACGTTGGTCTAGTAATATCACTATTGTCACTCATATTTACAAAAGTAAATTGTAATAATTATTTGTTAATACCTAATTAATTATAATTACCTAAATTGTTTCACGCGCTCGCAAGTATATACCTACCTACTTATGCGGAAGAGGCTTCAGGGAAACCTGGGACACTATAAAGTATAAACTAAACAAAACTCAAAAGATTATAACAGTTGAAGAAGGCAAAAATAACAAGAATCGTTGGGATTTTTAATTGGTAGGTACTTCTCTTTTAGAAATATTGGATTGGAATGATTCTGTCATACTCATCTATATACATATTCTATAAGCTGCATTGTTCCTGCTAGTATGTATTATCCAAGGAGAATTATTAACTGCTGGTCGTATTTTATGACTAATATCTGTCAGCTCTGGGGATGCACCAGCAATTTATAATTCTTTATTGCTTTTCTAATGGCATACACTTGTATATTATTATCCTATATTCCTTTATAGAATTCATTGCCGGTTATTTTTTGAACCGAAAATACTCGCAGGTCGCACGCTTACCTACTTAAAAGAAAACCGGAATTTCATGGAACCGTCAGTGGAACCGGAACAGTTAAAATCCAGCCGGAACACTCGGAATAGCCTGTTCCACAAGCGGAACAGTTCCAATATAACAATTACGTTATTTTTGTCACATCACTAGTAGAAAATAAATTTTCTACCAAATCAAAATTTCAAATTAATTAAATCTTACTGGTTTGCATTTACCGAAAAATCGAAGAAAATACTTCATGGATATGAGGTGAGATATGTGGGATATGAGGTTAAGTGAGATATGGCATGCGTGAAACTTATAAAGTAATTTTATTATTGGAAAGTCGTTATAATTATAACTACGATACACATATACATAGGGAACCTGCATTACCGACACTAACGCTTACTAGGGTAGCGCATTCACTCGTTGACGTTTACTTAACACGGTTATGTTTGAACAGCTGGATGTCACATTTTTGGCACATTTGGTCACAGACGTAAGTATCAAGTGGAAAAAAGCGAAGTTTGAAAAATGAAACAAAATAATAACACGAACAGAAATTGGGAATCATCTTTCAGTGAGTATTAAAAACTTATTACGGATTTATAGGATCTACGAAGCTGTAGACTTAGTATTGAGTATAATTTTTAACTCGATAACTAACGTAGTAACTGAGAAAAAGCAGTTTCTTGATAGACACCAAGATGTATAATAAAACCTACCTGACAAACTTTCAGGAATACGAAAATTCTGAGCTCCGCGTATATTTTCTGCAATCATAACTGTCTGCTGATGAGGCTGTGAGCATTTTTTGTCCAGAAAATCCCAGTTATAGGTAAATATTGATAGAGGGCTATAATGAGTTTAAAATATTAAGATAGGCAACACGAACAAGTAGAAATAAGCCCTCTTTTTATTGTTAAAACGTCCTCTAACGCAGCAAAACTTTACCATTTTTTTTTAATACGCGGACTTAATAACAAATTATGTGAATTTTTAGACAGTTGTACGTTCATGGAAAATCTGACGTCTTTGAAGTTAAACTTGACATTCCCAACTTTTCGTGAGAATGAGAATGCGCTTCCCTAATAAGCGTCAGTGTTGGTAATACAGGTTCCCTACGAATACACGGTATGCCAATAGACTTATGACTGCGCAGGCTGGGTTCCGGTCTTCTGACGTCACGCGGTTGGAAGACTGCACATGAGATTGCTCATATATCTTTTTTATTGACAGGAATAAATAAATAATTCTTTGTAGGCTTGTATAAGTCGGAAAAAGCTGTCCATTTAACGTTTTAAAAATTTTCACGGCCAACTAAATCCCAGAGGTTTCATAGTCAACTTTTGCTTTTCTTATAGCCGCCATATTGTTTTTTTTTATATCGTTTGGTACAAAAAATCATGTACGTCAAAAATCGATAACTTTAAAAATAATTTGTAGAAATTTCATTCTACTTTAAAAAAAATTAAAGATTTTTCTATGTACAGGTTGTCCCATAATATGTGGGCAATCTCCCGGATTTGGGTAAATTTCGTAAAAATAAATGAAAAAATAGCTATAAAATTAATTCCTCAGAGACACCCCTACAAAGATATTAGCTGTTGAAGTTGAGGGTTGAAAATAAATTTTTTGCAATAACTTTTTATTTCTTGACCGATTTTGATTTTTGGTTTTATTTTGTATTATTTTGGACTGTTTAGAATAGTGTTTCATAATCTTTGATAGCACATACATAGACCTCGGGATGGCATAACCCCCTCATTCACTTGAAAGAAAACAATAAAAATAATAATTTTACAGTTTTTTAAGGTTAATTTTCTTTTTATTTGACATTTTTTACATAAAAAATATATCCTTGTTTATTTCGATAACGCGCGAACCGTTATCGAGATAAACGTCATCCTTCTAATAGATGATGCCCCGCAGGAACTTTCCAAATTTCAAGTAAATTTTAACAAGATGATTTCATACACGTCAAATAGTGTCAAAGATTTCATTTAATGCAGATTCAATTCTAACTGATTTTAAAATGAGTTGCACAAACCCTGAAAATCAGTTAGAATTGAATCTGCATGAAATTAAATCTTTGACACTGACGTGTATTTAATTAAGTTATTGTTTTGTTTCCTGTTCAATTTACTGTCATAGATTAGCCATCTTGTTAAAATTTACTTGAAATTTGGAAAGTTCCTGCGACGCATCACTTATTAGAAGGACATTTATCTCGATAACGGTTCGCTCTATCGAAATAAATAAAGAGACATTTTTTATGTAAAAAATGTCAAATAAAAAGAAAATTAACCTTAAAAAACTGTAAAATTATTATTTTTATTGTTTTCTTTCAAGTGAATGAGGGGGTTATGCCATCCCGAGGTCTATGTATGTGCTATCAAAGATTATGAAACACTATTCTAAACAGTCCAAAATAATACAAAATAAAACCAAAAATTATCAAAATCGGTCAAGAAATAAAAAAGTTATTGCAAAAAATTTATTTTCAACCCTCAACTTCAACAGCTTATATCTTTGTAGGGGTGTCTCTGAGGAATTAATTTTATAGATATTTTTTCATTTATTTTTACGAAATTTACCCAAATCCGGGAGATTGCCCACATATTATGGGACACCCTGTAGATCTAGCACAAAGAAAAACACAAGCAAGAAGAATAGAAGTAATCAAATTTGACATCTATTTTATAAACAACCTTGACGTGAATAATATGCTTTTAAGTTAAGATCCAACCGCATGACGTTTATTGCGCATTAGAGACCAAAATAGTAAAAGCAATCGGCATACCATATATGTACATGTGTATCGTCATTGTAACTATTATTAATTAATGCTATTAATACTAATACATAATTTAAAATAATTTCATATTTTTAATTAGGTATATGTATGATTTTCAGGCCCCGTGAAAAGAAATTTTACACAATTAAAGGACAGTGAATTCAAGAAATAAAAGCAGATATACCTATTACGTGTGCAATAATGCAATAACAATAATTTAGTGTAAAAAAGGCAAATAATTAAAAAAAAAAATTTTTAAAGTATAGGTACCTATCGGTTGTCATTGACCATAATAATATAGTTTACCTACTAACACCCCATACCTAAACAGGGGTGTTCCAGTTTGTATTCCATAACTCCGTATAACGGTAGAATAAGTAAAAATAAATATATTTTCCTATAAAGTATTTGCTCTAAAACTTTTTTATTTTTGAGATACAGGGTGTGAAACTTTTATTAAAATATGGTATTTTTCGAAAATATCTTGAATATACTTTACCCAATATTGTTGAAATTTGGCAGTTTAATTTGCTGTAGTAAGGGGCTAATTTAGCTCTAAATACTTTAAAATTATTAATTCCAGTGGCGTCCTACCATTATTCATTGTATTTTTTCTAGGTTTACACAAGTCTTCAAGAGCTGTTATTGATATTTTTGCAGCTTTCAAAGCCGTCTAGACTAGACGATCGTAGTACAATCATTTTTTGTTCTTTCTTATGGTTGTTATATTTCTTTCATGCAATTAATGTAGGTATTCAAATAAACACGTAAAATATTCGCTTATAATATAGCAATAATTAAAAATTATTATTGTTTCAAAAATAATTATTTATTAACAAAATTGTGTTTTTTCAAATACATGTACTTTAAATATACAAATAATATATTTTAAACTCGCACGATAACCACTCAACACTGAAATAGGAAATCAAATCCGCAAACTTAAGAATAAGAACATAAAATTAAACATTTCCATCTATATATATATATATATATATATAGGGTCTTACTTTTAGTCAGGTATAATATTCTGAGCAAACCTGTCAGAGTCCTTTATGTAAAATGTTTACTTACCGCAGGTACCGCTGTGCACTTACACCCCTATCCCCTATAATCTACCATGATAAAGTCAACTTTCACTATAGGTATATTTGAACGACTATAGCTATGTGCCTTTAATCTATAAACTGCGGTATTAGAAAGGTATTTCATTTCTCACATATTCCACATCAGACATCACATAAAGCAGCATACTTTTTATTGTCGTTTATTTTAATTACAGTAAACCGGAGTTCAGAATATTCCTGAGTTTTGACTTCTGCCAACCATCGTAATTGTGTGGGGTAGGTAGTGGGATATTCCATCAACATAAATAATAATAATTTAATAACAAACAATAATTATTATTATTATCAAAACCTACATATCTAGAATATAACCTTGCTTTTCAATTGTTTTCGTTCTTTACCTATTATTTACGTGAAACGTAGAGAATGATTACCTTGTTTACGCGTAAAGGCACATCTGCTTCTTTCTGATATTCTTGAAGAGCTAAATGCAAAGGTGTGAAAGGCCATTAAATAAACGAAGGTATTTTTGATACATTTTATTTTGGCGCAGTTTTATTTATTTTCAAAAGTTAAAGGTTATGTCCAACATTTACTCTGATTCTGATGAATAAGTTTACATTTTTTGAACAGTAAACATCGGTAAATAAAGATCAACAATTATTGTTTATATCAGAGGGCGAACAAAGTTAACAAAAAAAACACTAAAAAAAATGTCAATGAAAATCAAACCGCGCAAGAAAAACACAGACAACGGTTTCGAAGAATGGGTAAGTTCCTCAGCTCAACAATTTCTGCTATCTTATTAATTAATTCGACTACGACCCGCAGGGGGGCTACATGGAGGCCAAGAAACAGAAGCTCAACCAGCAGTTTCACGACGGCCAGAAAAACCCCGAGTCGGACCTGTTCAGAGGAATCGGAATCATGGTGAACGGCCACACACACCCCAACGCCGACACCCTCAAAACGCTTATGACGCGACACGGGGGCGCCTACCACGTCTACCGGTCACCCACCACCACTCACGTCATCGCTTCGAACCTACCGAACACGAAAGTAAGAACAAGACCAAGACGGCCGGTTGGGTACTTATTTGAGTATTTGTTCCAGATAAAAAATTTAGGAAATCTTCCAATCGTCAAACCGCAATGGATCACCGACAGTATTAATCTCAACAAAGTAATCGATTATAAACGGTTTGTTTGGTTACTAGTACTAACCCCACCTAATAAACGACTCGTTTATTCGAATAAATTACCATTCCAGGTATCTTTTGTACACAAATCAAAGTGTTACGCAACCCAAGCTCCAGTTCCAGATGGTGAAACCAGGACCGGAACCGGAACCAGAGCCCCCAGATACGAGGGATGTAAATGAGCTCGAGGTACCCCCGCTGAATAGAACTGGGGATTATAAAAAGTTACCAAATTATTCTAATAAATCGGCGAAAACCGCATCTGATCCATCGTTCCTTCGGGAGTTCTACAACAATTCCCGTCTCCATCTTATCTCGACGATGTCTGCCGAATTCAAGCAGCTTGTCCGAGATTTGCGAGAAGAGTCCGACGGGGTCTTCCCCGGGAGACTCAAACTAACGAAACAGTCCCTCCCCAGAGACAACAATTACCGGGACTCGGTCGTGATAATGCACATTGACATGGACTGCTTCTTCGTCTCGGTCGGTCTGAGGACTCGTCCACACCTCCTAGGCAGGCCAGTGGTCGTGACTCACGGCAACCCCGACCATCGCCGGTCGACGCCCGTCGTCGACAACCTCGAGCACCCGCATCACGCAGGCGACGACCTGGACCTCAAGCGGTCGACCTCGGAGATCGCCTGCGCTAGCTACGAGGCCAGAAAGTTCGGGATCAAGAATGGGATGTGGCTGGGCAGCGCCCTTAAGTTGTGTCCCGGACTAGAAGCGATCCATTATGATTTTCAGGCCTATAAGGATGTCGCCAAGATCTTGTACGAGACGATCGCCTCGTACACTTTGGACATCGAGGCGGTGAGCTGCGATGAGATGTACGTCGACGTGACGAGAGTCCTGGACGAGACGGGATTGTCCGTTAGCGAATGGGCAACTCACATCAGAAAGGAAGTGGAAGAGAAGACCGGCTGTCCCTGTTCTAGCGGATTCGGATCCAACAGGTATGTCGAGCCTTCCGCTTTTATATTCCGGGGTAATTATAATGAGGAGGGATTTGATTGAAATAAAAATAGGTTACAAGCGAGACTAGCGACGAAGAAAGCCAAACCAGCGGGGCAATTCCACATCGCTCTGGACGAGGTCGAAATATTCATGCGCGAAGTCCCTGTTTCCGAGATACCAGGCGTCGGTTACTCGACCTGCCGTAAATTGAAAAACCTCGGCCTGATAACCTGCGGCGACATACAGGTACATCCATCAAACCATTCTCCTCCCCCCTCCTTGTTCTTCTTTCTGCTTCCTGTTCTTCTTTTGATTATTCGTTTTCTCTTTTTCTTCTTTTCTTGTTTTTATTTTCATCATCTTTTTCTTCGTCTTCTTCTTAACAGGCATTTAATCAGATCTTCTTTTTTTGGTTGAGAAATTAATAGATGTTATTTATATTAAATTAGAAAATTACAAGAAAAAACCATCTAATAAGCCAAGAATTCTTCTAACTTTTTTTTATATTCTCATTCTCATGATATTCTCCTTCTTCTCCTTCATCTCGTTTTTCTTCTTGTTGTTGGTCTTTTTTGGCTGAGAATTGAGAATAATTTATGTTTATTGAAGAAAATTACAAGACAAACACACCTTCTAAACTAAATAGGTATAGCCTCTAATTATTTTTTCTATTCTAATAATATGCTTCTTCTTGTTCTTCTTTTTCTTCTTCTTCTTCTTCTTATGAGTACATGGTCTTATTTTTAATGCCATAAATTATATATGGCCTCTATAGCATTATTTAGCGAGACATTTACAGACATCCTCCCTGCAACTGCTGCAAGCGGAGCTGGGACAGAAAGCCGGCGAGACCCTCTTCCATCAAGCCAGAGGGACCGACAACAGACCGCTGAACTTCGAGCATGAAAGGAAGACCGTCTCGACGGAAGTGAACTACGGCATCCGCTTTCAGAGTAAACAGGAAGCCATCGATTTCCTGCGGAGGCTCTCGGACGAGGTGTGGAGTCGTCTGGCGGCCACCAAGATGAGCTCCAGGTTTGTAACCTTGAAGCTGATGGTTCGTTCGGCGGAGGCGCCCGTGGTAAGTAAGTCGAACGATCCAAAAAATCCACCGGCCACTCTGCATCTTTTCAATTTCTTCCTGCAGGAGACTACGAAATATCTGGGACACGGTGCCTGTGACAGTGTGAGCAGGAGCAGGCGAGCCAATAATTGCTTCGACGATTCGACGGCGATATTCCGGGAGGTCAGAGCCATCTATGATTCGATGGGACTGCCGTATAACGATTTGAGAGGCGTCGGGATCCATTTGACGAAACTGGAGAAGAGGAATAACGCACCAAAGACGACCTTGTTCGATTTTTATAAAGGTGGTGATGGTACAGTTCGTTTTGTTTATTATCGGTAATGATTGTTATTTTAGAGAGCAAGGTGAAAACGGACGCTTGTTCGAGTAAGACGGTCGAGAGATCCGCACCAGTTAAGGGTGAGATCGATCTGGATACCTTAATGGAACTACCGGAGGAAATCCGGAAGGAAATCATGATCGAGTACAATCTTGAAGAAGTTGTCGGCAGTAAGACTGACAGCTCGGGTTGCAATGAAGAATTAGGACCGTCAGCAACACTTAAAGAAGGTAATTCAAGAAACAAAAGGAATGAATTAATGAAAGAGAAGAGTGAGAGGTTACCGTTTCACGAGCTTTCACTGGACGAGCTCAGGAAAGCTTTCGAGAGTTGGGTGAGCACAGAAACCGCTCCCGCCAATGTGGACGTTCATCTTCTGGCAGAGTATCTGAAAGAATTGGTTGCCTTTCAAGAGCTGGAGAGGTTGAAGATTTTGTTCTCCTTCTTTCACAGGTATGACAGAATTGTTTGTTTTTTTTTTCTCCCCTAATTTGACTGAAGTAACTTGTTGCTATTGTTTTTCAGAACTTTTTCAGGGAGGAATTGCAGCTGGCACAGGACTTATTACCAGCTGCTGGAACTGGTTCAAGAGCAAATGGTGCTGCATTATGGGGCTCGATTGATGATAAGGAGAAGTTTTAATTGTTGTTAATTTTGATTCTGTTTTTTGTTTAATATTTGTATATTTGGACATACCAAATATTTGGAAAAAATAATATCATGTCTGAGATTGAATTTTTAAAACTAAAATGAAAATTTTGGTTTCTAAAATCATAAACTTCTCTAATATTGTCTTCTTGATTTTAACAAATGAACGGTGTTCTGGAACAGTGGTTTAAGCCATCTACTTGTTGTTCTGAGATAACTAACATGATTATATTACACTGCATTAGAAAATCTGTTTTCCCAAGTTTTGATTTTATTTTTTTTATCAAAAAAAAAGATAAATATAAGTAAACGGAATAGCTATTATAATTGTTACGGGTCTCACACTTTATTAATAATATCAAATTAAAAGTCTCCAAAACTAAATAATCAGCTGTTTCTCTTATTTATTTTCACACAGATATTACACAACTATACTCTTTCACTTCGCTTGTCTATACAGGGTGTCCGGAAATTATGCGCAAAAAATTAAGGGGGTGATTCTACTTGCTGAAATATTGCCAAAAGTATCTATAAGTTTTTTTCGAAAACTCACAAATAAGAAAGTTATGAGCCTTCAAAGTTGATTTTTTTAAATCAATATTTTTTTATAACTTTTTTTAGTGTACGGATTTTCTTAAAATTTGACACACTTGCCACTGATGTTGCTTTACATCCTTGGTCCAAATTAGACTTGAATCCCTCTAAATCAAGAGGCCTTATGTGCCCTTGACCTTCAAAAAAGGCCTATAACTTTTTTCGTAATATTTTTTTCTGAGTTTTGAAGACTCACAATTGAAGAACATGAAGAAATATTCGGAAAAGGTCCTCTTTGTCTATCACGATAAAGTGATCTGTTTCCGAGTAAAACTGTTTTAAAAATTTGCTTGCACTAAAATTGATCACCATAAACTATGATCATTCTGCAACAATATACCAAAGGCATGCTTTGGAAACAGCTGCAGGGTTGCCTAGTTATGTACAAAACAGAGACATTCGTATATAAATAGACTTGGAAATGATAACATTTTTAAATTTTTTAATCATTTTTTTTTTAAATAAAATAATAAAATAATTAAAAAAAAAAAAATAGCTGTCAAAATGAAATCCAAAGCAAACGCCTTGTTTCCTAGGCAACCCTGCAGCTGTTTCCAAAGCATGCTTTGGTATTGTTGCAAAATGATCATAATTTTATGGTGATCAATTTTAGTGCAAGTGTTCCGTCCCCATTTCCCGTTCCTACACCCGCCTGTGTTCCGGACGGCAGAGTGCAAATACGACGCATCGATACTCGCCCCGCACCCCTGAAGGAAGAACCTACAGGTGGAGAGAGTGAAGATTAACCCTTCGAGACGGTCGCACGCAAAAGATATCGCTCCGCGCTCCGCTATATTCGCACGCTCGCTGTTGTCATCCAATTGTAAGTACCCGCTTGTTTTTTCCTAATTATTTCTTATCCTTATCAATATATAATTCTTTACCCGCATTTATCGCTACACCGCCACTATTCATTAATCCGCGTTTATTGGGAATTACAGGAACTAAAGCTGTTTTCTGTACCCTACCGCCGGCGTCTTAGACAGGTCGTAAAAATATAATTGCGTCTGTGATAAGAACCCCAAACATTGGTCCTTCGAGCCGGATATAAGTCATTAATTGAAATCAGATCAATTAATCACATTTCAAAAAAAATCATTCGCATTTCATTTTGTCAAAATTTCAATGCAATAAGTTACTTTGCATTGATTATTTACTTTCCGCACTTGTTATTCGCAAAAATAAGCTATAGATACTTGTTTTTCATTTTTTCGAAGTCACGAAGTTATTAATTAAAGAACTTCATCGCGAAATTACAGCATTTGTTAACTTGCTACAAATTTGTAAATTTCATCATTCTTTAATTGTAATTGTGTTTAGAATATTTCATTCTAGAAAATAATTACCGCATGTAATAACTATTCGATCGATCTTAATTAATTAGGTACCTATACGTATTGCTGAAAAATATTTGGTGAATATTTTGTACCCACACCCCTTGCTTGAAAAGTGTAGTCTGCCTTGGGGTAATAAAAACCCGTCCTCGTCTCACCTCACACCACTACGTTTTATTCTCTCTCGCTACTGTGTTTGCACCTTGCACGTGCAGGCAACTTTTAACAATTTTACTAATCCCGGTCTCCGGAAATATTACGTCGAGGTGGTATCCTGGTTTGGAAATTATTGATTATTTTCAAGCTGAGTTGGTGTTGGTGTCGGTAGGTATATACTTATATACCTATAAGTTCAGAGAAGAATAATTCTATTATTCACGCATCATCCTTCTTTTACTCGCATTTTCAATTGAGAAAATTTAACTTTTATTAATTCGCTAATTCGCTATGTCTCTCACAATGGAAAAGGCTTTGTCTACCGGCAAAATTATGTTGTCTAGGCTACAGTCGATTTTAGATTTAGGTTCGAATGCAGGTACATCTGTTGACGAAAAATTTAAATTTCTCGCAGCTTTAGACTCAGCAGAAAGTCTATACAGGGGGTTTCATTTAGTCATTACAGACACGCTAGTTGATGAAACATCAGATCAGTGGAAATTGTTCTGCGATCAAATCGCTCAAATTGATGGGGTATATTTTGGAATTAAAGGTATTCAGTTACGTCTATCGCAATCAGAACCTAAGGTTAAAGATTCTGACTCCTTGGTTGGGAAACCTGACGCTGTCTTGCCAGATGGGCGAGGTTCGAATGGGTCGCTAGAGTCAGTGGGTGGAACTCGATGCAATGTGCGTCTTCCTAAAATTGATCTTCCCCGTTTTGATGGAGACCTCAAATTATGGCATTCTTTCTATGACATTTTTAACTCGCTTATCCATAATAATTCCGATTTATCCTCAATAGATAAATTCCAATATCTAATTTCTACGCTGTCAAAGGAACCTCTGGATCTCGTTCGTCACTTGCCTTTAACCGAAGAAAATTATGTCATCGCTTATCGTACTTTGATTGATCGCTATCAGAATGACAGAATCTTAGCTACCTATTATTGGAATGCTATTGCTAATGCGCCCAAGTGTCGTCCAGACTCAACGCACTCCATGAGAGATCTTCTCAATTCTTTTACCGAGAATACCGCCGCGCTCCAGAAATTCCCGCAAGTTGATTTGTGGAATTTCACTATGCTAAATTGGCTTCTTCAGAAGACCGATGACTCGACTCGCAAGCGATTTGAATTGAAATTCGCGCAAGAAGACTTCCCTCTTTATGAGGATCTTTTTACTTTTTTGACCAATCAGTGTCGAGCACTGGAGACACATGCCTTGAGTTCTCCAGCCACATCTTCTTTCAAGCAACAGCCATCACATTCCAATAAAGGGAAGGTGAACTGGCGCACTGAGGACAGACGTAGTCCTCACGTGATGATGGTGTCTACCACTCGCGAGTCTCCCAACGCCGCTCATTTTATTTATTGTTCGCATTGTCGCTCCAAGTCGCACACACTTCAAAGGTGTACCGCATTTTTAGGATTATCTCCTCATAATAGATTTACATTTGTCAAATCCGCTAACCTATGCACGAACTGCCTGAGTTCGGTGCATTCGTTCTCCTCTTGTCGCTCTACATCCACATGCAGACATTGCTCAAGTAAGCACCACACTCTACTGCATTTCTTTAAGGAAAATGACGACAGAATTTCTAACAAAGAAGTTCAAACTCCAAATGAGTCTTCCGCAACAAGTTCTTTTAATCCGCATTCTTCGCCACCACTTGCCATGTCTTCCATTGGCGAAGCTTTAGGTACTCCTCAATCGATATTACTGGCCACGGTGCGGTTCCAGGTCCGTGATAAGTGGGGAAATTACCAATCTGTTCGAGCCCTCTGTGATTCGGGCAGTCAAACTAGCTTCATGACAGAAAGATGTCGTAAGCGTCTCGCTCTTGAACTCATTCCATCTTCATCGTCCATAACTGGAGTGGGTCATTCCGCTATCTCCTCTGCGCACGGATATGTAAATTGTTCAATCCGTCCGGATGGATCTTCTACCAATTTGGGTGTCGCTGCCATGGTGTTACCCTCTATCTGCTCGGAGTTACCGACTAGTCCGCTTTCAAATATTCATTGTTTCGAAAACTTGAAACTCGCTGATCCCTTGTGGCATTCTCCCGGTCCCGTGGATATGCTCCTCGGGGCTGAAGTCTTTTCCCGCATAGTCAAAGAGGGTGTCATATCTGGCGATGGTACGAGACCTGCTGCTATGAACACAATCTTTGGTTGGATACTTTTAGGTCCCACTTCTTCCAGCACAACGCATAAGGTGCATTCTTTTTTTGTCTCGACCGAATCTTGTCTTAATGACACGTTGAGAGAATTCTGGAAGTTGGAGGACATCCCCAATCGCTCAATCCTGTCGCCTGAAGATAAACAGGCGGAGGATCATTTCACAAATACGCAGTACCGTGCGCCCTCTGGTCGTTTCGGAGTCTGTCTCCCCTTTAAGGAGTCTAAGTCGTCGCCGCCGTCGTTTCCTGGGTCACTCAAAATGGCCGATCGCCGATTATTGGCACTTGAACGTCGACTATCGAAGCAACCTTCGGTACGTGATCTTTATCACAACTTTATGCGCGACTATTTAGATGCTGGTCACATGACTAAGCTTTCTACTCCACCGCCGCCTGATAACTGCTATTTTATCCCGCATCACTGCGTTCTGAAAACAGAAGGCAGCACCGCAAAGATACGCGTAGTTTTCGACGCGTCTGCCAACGCCGAAAACGGAACTTCATTGAACGCATGTTTGCTCACTGGAAGCAAGCTTCAATCAGATATTTCAGTTATACTCTTACGCTTTCGCTTGTACAACTATGTTTTTACATGCGACATCCGCCAAATGTATAGACAAATTTTTGTCTCTCCGCCTCATCGCGTATTTCAAATGATTCGCTGGAGATTTTCGCCGCAGGACCCCGTCGAGACTTATTCCTTGAATACCGTCACCTATGGGGTGTCAAGTAGTCCTTACTTGGCGATTCGCTGTTTGCTACAATTAGCAAAAGAAGGTCAAAATCAATTCCCGCTAGCCTCTCGTGCCATTAATAATAGTCTTTACGTGGACGATTTGGCATTGGGTGCCGATGACATCGCTTCCGCCATAAAACTTAGGGACGAGATTGTCCAGTTATTGAGTTCAGGTGGCTTTGAGCTCCGTAAGTGGGCGTCTAATCACGCAGCTGTGTTGGATGGTATTCCTGAGGATCATCGTCAGACCAGTTCGTCTAATTTTGATCCAGACGCAGAAATGATTTTTAAAATTCTTGGCCTCCAGTGGCAGTCCAATCCGGACGTTTTCACCTTTCATGTCAACGCCGTCCACACACAGTGCTCCAAGAGATCTATTTTATCGGAAGTTGCCCGTATCTATGATCCTCTGGGGTTTCTGTCACCTTTAACATTCTTCGCTAAACATCTCATCCAGCGCCTATGGTCTTTGGCATTGGGCTGGGATGAATTACCGCCGGCTGAAATATGTTCTCAATGGCAGAACTATAAGGTCTCTTTATCGCAGCTGTCTCACGTAAAGATAAATCGGTGTCTTAAACCGCAATCTTTCGTCGAGTGTCAACTGCACGCATTCTGCGACGCCTCTTGGCGCCATGTCAGGTCAGCTGACAATCCCGCTGATCCCGCTTCTCGAGGTCTTTCGCAAGAGCTGTTGTTGTCATGTTCCCTTTGGTGGGCGGGGCCTCCTTGGCTTAAAGAACCGCCATCCATGTGGCCTGACGATCTTCTCGTTTCCGCTATCTCCGCTGACTCCCTGCCTGAGGGCAAGGTCGTTTCTTTAGTTGCTGAAGTAAGTACTTCTATTGTAGATCATTTACTTCTTCAACATTCTTCGCTGCTAAAAATACAACGCATCCTGGCATATTGTTTCCGATTTGTCCAGAACGCTCGAGGACACGATCGAAAGTCACTCACTTTAACTGATGCTGATTTACACCAAGCCTTAATGGTCATGGTCAAGGACGTTCAGTCCTCATATTTCAAATCTGAAATTGCTCAGATACGCAAGGGACAATTGTGCCCAAAATATTTACAGAAATTATCGCCTTTCATTGACGCTGACAGGATATTTCGAGCAGGTGGTCGTTTGGTTCATTCCCCTTTGTCTATGGAAGCCAAGTATCCTGATCTACTTCCGCAGAAACACAACCTCGCCGACAAGGTTCTAACAAGACCCTTAGTCAAGCTCTGCCCATTACCCTGTCAGTAATGAGCAGCCTCTTATCAATTTATATTTTGTAAATATCGCAACTGCTGTAAGTTTTAAGAAATTCACATTTAATTCGCATTCTTCGCTTATTATTCGCTACGCAAGTGCTGCAAAGTAAATCTTTATTTTAATAGTCATTTTTCAAATTCGCAAATTCGCTTTCACTTTTTTTCGGAAAATTACATTGTAATTTTGGTGGGCGGTAATGTTCCGTCCCCATTTCCCGTTCCTACACCCGCCTGTGTTCCGGACGGCAGAGTGCAAATACGACGCATCGATACTCGCCCCGCACCCCTGAAGGAAGAACCTACAGGTGGAGAGAGTGAAGATTAACCCTTCGAGACGGTCGCACGCAAAAGATATCGCTCCGCGCTCCGCTATATTCGCACGCTCGCTGTTGTCATCCAATTGTAAGTACCCGCTTGTTTTTTCCTAATTATTTCTTATCCTTATCAATATATAATTCTTTACCCGCATTTATCGCTACACCGCCACTATTCATTAATCCGCGTTTATTGGGAATTACAGGAACTAAAGCTGTTTTCTGTACCCTACCGCCGGCGTCTTAGACAGGTCGTAAAAATATAATTGCGTCTGTGATAAGAACCCCAAACAGCAAGCAAATTTTTAAAACAGTTTTTCTCGGAAACAGGTCATTTTATCGTGATTGACAAAGAGGACCTTTTCCGAATATTTCTTCATGTTCTTCAAATTTACATCTTCAAAACTCCGAAAAAAGGATTACGAAAAAAGTTATAGGCCTTTTTTGAAGGTCAAGGGCAATTAAGGCCTCTTGATTTCGAGGGATTCAAGTATAATTTGGACCAAGGATGTAAAGCAACATCAGTGGCAAGTGTGTCAAATTTTAAGAAAATCCGTACACTAGAAAAAAAGTTATAAAAAAATATTGATTTAAAAAATCAACTTTATATACCTTACTGTACATTTATTTTTTTTTTATATATATATGCTTTATTTTGTATGGGGCTCACCCCGTTGGTATAAGAATAAATAAAAATAAAAAAACTTTGAAAGCCTATAACTTTTTTATTTGTGAGTTTTCGTAAAAAAATTATAGAAACTTTTGGCAATATTTCATCAAGTAGAATCACCCCTTTAATTTTTTGCTCAAAATTTCCGGACACCCTGTATAAGTATACTATTCACAATCACTTCCAACTAAACACTACCACTGGCTACAACTGACTTCTCTATGTCTTCCTCACTCTGGGATATTTTAGCTCTCATTCACACCCAAAATACAACTAACGCAGTCTCAGCCATGCCGGTTCTTATATATGTATAGGTCCCTGAGGTGTCATCGAATTTATCTATAGGAGCTTCACTAATGTGTTTCCAGTCACCAGGCATTCTCGAATATGCGCAGAATGCGGAACCATTCTGGTATTAGTAGAACTGTCAGTTACAATCTTACACTGGCCTGGAAATGGGTCATTCCTGTTATGTCACTAGAGCCGTCGAGACATAACCACAGTAGTAATTTCAGAAAGTAAACAATTACGAATTATGAATCTCGAATCGCGAGTGATGCCTCATTATAATATGTAAAAAAATATTGTTAAGGGTCTCACAATTAAAATGGCTTTATTCTCCAATACAAATATTTTTATAAATTTTATAACCTCTAAATCTAAATAATCAAATCAATAAACAGCTGTCCTCCTGTCTCCACTCACAGATATTACCAGTGGCGGTTTCTCCATTAGGTCATTTGGTCAATGACCTCCCAAATAAATTAACCAACTCAAGTAATTTTATACTGTATCATAAAGTAAAAAAGTAAAACTAATAATAATTATATTATAACTATGTAATAATTCCAGTAATTAACTTTACTTATATAGGTAGTTGTTTTTTTTGTAATTCCCGGGAATATAGTGGCAAGGATCTGGGACGTGGGTCAAGGCAGCAGTTGACCACCGTGGTTTAAAGAGTAAGATGCCTTTGCCTATGTGCTGGAGCGAGATAGGTATAATAGCAACTTTGCCTGTATTTAAGACGGTCCCATTCTGTACTTGAAGGTCAACGCCCAGTGGGGGCGGGACCAAAGATTCTAACCACAGACCAGAGATTTCGATGTGCAGTGTTGCCGCGGTGGTACATTTGTACCACATTTGGTACATTTTATTTTTGCTGGTACGCCGGTACTACATTTTAAAGTTAAAGTTCAATGCTATTCTGGTACATTTTTCATTTTTTCAATTTTATTATATAAAATTGCCTATTACTATTGTATGCAATCACATATGTATTTAAATTGTATATTATGTTGAATGAACCATTATGAATTCAAAATTATTTCATTTAGGGTAAGTAATTAAATAAACATACGTAGGTAATTGGAAAAAGTACCATACTCTCACCAAACTCTTTAATTTTTTTTTCGTCAAAAACAATAATAATTATTGTCTACTAGGACTATGTACCTACTTAATTTAATTATGTAAGTAGTGTTGGGCCTGTGGGCGGTGATTACCACGTAGGTAGGTACACAGGTTGATTTTATTTAAAAAATGGACTGTATAAATGATAATAAATAATAAAATAAATGAAATAATTATTGAAATAAACTTATAACACAATGCAAATATTTCATGCGATATTTTGCGTGCATGTTCACGCTGCAACCAAATGTTATAATAATGAAAATAATGAAATTCACAATCACAATTTTACCGTCGCGTCGCGACATCGAAGGGCGATGATCGTGGGTTGTAGTAGGGAGCAACGACGAGCTCCTCTGCCCATGGTTAGGCAGCAGTGCAGCACTATCCAGTCTTTATTACTACCGACAGGAATAATGGTGCGTCTAGACTCGAGATAAAATAAAAAAGGGTCCAAACCAAACAAGTAGAATCTATTAATAATAATATAACTTTTAATATTTATAATAAATTAATTATTAGTTTTTACATCTGAGTAAAATTTAAACTACTGGGAAATTGCGTGACCTTGAACACTCAAAAAATTTTCGCCTGCGGCGCATTTAGGTTGTTACTTTCTGTTTTCCTTTTTCCTTTCTTAGGTGGTCGCGATTTTTATATGACCTGCCTATGAAAAGTATCAGCAGCCGCCACTGGATATTACACCACTTGTCTATACACTATAATATCACCACTGGATACTGTCTTGTCTTCCTCTTACTCTGTATACTTTAGCTTTCACTTTCACGTCCAAGTTACTACTACTCTGCTAGAGAGCGCCGACAGCTCGCTTTTATATCTCTGGCCGTGGATTCTGGAAATATCAGATAGTTCGCGAAACCACTCTGGTATTTAATAGAACGCACACAGTCCGTCAATGTGTCATTGTTGGGATCTGACTGGAACGGTCGTGAAAGTGTCATTTCTCCGAATGGGCCAAAGTCCTAAAAAAAATGTAAGCAAAACAATAATTGTGAAACTGGAATTTTCAAGAAGCAAACTGATAGAATTTTTCGAGAGTGGTCTCGTTATAATATATAAACTAAAAATAACTAAAAAACTAAAAGTGGGTTAAACAACTGTAGATTAGATCACTGTGGCAAAATACGGAATTAAAAATAATTTAGAAAATGCAGTTTAGAACTTAGCTCACAAATGTAGCTAAAATGCAAGATGTGAAGCTGATTTTTATTTCCAATTTAGTTATTTTTTATCAGAAGTAAATTTATTGGTTTTACAGATATTATGCAACTTGCTAATTATGCAAGTAATGCTTAAAATTCATTTTTATTTCGCAAAAACGACGTATTTACTTACCTTGAGAATAATCACAGAAGGCGGTGAAACAAAAATTTCTCAGTTCATTTATTACTTATTTTGGAAAATGTGTATTCATAGTTTAAAGAGTCGTATTGAAAAAAGGGCCATTTTAGATATAAATAATTTCGGTTAAATCGACATATTTTTAACCCAGGAATTTGTGATGGAATGTTGTTGAAATTATTATTTAAAATTAATTATGGGAAAACCATGCCAGATACCAAAGTTTTATAAGAAGAGCACTAAGTTCAGTAATCCTCTGGATAAAAAAATTCAGAATCAATCAGTGGCGTGCAAATAAAAAAGTTCTGGAGTAAAAAGTGAAACGTGACATCAAAAACAGGAACAGCCTGTATGTCAATGTTTGAAATTTAGAAGTTTCTCAGTTAATCCATTTTGACTTATCATATAGGTTGGCCATAGTATACTCAAATTCATCGAATAAAAATAAAAATCTAGGTCATATGAGTATAATTTATTGAAAAAAGAGCTTGTCAACCGGTTTCGGGGGTTAGCCCATCATCAGGACAACTGCAAGTGAGATTTATGTCAGAATAGAGATGTTTTATATACAATTAATAATTAAAAAATTATTATTGGTTAATTACAATTACAAAGGATACTCACTTGTCAGTTATTGGCAATATTTCCTGGTCGTCCCGCCTCACGGTTCGGTCCAGTTTAACTTGCTCCGTTAAAAAATGTCATAATAATATGTAATATCAAATCCTATCTTCAATAGGTAAATTAATCTCAACCCTTTTCACTTCGAAAAGGTTTTAACTATTTTTAACATCCATGTAATTAACATAATTCACTGGAATTTATGCAAGACAATTGTTGTTGATCCTTATAATAGAGCCTTCATCTTCATCTATCACTTTTGTATGCAATGTTAACACCTGTAGATTTCTGGAATTGCCAATAACTGACAAGTGAGTATCCTTTGTAATTGTAATTAACCAATAATAATTTTTTAATTATTAATTTTATATAAAACATCTCTATTCTGACATAAATCTCACTTGCAGTTGTCCTGATGATGGGCTAACCCCCGAAACCGGTTGACAAGCTCTTTTTTCAATAAATTATACTCATATGACCTAGATTTTTATTTTTATTCATTTTGACTTATTCTAGAAAAAGTGTTTTTGGTTGACCCTCTTTTAAGGGCTGTATCTTGAAAAGGATGTCTTTTTGGACATAGATAATTTGGGTTAAATCGTCATATTTTTTTACTCGGGAATCTGTGGTAGAGCGTTGGTGGTGCCTTTTTAGCGACACCCTGTATAGTTCCTTGGGGTGCTATGGAAGTTATTCACTGACGTGTGTCTAGTCTCAACGCATTCTCGAACATGGGCAGAATGCGAAATCATTCTGGTTATGTGTATTAGGTCACTTAATTTTAAACATTTTTTTTAATAAACATGGGCTCGATTCGCTTTTGTTTAGAAGTTGCAATAAGCATTACAGAGTAGACTAATGAATAAAAATGTCATCAGTTGACATATATTATATGCCAATAGTTAATTATTGAATCATTTTAATTATTTGTTTGATAGGTGTTCAATGTATAATAAGAACGCCGCCTCTTTTAGTAACTTCTGTTATTTGTCAATCACCGTATATCAAGGATCTAAAAATTAGAAAAGGATCCGCATAAATTAATCCTTAATTCATATAGAGATAGAGATAGAAGTGAACGTGAATAAAATCTCGAGTCTTAATATAATACTAGAATTGGACTCAACGATGATCCTTGCGGGAGTCCTTGGGTAGCAATTTCGGGTCCATGGATATTGCCCTGATTATCCTTTACATATACCCGTCTGTCCGTCAGCAAATTCAATACTATTAAGTTGGTGAGTGTGATTGGGAAGCCTGCGTCAACGAGAATTTCGTACAATGTGAAAATGTTTACATTGTCAAAAGCTGATTTTAAATCCAAGAAGACTGCAAGCGTGTGCATATTTCTGCTGAAGCTCAGATGAACATGTGTGGTTAGATATAGTACATTATCTGTGACCGACCTACCCTTACGGAAAGCGGACTGCAGTTGCGGTAAGATACCAGTGTTTTCCATCTGCCATTCCACTCTGTTTTTATCATTGACTGCAGTGTCTTACCTATGCAGGAAGACATTGCTATTGGTCTGTAGCTATCAGCCGCGTTTGGATCTTTGTCAGCTTTCAGTATGGGGTGTATCAAGTAAGTTTTCCATTCTTCAGGAATAGCGTTACCTTCTAAGTATCGATTGTAGAGAGAAAGGAGAGAATTCATCGCTGCTTCAGGGAGGTTTCTTAGCATGGAGTAGGAAACCTGATCCATCCCAGTTGCAGTATCTTTTTTCCCATTTAATGCCATTTGTAGCTCGTTCATGTTAAATGGCTCATAGTTCTCCGTTCGCGGCTTAAGTCGGAAGTCTGGTAGTATATTGCACACTGAGATTGCATTTAGAATATCACAAGCTACCTGAGCCGATGGTAGAACAACGCTACAATTATTTCTAGCTCTTGACATTGCTTTGAAAAATTTCCATGCTTTTGTTAGTCCAGTTTCCCTATTTAGGGTGGCACAAAAAGTTCTATACTTATCTTTTTTTTTGTTCTTGAGGAATTTATGGGTTCTTGCTATGGTGTTTTTCATTGCCAAAAAATTCTCCATAGAACAATTGTTTTTAAAATTGTTAATGGCGTTCTTACGTTCCGTCATATAGCACTTGTGCATTCGTCATCCCACCAAGGAACGGGTATCCTTCTAGGATTTTTGGGAGGTTTCGATTTTGGAATTGCAATTTCTGCACCATCATTAATGGCTGACATCAGGTTGTAACGTCGTTAAAGGTTTTATTCTTTAATTGGCTCCATTTAAAATTATTAAATGGGACCACATTCTCTAAATCCTTGCTATTAAGGTTCCGAAAATATGAATTTTGAACTAACATCGCCACCTGTTGCCGAGTGGTAAAACTAACTAAACTAGGCAAGTTCAAGATCCCTACCTTTTGAGTACAATCTGTAACTTCCTTCTCTTACAATCTTCCTTTTCGATAAATTAGAAACACAGATGTCGCTGTGATGTAGTTTCGCGAATTTAAATACAACAACCCTTTCTTCGAGCTGCGCGGAAAAGGTGCTCCGCAATTTCTGGACAAGTTTGTTCGGTCTTCCAATCTTGGTGCTTGAAGCGACAAGTCGCACCCCTACCTTTTCTCTTTATCTAAGGACCGATTAATAAATCGGGTAAGTAAATTGTTCAAACTATCTGAAACTTTCTCTAATAGAGTTTATATATTGTTATAGTTCTTTCTACCTACCCTATCAATCGGGGTACTATCTTATCTCGTCGGAAAACCTATCTACGAAGTTGAACCCCACCTGTCTTCCCGGACGCCATATTGGTTTCCATTTCTGGTACATCTGAATATCCGCTTTTATGGAAGGAATCCCTTACATTATCTGAAGGTTTTGCTACTACCTGCCCATGAATACTGGATCTCATCATTCGTAGCCCCATATTTTCGAGTTTCATCTAACCTCGAAGGACGACCACGCTACCAGAGTTAGGCACGTGTTCCCACGGGACACGACCCCATCCACCAGTCTTTCTGCCACCCCAGAGGGAGACCACAGTCTCCTATCCTGAGATTTCGTCCAGGGCCCCGCTCTCCAGTCTCGGCACGACATTCCAAGGAAGGCAAAATGTCGTATCAGTAAGCAAAGTGTGACATAACCTTTTATTGCTCAGAGTGATATCAGAGAAATCTGTTAGGATTTTTGTGTCGTTCTATTGCCTTATCTCGTCGTGAGATTGATGTTTTATTAATTAAAACTTATATTAATAATAACTTTGAATTACCTGATATACAATCATTACCATTATTATTCAAGTAATACTTGAAAGAGTTTGTCATTTATTGTGTGAAGGAAAGATAGATATCTATTTTCTCTACCAGTTAAACTGTTAAATGAGATATTTTGCAATTAACTTCATGATCAATTAATTAGTAATTTCATAACCATAGAATTTCAATCATTTATTTTGTAAACAGAATTCATAAATATACTTTTCATTAAAAGATCAACTTTATTATTCAGTAGGTAGATACTACAGTAGTTAGAAATAGTTAACATCTCATAACCTGAGTGAATTTTGATGCCTTTATAGTTCAGGTTACTTTAGATCAATTATTCAAAAACCATAAGGCACTGGCATCCCACTATCTTTTATCTTAGAGGAAATTAAACCGTACCGCTTTATGCTGCTGATGTTACCACAGTCGCACGAAATCTGGGTGAGATTTTGGTGCATCAATTAATACTTCGGCCCAACGAAGGTAAGTCGGCAATTATTTCAACAACGATCGAATTTTAATTGGCCAAGAATCATTTTAATTGACCCAGAGTCGATTCGAATTAGACGAAGGCAACTCTAAATTAGCCCGAACGCAGCAATTGGCACTCCCCGGTGTGGAACGATTACTTCTTTGGACTAGAAGTCCAATTTATCTTTATCTTATTTGGCTTTTATGTATCTAGGATTTTCATAAAATAAATCTCATAACTATTTGAACTTTGCGATTTGTCTACGATATCACTTGATATTTATATAAATTTCTCTTGTTGCTTACTGCATGTATTATTTATTGAAAGCTTTTGCATGATTTAGTTTTAAGCATTATTGTTCCCTAATATATGTGTACCTACCTAATTATCTTTGTGCAAAGTGCCGTGCCGCGAAAATACCTACTTTTTCTTACCGCTACACTGCCGCTAAAGGGTAACCCGTCAGGGAGCTTTACGGAGTGGTTGATTATACCGTCGTGATGTCTCGAGCAAGTTTTAGAGAAGCTTAATTCCGTACAGAGAGGATACTCAGATACGAGAGCTCTGTAGTTAAGCTGTCTTTGAAAACTGTATCCAAAAATCTTTCCCTGAAAATTACCTTACCATTTTCTCATTAAGTTAGGTTAGGTTTCCATTAATCTTTGACTCTCCAGTCAGCTGTTGATAATAGTGCCGACAAGCGCTAAAGCTACGAGCAGTGTTGCGACGTATCCCTTGCATTCTTTACGTCAAACGTAGAAAACGAATTCTTTACGTGTAAAGATACATCATAGCGTCACATAGCTTTTTCGATCCCTACCTTACCGACTTTAGTAGATTTCAATCATGAATCCCGTTCAAGCTTTATTAAGTGAAGAACTCGCTTATGAAATAGCGATTAGAAAACAAGTCCCATTTAGTACACAGGAGAAAAGACGAATTCAATTTCGTGCCCTGTTAAATAGGGAAGAAAATTCTCTTTCTATTTCCGAATCTGTCTACCCCTTTGACAAAGATTCTGCAGAGGTGAAAAAGACTCTTGCAGATTTGAAAATCAAAATACAGGACGCTCCCTTGTCTCTTAATGACCCTATCTGTCAAAGAATTCAATGTCGCCTGAATCATGTGATCTCTAGAATCAATAGATTCAAACTTGATCAAGATCCTGAAGCAAAAGCTTTAGCTGATGATTTATTTTCTGAGGCTTTAGAATTAGAAGGTCAATGGCTTCTGAAAAACGACCAGTCCCTAGACCAAACTGATAACTCATCCAATTCCCAGAGTGCTTCAAGCTCTACTGTATCCACTCATTCTAGGCCTAGTGTTCCAGTTTATAAATGGAATATTAAATTTTCTGGTTCTTCTAAGGATAATTTGATCCAATTTCTAGAAAAGGTCAAAGAACTTCAAAGGTCGAGAAATGTCTCAGACCGTGATCTTTTTGATTCTGCAATGGATCTTTTTGAAGACAAGGCCCTGATTTGGTTTCGCAGTGTTGCCAGCTCAATTATTTCTTGGGAAGATCTCAAGAATAAATTGAAAATTACTTTTCTCCCCCTCTCTTACGATGATGACCTATTAGAGGAAATCAAACAAAGAACTCATGGTGAATTTGAGTTAGTTGCTATCTATGTTGCCTCGATGCAAGGCTTATTTAAGAGATTGTCTACTCCCCCATCAGAAGTGGAACAATTTAAAATAATCAAGAAAAATCTTCATCCCTATTTCCAAAACCATCTTGCCCTTGTTGAGGTAAACAACATTCAGGACATAATTTCCATTGGAAAGAAGTTAGAAGATAATAGGACTATTATCCAACAATATCGTCCCCCTCCCTCTAAGAAGGTTCAAAGTCTCTTAAATTCAGACCTAGCATGTTCTGGAGAACCAGCTTCTTTCTCTTCTCGTAAAGCCAGAGGCACACCAACTAAAGGTGCACCTACACCTAGTAACTCCAAGATCCCAGTTACTAACCTTTCTGCAGTCACCTGTTGGAATTGTTCCAACAAAGGTCATACCTATGTAAGGTGTAATCTCCCTAGAAAAGTTTTTTGTTATGGCTGTGGCCATAAAAATGTCTACAAGTCTAAATGTCCCTCATGTTCGGCAGATTTCCTGAACTCTCTCAAAGTCACTTCTCGTTCAAAAAACGACGAAGTTGCACAACAGGGTGCAGTGCGACAACAAGAGACAAGCCGCCCAAAGCAAGCCCTTGTAGAAAAGAGCTCGAAGTCAAAGGACGATCAGTCTCCTCCCTCTCCAAAAGACCAGCACTAATATCTTCCAGTTATCTTGTTGATTTCACTATCCAAAAGGAACAGTGGAAATCATGGTTGCAAAAAGTTGCAAACTTTTTCGAATCTTTTCGAATACCTCCTAAAAAGGACATACCTAAACCAAGTGCTGACTCTTTAATACCTGTTATAGCTCCAATCTTATTATCTAACCCTGTTGACAATAGACCATTTATAGCTGTCAAAATGTGTGACGTACCTTATACAGCCCTCTTTGACACCGGCGCCAATATCTCTGTTTGTGATTTGGAAACCATGCAGGAAGTTCTGGGTGAACTACCCATCCCTTCCAAAAATTCGGATTTGTTGTGTTCCCTGAAAAATGCCGATGGTTCCCCTCTATCTGTTATCGACATAATTGAACTTGACCTGACCATAGATGACGTCACAAAGAAAGTCCAATTCCATGTGGTATCTTCCATCTCACCACAGATTATCTTGGGAATAGACGTAGCTCGTATTTTCAACATGATGATTAATTTCGTAAATGAATCTTTCGAAGTTCATCCCGGTGATCCTTCGTCTTCATTATCTTCTGTCTTACCTAATGAACTTAAGGTTTGCGCTATCAACAAGATTCAGGATATCTCTTGTTTACCTCCTACCGACCTGTCTAGACTTGAATCGACGATAGACAAATTCAAAAGTTTGGCCCGTGTTGATATACTCCCTGAAACCAATGTGCTATGCCATTCCATAGAAACAAAAGACGCTAAGCCTTTTAGACAGAGACAATATCCCTTATCTCCAACCCTTCAACAATATCTGAATGAAGAGGTAGATAAATTACTTAAGTTAGAAATTGTCGAAAAAAGTAATTCTCCTTGGGTGTCCCCTGTTCTTTTGGTCCGCAAGAAAGACAAAACATACCGTATGTGTTTTGATGGTCGGAAACTAAACGAGATCACCACACATGACTCATATCCCCTGCCTAGAATCGATACTATCTTGAGCAAGCTCAAAGACGCTAATTACCTTACCTCCATCGATTTAAAGCAGGCTTTCTTTCAAGTTCCTTTGGACGAAGAATCCCGCCCAAAGACCGCTTTCGTAGTTCCCGGGAGAGGTTTATTCCAATTCCGACGAATGCCTTTCGGACTGAGAAACAGTGCTCAAACCCAGCAACGTCTTATGGACACAATTTTAGGTCCAGCTTTGGAGCCATTTGTTTTCGTCTATCTTGACGATATAATTATCGCTACCAATAGTTTCGAGAAACACCTGGAAATTTTAAGGGAAGTATACGAGCGTTTAAAAGACGCTAATCTTACTGTCAACTTCGACAAATGTCACTTCTGTCGAGATTCTCTCTCCTTTTTGGGTTTTATTATCGATAGAAACGGATTGCGAGTCAGTGAAGAGAAAGTTAAATCGATTATTGAGTCCCCTGTTCCTCATAACACCACTGGAGTAAGACACGTCCTAGGTATCTTACAATATTATAGGCGTTTCATAAAGGATTTTTCTACAATCAGTGCTCCTATCTCAGCTCTGCTGCATAACCGAAAAAAGGGACAGTCAATAACTTGGAACTCAGAAGCTGATCAAGCTTTTAAACTTCTCAAGGAACGACTAACTACAGCTCCCGTTCTAGCTAGCCCAGATTTCTCGAAGCCCTTTTGCATACAGACGGATGCAAGTGATTTCGGGTTAGGTGCGGTGCTTTTTCAACTTGAGGGAGATTTTGAACACCCCATTGCTTTTGCTAGTCGAATGCTCTCGAAAGCCGAGAAGAAATACACTGTTACCGAAAGAGAATGTTTAGGTGTCCTCTTTGGTATAGAATATTTTCGCCCTTATGTCGAAGGTGCAAATTTTACAGTTTACACCGATCATGCCTCTCTTCTCTGGCTTCGCACGTTAAAAGATCCTATGGGTCGTGTAGCTAGATGGTGTTTACGCCTCAGCCAGTTTGATTTCGACATTAAACATCGAAAAGGCACTTGCAATGTCCCTGCAGACTATCTTTCCCGTTCTATTTCTTCTATCTCTCTCCAAAACTTTGTACCTGATGATTGGTATAAAGACATGGTCTCCAAAGTTACCGAGTTTCCTGAGAAATACCCTGACTTTACCATCAAAGACAATATTCTTTATAAACATGTTAAGCCTCGAGTGGAAGTCATGTCTAACCTATCTGATTGGAAAATTGTTGTCCCTACTCCTAATCGGGAGGAAATAATTGCTCAATTTCATGACCCTCCAACTTCTGCGCATTTTGGAGTAAGCAAAACTTTGGCAAGAATATCTGAAGTTTATTATTGGCCCAAAATGATTATCTCAGTCAAAAAGTACGTGAGAAACTGCCAGGTTTGTGGTGCACACAAAGCCCCAAACACTGCTCGCGTAGGACTCATGGGTAATTATAAGAAAATCAATTTTCCCTTCCAATTTCTCTCTATCGACTTCATGGGACCTTTCCCTCGATCTAAGGCTAGAAACACCCAACTTTTAGTCGTCACCGATTGGTTTTCGAAGTTCGTTTTGGTTAAACCAATGCCTAATGCTACAGCAGCTGCCGTTACAAAATTTCTTGAGAACCAAGTGTTCTTAATTTTCGGTGTGCCCCAAATTCTGCTTTGCGACAACGCTCAAATTTTTAAAAGCAGTCTATTTACTAACTTGCTGAAAAACTACGAAGTTAATTTGTGGTATAGCGCCAGGCATTTATCTCAGGTGAATCCGACCGAGAGAACGAATCGTACCATCCTTACAGCCATCTCATCTTACATCCGTGACAATCATAAAGATTGGGATAAAAATGTTTATAAAATTGCACAAGCAATTAACTTATCGGTGAGCGAAGTTACTAAACACGCTCCAGCTTTCCTACTTTTCGCTAGAAATGTCCCTGTAGACGGAACCTTTTACGGTCCAGTCTCAGATAATTATCTAGAATTACCTGATGATCTGTCTTATGTTCATCGAGAACAAGACATATCTAAATTACCTCCTATCTTCAGCGATATACGTGATAGACTTAAGAAAGCTTACGAAGTAAGTAAGAAACATTACGACTTACGCAAGCGCCCCGATGTTTTCACCGTGGGTGACCTCGTCTGGAAACATACCTACCCACTTTCGAATGCCGCAAAGAATTTTGCTGCTAAATTGGCCCCAAAATTCGTACTATGCCGGATATCTAAAGTAGTGTCTAAATTAGTGTACGAATTACAAGACCAAGAAGGCAATCCCCTAGGTCGCTGGCATTCTAAAGATTTGAAGGCGTATCGAGGCGAAGACCCGCCGAAAAGCGACGAATAGTTCCTTGTAATATCTTCTCTTTAACTTTGTTTCCCCTACCTATCTTTATCTCTCTTTTTGTACTTGACAAAAATCCGTTTAGAAAATGAGGTCTAGCAATATGAGAATTGAGAAAGCTCCGTTTCTTGTCGTATCTTAGAATGAATGAAGAATGTATGAAGAATGAATACCGTATCTTTCAAAGCGTTTCTCAAGGATCTCGAAACTAGCTGTGTGAATGTGAGTACTCAAAGTGTAAATGTTGCTAATTTTGGGATCGGTATTTGCTATCCTCAGGCTCTCATTTTATTTTATCGCTCAAATTTTGAGAACCCATATCTTTCTGGTTATCTGAATCATTACCTTGAAAAGTAACTATTCGCCAATCTTGTCTAACTAACGTTTACAGGTCTAATGTTATCTTTTAAATTTTCTTATGTTCAATAAACTAAAGAAAATGCTATCTTGCCGTTGTATCTACCTTATCTTATCTTTTACCTTTATCTTATCTACCGTCTAGTTTTAGACGGGTGCTTTCCCGACAGTTTCCGCCCTGCTAGGTGCTAAAGTGAAAACTGCTCTGCTTGTCCAATCAAATGACAGCAGATTCCTTTATCTTACCCACCATCTTTCTAAGTACGGGTGCTTTCCCGACAGTTTCCGCCCTGCTACGCGCTAAAGTGAAAACTGCTCTGCTAGTCCAATCAGATGACAGCAGATCTCTTCTATCTTATCTATCATCTTTCCAAGTTTGGGTGCTTTAAGATTTTCCGCCCTGCATGGCTAAAGTGAAAAATCCCTCTGTTGTCTCAACGGAAGACAACAGAATATCTCTACCTTGTCTTACCTATCTTTCAAGAAAACGAAAATTGAATTAGCAAATTTTCTTCTTGATAAAAATGACAGGCGTAAGCTTTAGTCAAAGCCTCGTGCCTTTCTTATCTTTAATTTCTTTTCAAAGAAAAGGAATTACCTATCTTACCTTATCTATAGCTATTAGTACCATAATAGAATGGTAGCTAATACTTATCTTCTCTGCGAATATTTTCCAAAATGGAAAATAAAAATCTATGTGAATTCGAGCTACGAATTTACAAAGGTGACTTTAGATATTCGGTGTTAACATAAAAGAATTTGAACACGGATATCGAATGTCCCCTACCTTAGCGATGAAAATGGTTGTTCCATTTTTCTTATCTTACCAAGTGATGATGTAATTTATCTTACCGTTACCTTAATGTTTATCTAATGATCCAGGAGATTATTGATGTTTTTTCTGTGCGATTATCGAATGTTTATCTATGCGATTATTGGATGATTTATCGATATGATTATTGCGATTACGCTATCTGATAAGCTACGCAGTGATTATCTGCGAACTTCCTTTCTCTCAACCATTTATTATGGAGTCGCATAGACGATGACATAGTCAAATTTTGACTGGTTCAAAGATGAAAAATCTTACTCATGGATTACCCTTGTGGACTCCAAAAATTTATCTTTCCCTGTACATAGATGTTTTGATGCCCAAGTTTGGACAGCATCAACCCCCTTGAGGATCGAGTTTCACTTTTCCTTTGTTAGACTTGCTACTTGACCTCAACAGTCTCATTCCAGATTTTTCCGCGCCCCACTGTTTCAGTGGCGGTGCATGCTCCAAATCAGAATGCAGGGTTGTCATTGGTCAAGGAAACACCATCTAAAGGCAAAGGAAGAAACCGTGCCCACCTCAGGAGATCTAATATTATCTTATCTTATCGTATCTATCTTATCTTATATTATCTAACCATATCTTATCGTATCATCGTATCTAGTTATCTAGTAAATATTCCTTTGTTTATCGACATTGTTCGGCGAGAACAATTACCATTTAAGAAAGTTATCTTAATTATCTTATTACTACCGTTATTAGCATATCTTTTATTTTGTTGCCTTTGCAAAGAAGCATGAATATTTTATTTTTATACCTTATGAATAATTATTACCTAGTGCTTAATATTTAAGTTGCATGTAATTTTAGTAAACCTAACGCTATTCCCTTTTGAAAGTTGCATGTTACCTTAGTAAGCATATACAAGAGAAATTTTATTCATTCAATGAAACAGATCAACGATGTCGTTGACAATTTGTCCGTTCAGAGTTGTTATCTTATTTCCTCGAAAGGTTCATGTTATTTATGAACGTGATTTCTGAATCATATTCTCTAAGCTTATCGTCACCTAGTTGTCCCGCAAACATACCCTTCTTCGGGTATAGTAACAACTTGAAATACGCCTGTGCTTTTTCCAGTTGGTTTATCTTTAATCCTTTCCTTACCCCGGTAAAGAGAGGTGTGTAACGTCGTTAAAGGTTTTATTCTTTAATTGGCTCCATTTAAAATTATTAAATGGGACCACATTCTCTAAATCCTTGCTATTAAGGTTCCGAAAATATGAATTTTGAACTAACATCGCCACCTGTTGCCGAGTGGTAAAACTAACTAAACTAGGCAAGTTCAAGATCCCTACCTTTTGAGTACAATCTGTAACTTCCTTCTCTTACAATCTTCCTTTTCGATAAATTAGAAACACAGATGTCGCTGTGATGTAGTTTCGCGAATTTAAATACAACAACCCTTTCTTCGAGCTGCGCGGAAAAGGTGCTCCGCAATTTCTGGACAAGTTTGTTCGGTCTTCCAATCTTGGTGCTTGAAGCGACAAGTCGCACCCCTACCTTTTCTCTTTATCTAAGGACCGATTAATAAATCGGGTAAGTAAATTGTTCAAACTATCTGAAACTTTCTCTAATAGAGTTTATATATTGTTATAGTTCTTTCTACCTACCCTATCAATCGGGGTACTATCTTATCTCGTCGGAAAACCTATCTACGAAGTTGAACCCCACCTGTCTTCCCGGACGCCATATTGGTTTCCATTTCTGGTACATCTGAATATCCGCTTTTATGGAAGGAATCCCTTACATTATCTGAAGGTTTTGCTACTACCTGCCCATGAATACTGGATCTCATCATTCGTAGCCCCATATTTTCGAGTTTCATCTAACCTCGAAGGACGACCACGCTACCAGAGTTAGGCACGTGTTCCCACGGGACACGACCCCATCCACCAGTCTTTCTGCCACCCCAGAGGGAGACCACAGTCTCCTATCCTGAGATTTCGTCCAGGGCCCCGCTCTCCAGTCTCGGCACGACATTCCAAGGAAGGCAAAATGTCGTATCAGTAAGCAAAGTGTGACATAACCTTTTATTGCTCAGAGTGATATCAGAGAAATCTGTTAGGATTTTTGTGTCGTTCTATTGCCTTATCTCGTCGTGAGATTGATGTTTTATTAATTAAAACTTATATTAATAATAACTTTGAATTACCTGATATACAATCATTACCATTATTATTCAAGTAATACTTGAAAGAGTTTGTCATTTATTGTGTGAAGGAAAGATAGATATCTATTTTCTCTACCAGTTAAACTGTTAAATGAGATATTTTGCAATTAACTTCATGATCAATTAATTAGTAATTTCATAACCATAGAATTTCAATCATTTATTTTGTAAACAGAATTCATAAATATACTTTTCATTAAAAGATCAACTTTATTATTCAGTAGGTAGATACTACAGTAGTTAGAAATAGTTAACATCTCATAACCTGAGTGAATTTTGATGCCTTTATAGTTCAGGTTACTTTAGATCAATTATTCAAAAACCATAAGGCACTGGCATCCCACTATCTTTTATCTTAGAGGAAATTAAACCGTACCGCTTTATGCTGCTGATGTTACCACAGTCGCACGAAATCTGGGTGAGATTTTGGTGCATCAATTAATACTTCGGCCCAACGAAGGTAAGTCGGCAATTATTTCAACAACGATCGAATTTTAATTGGCCAAGAATCATTTTAATTGGCCCAGAGCCAATTCTAATTAGCCCGACCGCAGCAAGGTCATCATATGTTACTGATGTTTCTACCGTTAGCCTCTCTAAGACAGTGTCCATATATAGTTCCCAGTTGGCTTTTTTAAATATTCTCCTAGGTGTATATGGATTTGGAGGTGTCGGCTGGTTAAATGTATTTATTGTACATAGGGTGGGATAGTGGTTACTAGTGCTTGGGTCATCACACACCGTCCATGATGCCAAGGCTGCCAGATTGGAGGTAACAATCGATAAATCTATTGCACTTATGTGTTGGGATGCAGGTGATCTAACCAATGTAGGTCTTCCATCATTCAATACAACCAACTCCAGTTCCTCAAGTGAGGACTGAATAATCCTGCCACTTCTGTTCGTAGGGGTGGTGTCCCACAAAGGGTGATGCGCATTCAGGTCTCCCATCACAACAACTGAGGTTCCACAAGATCTTACATAACTTTCCCAAAATTGGGATGTTAGTCTGGTATCAGGGGGGTTGTAGATGTTAACAAAGGTGATACCATGTGTCTGTATGGCGATAGACTGCCAACGACCAGGTTGATGTGCGTTGTTAATAGTAATGACCTTAAATGGTTGCCTCTTTTTAATCATTGTGATTATACCACCATACCCATCCACGCGATCTTGTCTCAGACAATTAAAGCCACTGTAAAATTATCTGTGGGTTTTAACCAAGTTTCATTTAAAAATATTAAATCAGGTTGATGTTCATTAATTAGCCAGATTAAATGATCTTTCTTACTTCTGCAGCTGGAAATATTCCACTGCAGTACTTTTATATGAGGGGTGTAAGAAAGGGTGTTAGAATGAAGTATCGGATTCACAGGACATTTCTGCATCCGTGTTTTTTGCGCCATTGGATTCAATGGGCCTCCTAGTGGTATTAATGTAACTTATGTTGGACAAAACAAATTGTTTCTGAGGTACGGTCAAATTATTAAACATACTGAGGAGTTTTTGAACCTCCTCTGTGGTTTCTTCATTCTTATTTGCATGTAATGACTCTTGATTTGGGTATGGTCATCTTTAATAAA
Source organism: Malachius bipustulatus (assembly GCA_910589415.1). Taxonomy (NCBI): domain Eukaryota; kingdom Metazoa; phylum Arthropoda; class Insecta; order Coleoptera; family Melyridae; genus Malachius; species Malachius bipustulatus. Next base: position 5,715,535 of record OU342634.1, read on the forward strand.
GTAGGTCCTGGGGATGGTCTAGAGTTAGGGTAATAGAGGCACTCATTATGTGACCTCCTGTCATAACCAGGTGATATTCTGGCACTTGAGCTGGGTTCGAGATCAATTGGAGAGATCGCCTTGCGCTTACTCACCATCTTACTGTATGTATTCTCGGGGTTAGTTAAGTAATTCCGTCTCTGTGAGACAGATATAAGTCCATCTGGTCGTTGACCAGATATCGAGGGAAAGTCTTCAGGTTTACTAATTAGCGGGAGATTTTTTGTGTTTTTTGGGACTCTTTGAGTGGCGTCGAAGAGTGATAAATTTTGCAGGGACATTATTTCCCTAATAAGTTTTTGTCGGTTCAACTCGGGACATGCCTTACTTATCGACTGGTGTGTCTTTGAAGAGCAATGTATGCACCTCGTCTCACAGACTTTGTTGTCGTGTGGCTCGGTGAGTCCGCATACCTTACATTTTTCTTTGCCATTGCAATTCTTTTTCACGTGACCGTATAGGAAACAATTATAACACTGTACCACTGGAATCATATATGTCTCCACTGGCATTCGAAGTCTATATATTTCCACAAATCGAGGTATACTTTGCCCTGAAAAGGTAAATAGAACTGTAGTTGTAGGCTTATTTTCAAATTCTCCTTCTTTACCCTCAACAGCCGTACGACGATTGAATCGCCTTACACTAATAATTTTAACATTACCTGCGCTAGAGTACTGCAACAGCTCTTCATCTCCTATCGTCTTGTCTACATATCTAACAATGCCCTTACATGATACCAGATTCGCAGGAATAAACATAGAAAAGCCCTGGTTTCGCAAGGATTCATTATTAATAAAATTATTAGCAGCAGCAGCTGTTTTCAAAGTAATGCATAGCCTGTTTCTCCCCTTTTTTTCTAATTTACCAACAGAATCTAATTTCATTTCTAAAATTTTTTTCGCTATACTTAAATGACTTAAATTTCTCAAATTTAAATTACCACTTTGTTGATTATTTTTATCTTTAAGAACCTTGTCAGATTCAATCATAACTTGATAAGGACCTTTATCAGTTGTTTCATATTTTAGAGTCTTTCTTTCAGATTTTGCTTCACCCTCGTTATTGCTTCTACCCTCTCCTGGTGGAGGACCCCCCTCCCGGGGGTCAGGCATTATTTATGTAACTGTCTTACTGAATGAAAATTAGATTAATCTTACCTTGGAAGAAAATCAGAGAGATGGGTTTAAACTGACAGAGGGTGGATTAGTACCTACCACTCCTATCACATTTATTTTTACATGACTTATTTTGCACTATAATTGTACCGGATTATAATCTTTTAATTCAAAAGAATGTATATTAAATTGTAATAAAGATATTGGATATTTGAAACTATCGCAACTGCTCTATCAAATCGCACGTCTTACCCTTACAGAGGCTTAACGCCGAAAGGATTGATTGTTGGAAAAACGTTTCTTTGAAGTTAGAATACGTCTTTCTTTTAATCGACACACAGCTGACAAATGACAGCCCAGTTTAACAAAAAAGACACATTTTTAGACCGAATTTCATAGATAAATTAAAAAACCATAAGGCAAGCACTATTTCGGCGTATTTTACAAATGTTGACGTTTTTCTACGTTTTTTTTTAGATTTTTCTTTGAAAAAAGAATAACAATTTTTTTTTTGAAGTTTATTAATTTTTGGTTTCCATTATTTTTTTCATATTGAACGACATAAAAAAATAATATGGCGGCCATAAGAAAAACGAAAGTTGACTGTGAAAACTGTTGGATCTATAATGAATACCTTCTTGGTGTTACTATAGCAGGTACCTCCTACACCCCTATACAGGGTGTTCTACAAGCTCTATGACAAACTTTGACAGATGGTAGGTTGCTTGATTTTAAACATATTTTTTTTTAATAAACATGGGTCCGATTCGTTTTTGTTTAGAAGTTACAAGCATTTAAAGAATCGTAATTTTTTCAGTCAACCAGGAAGTGACACTAAGTCGCTATGTCACTAAGACACTATGTCAACCAATGTACACTTATAAAATATACACTTACTTCAATGAAAAACGTAGGCTGATAAATAGAAATATCAATAGAAATATTCAGCAGTTACTTGAAAGAATTCAAGACCAAATAAGAAATGATCCAAATCTCATTCTTCGAGTGACCGAATCTTTAGTTCGTCGATGTGAGGCTTGCATTCAAGCTGAGGGTGGACATTTCGAACAATTTTTATAGTCTTAAGTTTTGTGATTATCATTTAATTTAAATTTTTATTGTTGATTGTTAATAAAGGTTAAATGCTTGTAACTTCTAAACAAAAACGAATCGGACCCATGTTTATTAAAAAAAATATGTTTAAAATCAAGCACCTACCATCTGTCAAAGTTTGTCATAGAGCTTGTAGAATACCCTGTATAGGTTCCCCGTTGACAGGTAGAAAAATGCCTCATTATATGAGCTGCATCTTATCGGGGAAATACATGAATTAGCAGGGAAATAAATGAGTACTTATTTCCCCGAAATGGCGGCTTAGGTATAGCTACTATTAACACTTAGATATCATTAAATTTATATCAAATATACGTATAAAGGAAAGTTACCTTATTATCCAAATGGCAATTATTAAGGGAATTTTCATAATAATCACTATCCATATTATTAAATTCACTCATCGAAAACTAACAAGAATCTTTGCAAAACGGTCTTCAATTTTAATTACATTAATATGACGTTAATGTAATAATAATTAAATCGTTTCGTTACCCAGGCAACGTCAATTACGATAAAAGACAGTTTGAAAATCCAAGTTTAACATAAATCATTTTTCCGACATAATTTTCAGTTATCTAACTACGTTTTTCGACATTCTAACACTGATATTTCTTCTCGCAGAAAAAAATTGTATATTACACACGAGAAAAAAGTGCGATTTTAGCTCTCGCGAGATGTTTGTCACATCGCGATGTGTTTGTCCCCTCCGCTAAACGCGTCGGAGACGAAATCACATCTCGAGCTAAAATCTATCACTTTTTTCTCTTGTATAATAAATAACTATTAATCCAACGGTTGGTTTTCAAGTTACAGAGTTTCCCTCATCCGAGTTTAAAGCTAATTTTTTCAATAACCGTGATAAAAATTAATGAAAAATTCAGGTTACTGTAATGTCTGGAATGGATACCATATAATTCATCAATTTTTTTTCTACAAAACCTCTTTACAGAGGAATTGAGAATATTGGAAATTGATACCATACCTAAATCTGAACGAAATTTGAAGTTTGGCAACCGCCTAAACTCAACTGAGAATATAAAATATTCAAATGCCTTCGTTGCTATGGAAATAAAAATAATAACAATACCATCTAACCCGAACTTATTCACATGTTCAGTGCAGTGTTCCCACCTTTTTTTTTACAAAAATAGTCATATCTTTGGAAGAAAAGAACTTACAACACTGCAGTAGGAAAATTTACCACTCTTAAAAAGTGAAGTTTACCGCAGCATGCTCTGAGTGCGCGAGTTACTGATCACCCTGTATAAGTGCCATAGTGAAACTGTAGGACACGCAGATGTAAATAATGACCAAAAATGAGGAATAAAAACTGGTACCAGGAAGGAAATTTTCCAGAAGAATTGTTAAATTTAAGAGATGAAGCAAAAGCTACTTATATCCGCAAAAAAATACAACCATCTCCAAACATTTTTATATAATACAACCAACTCCTGTATAAACATTTTATCTATATCATAGGATAGTACATGAAAAAGTAAAATAGGGACATGTAAGCCGTTTTTATGTATCTTAAGCCGTTTTCGTTGTACAGGGCCTTGAACTTCAAAAATGACGATTTTCACTTGTTTATAACTCAAAAACTTCTGAATTTAAACACCAACTGTAAAAGACAATCTTATTTTCTCTTCTCAGACAATCTAAAAATGCAATAACATAGGAGCATTCCATTTTAAAAAACATAACTTTGATATGCCACTGTCATATGGGGACACTCTGTACACTCCAAAATAATTTTAAATTATGCCCATTGTGATTCTGTACTTGAATTTGCAATTTTTTTTTTTTGAAAAAATCCATCGTTTGGCCTACAGAGACCGCTTCGAATAAGCTGGGACACCCTGTATATGCCGTTCACTTATAAAAAAATTGGGTGTAGGGTGATAGAAATCACTGGGTATAACCGCTGTCAATCATTTGCTGGAGTTTGTGGAGTATGAGGTTGAAGTTTTATGACAACGAACAGCAGGACTATTAGTTGCAAAATGGATTTTTGATATTTTTGCTATTCTTCTTATTATCTTTACGTCTTTATGGACTTTTTATTTTGGAACCTTTAGTCACGTATTTTATGATATTGCAATCTTTATCTAGAAAGCAAACTCGTCAAATCTAATAAGCTTGCCATAAATAATAACATGAGAAAAAAGTTTTATTGTATTTTGATATCTTAAAGGAACTAATTGTAGCGTTGGCCGGAGTAACGTTGTAACTTACATAATTTTTTGGAGTAATTTTTTCGATTCAGCAGGTTTAAATGGGCAGAATATGCTTCCACAAAGCTTTAATTATTGCCTAATTTACCTTAAATAATATTTAAACAATATTTCAAGAATCGCTAAATGAAATAAACATTCCATTCAATAATGTTGCAAGGTACATTTTTTGAGTCTCATGTAAAAATGTAAGTTACAACGTTATTCTGACCAATGATACAATTAAAGGAACTCATCTTAATTACAAAATAGATCAAAAATTAGTAATTACTTATTTATTATTAAAAAATAAAACATTTAGGTACTGAATCGGCCAATCGGCTACGGTCATGGTGATTGGCGATCTTATTATGGTGATTGCCGTTTGGATCCATTCTGGTAGATCCATGTTTCGTCCAGGTACATGCACGAACGCTACATTTTCACTCGAATTTTGATATTGTAAGTATTTTCTTAGAAAGGTAGGTAATTTTGGATGCAACGACATGTTTTTGTTCACAAAGAATTTTGCGTCCGTTCACATATTTATACTTATATAGCTGAGATATTTAAGAATTTTAAATAAACTAGTTCTCCCCTTTTCAAAATCCAAATATTTACGTTCGTCTTCCAAAAGTTTTCCTACAGTAAAATGTTCGTTTTTCAAGTTATATTGCCAAATCAGTCGTTGCAAATCTTTCCGAAACGTAAAATTTTCATAATTATTGTCTGGTTTAGGTCGTCTGCCCAAAGGGCTTAACTTCAAATTTATCCTGTTTAATTATTGTTTCAATCGCACTTACTGAATACTATAAAAGAGGAAAATTACGTAACATCATTTTATCAGGTGTACACTTAATAATACTTACACCTCAAATGTGTTTTACTTTCAAAATGACTTGACGTTCACTTAGATTTCATTTTCAGATTTAAATAACTTGAATGCCCTTTTTTATACGAATTTTTTCTTCAATCGATATTAATTTCGGCATTATGAAATTTATAATGTCAAAAAATTAATATTTATTTGACAGTTTGAGAAAAATTTGTCCGAATAAAAAATTATCCTAGATAATCTACTAAAACTTCAATTAGACAACAAGGCTGTTAATTAGCTGAGGCAATTTGAGCGATTTGACAAGTGTCAGTATTTACTTAACCTTCAATACCTTGATCAGCTGATATTGTCAATCAAGATCTAGGGAGTTTTCATTTTTGTGAACCTAAAAACAAAAGTTCATGGCCTACCAATGCTTTTTTAATATGTGAACGGCATATATACCTTGTTTTGTTTAGAGGAGAAAAGTCATCTTACGTTTTTGTTGTAGAGAACGCACTGTTTTCAAGAATTCCACAATCTTGGCACTCATGCAAGCTTTTTGTAATGCAATACGGTTCAATAACGATCACAAAAGTGATTAACTTCTGGAAAAACTCAATAGCATTGATTTTTAGGATATTTTACCTCGTACGGGTTCCTACATTGTGAAGTATCTCGGAAACAGTGCGTCCTATGACAAAAGCGTACGATGACTTTTCTTCTCTAAACAACATGAGGTATCTAACAAAAATAACAAATTTGTATTAAAGTCAGTGGCGTGCAAATTATTTATCAAAAACAGATAAGAACAAGCCCAAATCTTCGCCACTGGAGTGAAGAATTTTTCATCGGAAGTATCAAATCATGTGCTTCGATTAGCACAACTACTGTTTAACACCTTGTATTTTCTTAACGAAGCATTTCCCGAATATAGTTCATAAAGCAAACTCATATTATTTTTCGATTCTCTATCATTCCCTGGAGTTAACAAGATAAAACCCTGTATAGAAAAATTCATTTCTTGCATAACTAACATTACCCTTTGTGAATTCTTTTAGTTTTCGAAATATCATGTTTGTAATTTTGAAGTTTAGATAAACGCCGTTTTTTGTGGAACTAATGTATTGTCATACCATGGATCTATACCTCATTTAATAACTAGGAGGAGTAAACTGCAAAGTATCATTTACACCACTAAAAGTCACCAGATTAAATCACCAGATTTTTTTTGCGGCAAATTTGAATTGAAACAATAATTATTAATAAGGAAGATAGGACTTGTTTTCGGTGTAGGAAGTCTACTTTCCAGGAGAGACTCTACAGCAGTATCACAAATCATTGTGATTTGCATAATATATCAGTATTATAGTGCTGAATAATTTTCTGGATATAGGTAAATAGAATGAAATTGAATAATTTATAGATATTTGGCAGAATATTAAGGGTAATAATTATTAACATTCATATTAAATTGATTGAAAGTACTTTATTTTAGGCAATATTTGCCAATGTAACATATAAATAAATTTTATATATGCATTATACAGGGTGTTTCTTAATAACATGCGAATATTTAAGGAGGTTATTCTTGGGTCAATTTTGAGAAAAAAACTTTATATGAACGTATGTCCTAAAAGTCTTAACTTTTGAACTACAGGGTGCTAAAATTTAAAGAAAAAAACTTGTTTTTATTATAACTGTGATATTAGCCTAGATATTTTTTTGAAATTTGGTACACGCCTTCTATGCATCAACATGCATTTCATGAGGCGAAAACAATTTTAGTACTTTTACCAGTGGCGTCTGTACGGGTTTTGAATTAAATGTTTTTGAAGAAAAATATGTTACGCCACTGCTTTTTCTTAAAGTAAAAATTATTTTTGAAGTCCCCATCCCTTTCCAAGCAAATATGGTCTCTTGATTTTTTTCAGTCCGATGCACGGTTTTCGCCTAAAAAAATAAAATCTGTCTCTCTGCATGGTAACAAGATTGTCGTTAAATGACAATAAAAAATATAAAAATATGCATAGATAAAATTCTGCAAGATGTGACTAGTGGAGATAAAACGAAATGTGGGACATGAAAAAATCCCTCTTGATGAGTAATACATGTCTATTAAATTTCATTAAAATATCGCGCGGTATTAAAGATATGAAAAAATTATTTAATTTTAAAAACTTTACCACCCTGTAGTTCAAAAGTTAAGACTTTTAGGACATACGTTCATATAAAGTTTTTTTCTCAAAATTGACCCAAGAATAACCTCCTTAAATATTCGCATGTTATTAAGAAACACCCTGTATAATACATAACATCCTAGATAATAAAGTTTTTATTTTACATTTAATTGTTTTATATAATTTGTGGATGGGTCAATTTTTCCAAGCAGTATCATACGCAGCAGAAAGATCTATAAATACTGGTCCAATTTTCGGTTTTTGTAGGACCAGATTCAAAATGTGTTGTTGAAATTAACTTTATCACATGCAGCAGTCCCTGTTTAGTCTAAATCCGCACCTTGTTCGATCGGAATAATATGTTCTTCAATTATTGGTGCGAAGTACGCATATACAGGGTGATCCCGAAATGGCGGACACGGTATACAGGGTGCTGTAGAGGATGTTCAGAAAGACTGTAAATTTAAAACAAAAATGGTTTCCTCGGCTTCGTTACCGAGATATAGGGTGTCCTTTTTCGAAAATTTAAATCAAAATGGCAGTCAACTTTAAACAACCTACACTGGCAAAGCACATGGTTTCACATAACTATTACGATAGCGTTTGCTTTTTATTATTTTTATTATCGGGAACGGAATTACAGGCATTAAAAGTTTACCTATTCCTTGAGTTCAAAACAATTTTTCAATGTGGCATCGTTGTTCAAATTCAAGCTCAACAATGCAACTAAAATAAATTTTAAATAACATCATCAAATATGTATCCGCGCAACGATTATTGTTTTTAACTTTGTTGGATTTGCCATTTCATATGTTTCCATGGTAACATCTATCTGGGTATTATTGTAGAACTAGACATTATTTTTCTGCCTGAAGAAGGGTAGTGCAGTGTTGTGACTTTTTTGTCCACAAAAGTGGTCATATCTTTTTAAGGGGGCCATACTGGAGAAAAAAGTATAAGTGAACTTAGAATCTTTAATCCACAATGGATGCTGTGGTGGTGTCCGTGCCCGCCATTTCGGGATCACCCTGTATGTATAGAGTAGTTTTTCCAAAATCTTGTAGGTGACACTCCTTTCTTCTCGTTTCTTTGGAGGAGACATCCTCTCACTTGTACTTGATGTAGGATTATCCTTAATGGCACTTGAAACGTTTTCAGGATGAAAATGGAAAGCCAAAAATAATTTCAAAATTCTGAAAAGGATGTCTGTTCTCTAAAAAGAACTGAATGAGCTTCAAAAAGAACTTATTTGGTTTTCAAATAACTTTTGAAGAACTTATTTAAAAGAACTTATGCGGTTTTGGAAATAACTGATTATAAAACTGATGTGTAACATTCGACGCTGACAACGTAAACAATAATGACAAGAATAAAAAAAACAAGCGTATATGTAGTGTTGAGCGTTGCATAAATTCAATTTCCTGTACAAATTTTGCTGGGTGTAATTTTGTCTATGAATTCAGCAATGAGAAGCGACTTTTTTTGGCGGTTTATTTAAATTTACTCCTCCTAGTTATTTAAATGAGGTATAGTGTGCTCAAATTTAATCTTTTGAAAGGCACAACCTATAACGAAACAAAAAAAAATTGTTGCATATGGTGCAAACTTTTTGGCGGGCACTGTATATTGTCAATGGTTGAGTCACATCTTCTATGATTTATATGTCTCATCTTGAATTGTTTCCATAAAGCTTACTAGATAGTCGTTAAGATGGAGGCAAAATATTTAGTAAATATGTTTATGTATTGTAAAATGTATGTAAAATTATTAGACTCTCCAGTAAAATTAGAGTAGGAGGATCATAACTTATGATTACTTTGCTATGACTTCCTTGAAATCATAGAAAATGTGTCAATTACAGTGAGTTAAACTATTTTTTGAGAAGATCAAATCAAAAACGTTGAAGGTTTTATATTACAATATATTACATTACATAAACAATTAATTACAATAATAATTGAAAGAAACAATAACAGAAAGAAATGTCAAACATAATTTTAACTCGCTTTAATTACTAATTTCCATGCCCTTGTTTTGTACTGGCACTTCTTAGACTTCGGCAAATGCAGTTTAACATCATGGTAATTTTATGAAAATCTCAGATTAGTAGTTATTGTGAAACGAATGCAGATAATTATTGTATATTCTGCATTACACTTTCTCTACTTAATTACCTATCTATATTTATTTTGTTAGAGCAATAAAATTCTGTGAACATACGGGGTGGAGCCAAAATCTGGCAACGGTCCAATAAATCTTTCAATAATTGTGAGTTTTGAAAAAATGCAAAAACAGGTCATAATTTAATTTATTTACTATAGGGGAATTTAGTCAATAGGGCACCATCTTTATATTATTGTATTTTAATATTTGCTGAGAAAACACAATACCAATATTTTTACAGTCAGTTGTTTTTAAATTGAGTCCTTTATGAATTCTAAACAAGTGAAAATCACAAATTTAATTTTGAATTGTAAATTTTCACCCTGTATAAAACACTGTGTATTAAAAAATCTTACGTCAATGAATAGAACATAAATTAAATTGAAAAAATTACATGTTTTTGCTTTTTTAAAACTCAAAATTGAAAGATTTATTGGACTGTTGCTGGATTTGTGCCCCTTCCTGTATAAGATTATATTTAGAATGTTATTCCACCTACATAGCATGTGTAATTTTTCAACTTTTAAGAATGTGTAATCTTTGGAATGCTTTATATCTCAATGTGTTAAAAACTTTTTTCAAAAGATGCATATGATAACAATACAATGATACCTAGCAAGTATAATAATTATAAAGATTCCTATATTAGATGACTCACAATTGTATAATAATAAACCAAATATGTCACGCCAATCGAAGAGCCTTCACGAACACCTGACTAAATTTTAATTTTGCTCCATATTTTAATAGGCTGTAAAAGCTTTAAAACTGAATATTTAAACATAATTCTTGTGTATTATTATTGTTTACAATAAGTATGCAAGTTTCTTATTAAAACTTCCAGTTTCAACAGAAGAAATAATATTTCACACATGCGTACTGCTAACTTTAATTATTGTAGCTATGTCTTGAGTGCTAGTACTTACAATAACACTTTCCTGATGAGAAGGACTATGGAAAAAAAACTGCATAAAGCTTAGAGCCAACAACACATGCAATAAAGTAATACCTAAAATGTAAAATAATGTATGCTTTGAAGCTCTTAATGTTGGCAATAATGTTATAATTAACATGGCCGTAGATAACAGAGCGGCCACGCTTACCAAACTCCATTGAATGAACTTTACTTGTATTGTCCACAAAACTGACACCGGTATGTAGATGAAAAGTGAATATCCATATACTGTTATCAGTTCTAAAAACGGTGGCGTCACTTTCTCTGTTAATTCAGAGCCACTGTTTGAACTATACTTAAGTAATATCCATAAACCGAGAGGAATTAATGTTATGTAGGAACAGATAGTCGTTGCTGCATATGAAACTAGATGGAAATCATATTTCCAATGATACTGACTGTTTGCACTTTGTAAGTAACTCGTGATGTTACCACTGATTGCGATAGTGAATATTAATGTCATTGATATCCAAAAAGGACCATATAAATCAGGTTTACTTCGCAATAAGTTGTAAGTTGTGCTGCTTCTTGGAATTATTGATACCATCAGTCTGTCCAGTACATCCTTTGTATCAACATCGAAGAATTGCTGGTAATATTCAAATGTCCAAAACGATTTGTTTCCTGTGGTTTCAGTTTCTGCAACAAAAAGATGGTATTATACAGGGTGGTCCAACTTAAAACGTCAGGACTTTACCAAACGATAGATAACGTTAAAATAATGCCAGTTTCTCTAATACACTTATAGCCGGGAAAGCTTCCTTTTCAAGATACCTAAATGGGGCGTTGAAGTTTTGGGAAAAAAAATCATGTTTTGTGAATATTGTCAAAACGGCTGCTTTAAAAAAAATGAAATTTGGCACGCAGCATGAGCTAAGTATCTTTCATGATTTACGGCTTATGGTGATAAATTTCAAAAACCAGTGGCGGAGATATGGGTGTGCCATCGCCCCTTTTCAAAATAAAAATTCACGCCACTGACTCTATGGTTACTGACAATTGTTACATTAGTTAGGTGTTGTTTATTTCTGTTATTTAATTATTTAAGTAAAAGTTATTTGATTAGAATTTGTCTGTTATTCTTAAAATGGCTACGGATATTACCTAAGAAAACCTGAATTATCTGGAAAACATCCTTGTGCGCCTTGTGAAAAAAATTAGAGAGTACTTTTTTGTTCTAAAAAGCATGGGGCATTGAATGGTGTTATTAAATTTGCCATAGAGTCAGTGGCGTCAATTTTTTTTTTGAAAAGGGGCGATGGCACACCCATATCTCCGCCGCTGGTTTTCGCAATTTATCACCATAAGCCGTAAATCATGAAAGATACTTAGCTCATGCTGCGTGCCAAATTTCAATTTTTTTAAAGCAGCCCTTTTGACAATATTCACAAAACATTATTATTTTCCCAAAACTTCACCCTGTATCTTGAAAAGAAAGCTTTCCCGGCTATAAGTGTATTAGAGAAACTGGCATTATTTTAACGTTATCTATCGTTTGGTAAAGTCCTGACGTTTTAAGTTGGACCACCCTGTATTAATGAATACATCATCTATTCCGAAAAACAATAAATTATTTTTTTCCCGTGACGAAAAAAAAAGTATGACATTTTATGTATACAGGGTGATTGATTGAAACGCCACATTAGAAAAAGTTCGACTTCCAAATGATCTAGGAATCTGAAATTTGGAACTTAGGCAACATACCTAATAACGAGTCAAAATGAAATATTACCAAGATGGCAGAACATTAAAAATGGCGAAAGCAATGGCCATCTTTGTTTTTTTAAATGGGACACCCCATATATTATTGCATTTTCAGATCATCTGAGAAAATGTAATAACAATGGTGCTTATAGTTGTATTTTAAATTGAGTAGGCCATGAGTTATAAACAAGTGAAAATCGTGATTTTCCAAATTTAAAGACATTTATCACGAAAACGGCTCAAGATATCAGAAAACGGCTTACATGTCCCTATCTTAACTTTTTATAAGGCATCCAAATATGCAGTTGAAATCTTTATACAAGGTGGTGAAAATTGTCAGATTTTTCATCACCCTGTATAAACATTTTAACTCTACAGTAGTATACCAGATGAAAAGTTAAGATAGGGACATGTAAGCCGTTTTCTGATATCATGAGCCGTTTCCGTGGTAAATGTCTTTAAAGTTGGAAAATCACGATTTTCACTTGTTTATAACTCATGGCCTACTCAATTTAAAATACAACTATAAGCACCATTGTTATTACATTTTCTCAGACGATCTGAAAATGCAATAATATATGGGGTGTCCCATTTAAAAAAACAAAGATGGCCGTTGCTTTCGCCATTTTAAATGTTCTACCATCTTGGTAATATTTCATTTTGACTCGTTATTAGGTATGTTGCCTAAGTTCCAAATTTCAGATTCCTAGATCATTTGGAAGTCGAACTTTTTCTAATGTGGCGTTTCAATCAATCACCCTGTATAGTATGACCATCCGCCGAGACCCCATAGTGCTTGAGCTTCTTCAAGAGGATACCGTGAGACATGAAATCAAATGCCTTGGTAAGGTCGTAAAATGAGGCGTATGTGTCAAGCCCCTCTTCAAAATTTTCAGTTACTTGCGTCACTAGTGTCCGTATTCATCAAACTTCAAAATATAACTCTGGGGTTATATTTTGAATTTTCTGACAGCTGATTGGTCTAATGCTCAAAGCCTACGAACGCTACGAATTTTAAACCAATGACATGTTCCAAAATATAACCCCAGGGGTTATATTTATTGATGAATACAGGCCTAGATCATCTATAGCAAGTGTTGTGGACTTTCTGGTACGAAAGCCAAACTAGCAAGGAGGAAACAACCCATCCTCAAGATAGTCCATCATCTGATCCTTCAGAACAGCCTCAAACACCTTGGAGAGTACGGGAAGTATCAATATGGGGCGGTAGTCATCACAATTATTGGTAACGCTGAGAGGATTTCAACCAGACAGGAGCTGATAAAGTGGTGGAGGGCTACCCTAGGGGAACTGATATAATTATTAAATGTACAAGTAACATTCTTTGAAAAAAATTTCCCCCCCCCCTTCCTATAAACAAAATTTACTGCAGGTGAAACTCATCACTTCAGCAGGTTTTCAATTCTAAAGAGGTTATTGCATGGAGGGGAGGAGAATGAACAATCTGTCTACCTTTACTGAGGGAGTATGGGGTATTTGGTATTTATTTATAACCAGGACACACTTTACCTACCTGTGCCATCTAAATCAGAGTCCGGGTCGGGAGTAAGAAAAACGTTGCTCCTCGTTTTTTTGTCATCTAAAATGTCTACATCAATGTTTACATCATTGTTGAATTGGGCAGCAGGAATAGTTGGAACATTGCTAAGGTCTTGAAAAGACACTAATTCATCTGTGGGAACTTCCTCTAAATGAGCCATGTCATTTATTAAATATGTTATAAATTAGATATATTTTTCCTAACAGGGAGAAAATGGTTAAATACACGTTATCGCATTTTCGCAAGTAGGTATGTAATAATTTGTAATCATTAACACTAAACTAACCAAACGAAACGACATATCAGTCATTTATTCATACATATCACACAACATTCTCTAAAAATAGTAAAAAGTAAAAATCTCTACTCAAAAAAACATTGGCCGCTGCCGCTACGGGCTACGCCGTTGACGTTCGAACTTGTCAAACTCAAAACGTCAAAACAGAAAACATTATTATTGGCATTATGTCATGGCTAGGATGTGACATGTGACTGATGTGCCGTGTTCTTTACCTCTATTCATTACGCGATTCTTTACGGGTAAAGAATTCATTCTTTACATGGACTTTTTGAAGGTAAAGAATGTAAGGTAGGTAAAGAACGTAAACAATGTAAACAAAACAAACAATAAACAGTGCAAATTTATACTTATTATTGCTTATGCAGTTAATATAGTTAATGTATCTAATTAATTATTACTAAATAATAATAAGTAATGTAATTAATGTATGCCTCATTTTTTATTGATTGAATGATTATTACATATTATTATTATTATTATTGGTAATCCTAACCCTACATTTTAGATTACCTTTGCCTATTTAATTTGGATTTTATTGTGATTATCAGGACTGAAATTAATGTTAAATAAGGTTGATTAAGGAAGTAAAAAGGCAGGTTTTCTTGGTTTATTTATTAAACTCAGTTACATTATTTGTATTCAGTATCCGTCACTATAAATACTATACCTAATTAGTTAGAATTTAGAATTTTTTTAAAAAAATACACATGTAACCGTTTTTTAAATCGGTTAAATGTTAACCGATTTAATTAACATGCAGTGTGAGAATAATTGCAAATTACACTTATGGCCGATTGCACCACCCACACTTAAATCTTAAGTGTCACTTAAAATTTTAAGGGGACTGTTTCCGTTGCACCACTCATTTAAGTAGACCTTAAGAATTTTAAGTGACACTTATCTTAAGGGCCGCAAATCTTCCACTTAAAGTCCCACTTAACCTAAATAAGGTAGTTTTACAAAAATTTTACCAGGAAAATAAGAAGAAGCAAATAATGCCTAATCAAAGAGCCAATCAAATATAATGCATGAAATCAACATAACCATAAAATCGTGTTGTGTGTTCATCAGTATCCTGGCATTCCTGGTCAATAAAAATAAAACTACCATTGATTTACTAATATAATACGAAAATGGATGTGTATTAGAAAACCATATTTTGGAAGATGATCTGGAAATATTCGAAATCATTGACCATGGGTTGCCAAGGCACATCAATATTCGAAATGAATATTTCTATACCTTTATTGACTATAATGACTATGACGTCATATAACCGGCATCGTGTCCACTACAATTCGTCAATCAAAGTGACAACCGACAGAATTCTTACGTCAGTAGTACCACTATACATCCCTTTTAGCACAAAAACAACCAGTATTTAGCCTTGTTGACAGATTCACTGCGACTTAGTTAAGTATTTCGTAAGTGGCAGTGGATATTGAAATTTAAGTGGCCCTTAAATTTAAGTGTCACTTAACTAAGTCCAGATTTAAGTAGAGACTGTGCAATCGGCCATTAATCTCACATAACTGTTTACGATTGTAATGATTTCGATGCTTATTTTTCTGGCCAAATACCTAGTAAAAGCTAGAGGCCATAAACCCTGAAGAAGAAGAAGCATGCTTATTTTTAATAGGGATGGCAAATATTTTGAAACAATCGATGTATCGAATCATTTGATGTATCGAAAGCCAACATCGATTGTTTCGATGTATCGATATGAAAAACATCGATGTTTTAAAAAATCGATTATTGTAAATATATTAGGTTAAATCTGAAAGTTACCGGCATTGCTGACAGAATTGACAAGTGACAACAGCAGTTGACTGCTGTTTCTGTCCAAATTCTGTAAACAATAAACTCGATAAAGTTAAAGTAATGCGGAACGAGTGAGTGAGTAACGAAACCACACCACGATTGTGAATTGTGAATTGTGAAATCGACAACTGACAACTGACACATTGTCACCTTGACATTGAGAGCAAAACTCTCGTGTAGTCTTGTTTGTACAATTTCTCCTTCTCTACATGACATTCGATGTCGATGTTTTGCAAATAAATCGATATTAACTTTCGATGTATCGAAAGACACCATCGATGTTAAAACATCGATGTATTTTTTAAAAAAATCGATTTATTCGAAACATCGATATATTTTTGCCATCCCTAATTTTTAATAGTTTAACCTAGTGTATTTGGTTTAACACAATCATGATTACTTGCTTTTTGCTTTATTTATTTGGACATGCCAAGGCAATGCAGCAGTCACAGAATAGACTATAATTCTGTGGCACAGTATAATAAGATAGTCTGTGAGTATAGGGCATGTGTATGTGGTGCACAGAGAACAAAGAAAAAATTGCGAACTTTTATTTTGTAAACATAACTGATGAAACAAATACATATACAGGGTGTCCCGTAAGTAATGGTCCGTGGTGAAATGGGAGATTCTTGGTTTAAAAATATTACGATCTGACACTACTTGCTCTAACAAAATCTTGATAATAAAAAAGATACAGGGTGGCAAAGTTGAGATTTAAAAATTTTCTTTTCAAAATATCTCGAAAAATTGTACAGGTACGAACGTGAAAACTTGGGGATAGATGTTTCACGGTATGAGAAATCATAATTTGATATCCGTGTCGATGTATTTTATAGAGGGCGCCACTTAGGTCATGTTGACGACGTAAATGAACACATAACTTTTTTATCCTTCAGGATATCGCGCATTTTATTGTGAAATATTAAAACTACATCATTGATGAGAAAAAAAGGTATACCGGTTGTCAGTCTTAAAAGTTAGTGGTTTTCGAGATAATTGACAGTTAATGATTTTCTCTACTGATACTGTTCAGAATTTTTTGCTTACTGCTAGTAGTTGGAAAATTAAAAAATGCCGAGACATAATAATTTTTCAAATTCAGATAAGAGAGATATGATTTCTTTTTATTGCAAACAAAACTTCAATGGGCAAGCTGCGAAACGAAAATACCTGCCACGATATCCAAACAGACTGCAACCTGGTAATCGACTATTTCAGAATCTGTAAGGATTTTAGGTGGATATGGTTCATTTGTTTGCTTTTTAATATGTCAAAGTGAAAAATGTTTAATTGTCAAAATGCTGGTTATTATCTCAACCTACTGCGTTAAGATTTCTGATAATAAAAAAAAAAATAGAAATAATGCAGGAGATTATTAAAACGTGATTATCTCGAAAACCACCAACTTTTGAGACTGACAACCGGTATACCTTTTTTTCTCATCAATGATGTAGTTTTAATATTTCACAATAAAATGCGCGATATCTTGAAGGATAAAAAAGTAATGTGTTCATTTACGTCGTCAACATGACTTAAGTAGCGCCCTCTATAAAATACATCGACACGGATATCAAATTATGATTTCTCATATCGTAAAACATCTATCCCCAAGTTTTCACGTTCGTACCTGTACGATTTTTCGAGATATTTTGAAAAGAAAATTTTTAAATCTCAACTTTGCCACCCTGTATCTTTTTTATTATCAAGATTTTGTTAGAGCAAGTAGTGTCAGATCGTAATATTTTTAAACCAAGAATCTCCCATTTCACCACGGACCATTACTTACGGGACACCCTGTATAGTCCGATAAAGTCTAAAAAGTCATACGTATCGATTAAGAATACACATCCTTCTGCGATAATTCGATTTATTTTGTTTCATGTACGTGGTTTTCATAGTAACCGTCCAGCAGTTTGTCTAAACACTCCATCCCGCATAAATAAGTATACGTCAACATTGGTTTTGAATGAGAATTAAATGAACAGGACAAAGGATAGTGTGAATAAATTTTCTGTAGTTGTCACCTGTCAGTGGCTCTCAAACTGACGTAAGCGGTTTCAATTCATTGTTTGAATGATTCCTTCAATAATTTATTTACGCTCGTTCACAACTTGAAATTTAACTGTTTGACACTCTCTGGTGAAATTAAAAATATTAATTCGGACGGTTAATGTGACTGTTATATTTAGGATTAAAATATAATTACTTTCATTAATATTCGTTTATTAATCTTTCTTCCTTTTACATGTTCGACATCTCGTGCCTATGTTGGCAGCGACCCCTGCTATCAAGTTAGATCATAAAGGCTCGTTCACCTCCACAACCTTATGAGGCTGGTTCACAAATAAACAACTTACAACTAAAAACACATTAATATTAAAAGACACACATATAACATGTTTTCCCTTAAAACTAGGTTTCCATTTCCAAGCATAATTATCATTAACATTAAACCTGAAAATCAGAAGTCAAGAATTATTAAGTACCTCTTAATTAGAGTCGTCGTTAATTAGTTTCGTAATCAACAAGATACTTTGATTTCACGATTTTTCTCTTCTGCAAAGTTGAGTGATCACGATCAGTATCATTGATTGAAGGATCATGTTCATTTATTATGGGATCATGAATTACCTCTATATTTTCGTTATCGGCAAACAGTTTGGTGATGTCTAGATCGACTTCAGAAGCATCAGCGACTGAAACATCAACAGAACTAGGATCGTAGGATCTTGCAGAATTAGACCCTCTGCTGAATCTGTAACAGCGTTCTCTGTAGGCAATTCAGGGAGAGGAGCAAGTTGAGAAGCACAAGGCACTGATACAATATCAGAATCATAAATATAAATATCATAATCGAATTGCCAAAACTCGAGTTAATTATAACGTTATCGGGGAGCTCTGACCTTACTTAGAAACTTTCGATTTCTCCTATAAGTTGATCCTTTATAATCCTGCACGAAATATGACCGATCATTGACCCTGCTTACTACCTTTCCTTTTTCCCATGTTTTGCCTTTCTGAATTAATATACTCTGATCAGGATTCAACTCAGGCATGTCCTTCGCATTTCTATCATAATAAGCTTTCTGTTTACTTTGTTTTTCCTGCAACTTTTTATGAATTTCTTCTGACGATAAGGAAATGGGTTCTATGCACAAGGGTGCCCAAGCCATTAAAGAAGAAGAAGAAGAAGAATTAATCCTTTCTCTGGTCCAAGGATTCTGTATAGTGTAGGACAGCTCGATCCGATAAAAGTTTCTCCAACGGAGTGGGGGTGAGTGACGTCACGGAAGTGCTGGTTACATATTTCAAGCATTGCTGCGGTGTATTTTATTAGTCATTTTGTGAATCTGTTGGACTTTTTTTTACTTTTTAGTCAATATAAATAAAGGCTAAGGTCTGAGACTAATTCCTCGATTATTATTGTTTGCATCGCAGACGGTAACACGTTACATTTTATCTGAAATTTAATTTTATAGGCAACTGAAGTCAACAGTTTATTTATTTCCCGAGAGATGTAGGTATGTATTTAGAGTACCTACCTAATTGTTGCATATTTTTGGGAAATTCTTTGGGAAGTCTTTCTAGGCCAGTAAAAGTCTGTAATAACAATTCAAAGCTAGCGATATTAATACTTAATTGAAATTTATTTCTAAAAACTTTCCACTTAAAATATGTGTTATTTTGATTTTGTTTCCTAGGTAACCGATTTTAGGTAGGTATTCGATTTTTTTATTGTGTTTATAGCACAGGGTGCACCATATATCCTCTATATTTCTATCTCCTGAACACTGATAAGAGATGCAGGGTCGGTTAAATTAGAGAAAAGATGCGCAATTTTATGGTCATCTCTAATCCGTCAAGTCATACAAGATATCTGTTACCATTCCTGAAATATCCTGAAAAAACTGAAATATCGAAATTTCTTATTTTCGTCATATCTTTTTTATTATTGTAAATTTATAAATAGTTTTTTTGTAGGCTTACATAAGTCGCCAAGAGCTACCGATCTGACGTTTCAAAAATTTTCAAAGCCGACTAGATCCCAAGAGTTTTCATTGTCTGTCAACTTTTGTTTTTCTTATGGCCGCCATATTGTTTTTTTATGTCGTTCGGTATGAAAAAAATAATGGAAAACAAAAACTTCAAAAAATAAATTTCAAAAATTTTTGTTCTTTTTTTTTCAAAAACTTTTTTGACCGAATATCACAGAGAAATTAAAAAAACCATAAGGCAAGCAGTATGACTTCATATTGACTTATTTCAGCGAATTTTTTTTTTGTTTTTCTTCGAAAAAAGAATAAAATTTTTGAATTTTTTTTTTTAATGTATATTTATATTTGGTGTTTCTATTATGTTTTTATATCGAACGACATAAAAAAATAATATGGCGGCCATAAGAAAAACGAAAGTTAACTGAAAACTCTGCCCTTGTTTATTTATTTATTTATTAGTCGGTTTTGAAAATGGCTTTAAACGTCAGATGGCGACTTATGTAAGCCTACAAAAAATTATTTATTAATTTCCAATAGCAAGAAAGATATTCCAAAAAAAAGAAATCTCGATTTTTCAGTTTTTTCGGGATATTTCAGCACCGACGGAAAATAAAAAAAAAGTTCAGATTCTTATTAATCATCAAATTTAGCATCTTCCACTCTAATTTAACTGATCCTGTATGTTAGCGTTTACGAGATAGCAATACAAAGAAGGATATATGATGCACCCTGTATAGTTGAATTTATACTATAGGTCTGGACTTTAATTTTTTTAGCTTCTGCAAAATCTGTATCTAGTTTATTTTTGAGTTTTTTAATTAAGGAAAGTTATTTGAAAAGTTCCTGCCGACTTCCTCATAATACTGACTGCAAGATCATACTTAATTAAATATAATTTGGTGATAACCATCAGTTACTTACCTATATTATTTGTAGTTAGGTACTACTGTGATTTATAAGTTTGGTGGGTAGGTAGGTGATTAAAAAAACCTACAAAGTTTTCAAAATTTATAAAAATACATAATAAAATTCCATAATGCGCACAAACACTTTCTAAACAATTTATAATATAAATAATTTAAAATATAATAATAATTGTTCCTTATATTCAAACAGTCACATGTTCATTTACCTCCTATAATATTCGCAAAATTATTTTAATTTTATATTTTTACCTCTTCTGTAGATTCTAGAGCTATTAAAATACAAATTAATGATCCAGCCAGCACGTGCAACAGTAATAAAAAAAAATCAGGTAAAAACGCACAATAAATGAAGAATTTACAGGGTGATAAAAGAACATATCAATCGGTTACACACAGTGTGCATGTAACTGTTTATAATAACGTTTTATAATAATTATTCTTACCACACTAAATTAAAATAGGGTTGAAAATAACACAAAGACACTTTCACTGTAGTTTTACACAGGTTTTTGCACAAAAACAAAGCTCTTTAGCAACACTTCCGCACTGTCAGCACGTGCTTTAGATACAAGGTTCGCGGGCCCAGCACTCCTCTGACGTCACATCAGCCTCGTGGAGTGGTGGGGACGCGACAACATGAGTAGCATAGGAATGGAGCAATCCTATAGTTATATACAGAATCCTTGTCTCTGGTCGACCCTTTCTTTCCCGGGGGTCACGCATGTATTGGAAAATTGGCAGCGCAATCTGATTGATGCCATTCTCGAACGTCAACACTGCTATTATGTCAGCATTGACATAAGTCGAGTTCGCGCCTGCGTACAAGACAACAGCAGTGACGTTAATATCGATTAATTTGGAAGAAAAAAAAAATGGCTGCATAGCGACGAGTGTTCGTGTGGTGTTTATTTAATTAGCAATGTTTATAGTTTATTAATAAATAAGTGCTGTGATTACTGTTCGTCTTCCCTTTAGAAGTTCCAGGACAGTCAGGCAATGGTGTAGGAGCAGCTAGGCATAGGAAAATTCAATTTCATTCTACTCTGTGAAAGTATATAAACAAAGTGTTTGTTTGAAAATGTCAATTTTCCCAAAACCATTAAATTGATCTTATGTTTTCATTATTGATCTCGATTTACATTTAAAACTTTTTTGTCAGCTTAGATTTTGTTGTTTACAACTTCTTAGTACAGCTGAATTGTCTCTAGCAGAGGATACATTTTCTAGTAATTGTAAGAGAGCTGTATTTTCCATAAACTTCTGTAACTTATTGTAAGGGATTCTAGTGGCGTTAATAAAATGTAATTGGTGCAGTTCTTTATTTTATTGTGCTTAGTAAATGGTGTTAAGTACTTGAAACAGAAACTGTTCAGTCTCTCATCTATTTTAATTATTAACGACAATATTTTAAGGAGCCATATTATTGCGAACCGCTCCTAAAACTACGCATGCGCAGAAGAATTTATGTTCTATGGTTATCGATCGGCTACTGCTGGAGTGCGTTCATAATAAACGCCGTGTGAATGATAAACAACCTACCGGGCGAATTACACCGAGCGTTCGTGTTGTTTTAAAGTGAACGCTCTCAGAGAAGTGTTTTCGACAGTAGCATAGACCTAGAATATAATGGACGAACCCTTGAGACTAAAATTTGTTGCCAACCAAAGTTAGGCAACCATACATACAAGTAAGGGCAAAGCGGCGAATTCAATTCAACAAAACAAATTCAAACAAAGAATAATCAAAAATTCCGCATTCTTGGTGTTTTTTGAGTGATAGAACAATAATTAATGTTAATATTATTATCTGACATTAGTATAAATAAATAAATATTTATTATTGGCCTTTTATGGAAATTGTAGGTGTATAACAAATAGATCTGATTTTAATATCTATTAGATTTTGCACTGATTTTTAATGAATACAACAATATGATCTGTTTTATTTAAACACTACATGTTCCCATAATAATAAGTTTTTATTCTCTTCATTCACAGTAATACAACATACAATTCCATTCCTATTCCACCATTATTAAAATCTCTTATATTCTACAGGTATTACCAACATAAGAAAACTTCCCCACTAAGCACAGTAACTTTCATGCAATGTTACTGCAATGAATTATTGTTATTTGTAATGTTGATTCATACCTTGCAACAACATTACAGGAACGTGCCTGCAATGCTCTAAGTACCTTAAATGCAATGTACATATGCAACATTGCGAGAGAAATGTTACGCAACGTTGCAAAAGGAATGTTATGTAACGTTTCATCACATTTCTCTGGCAATGTTGCATATGTAAATTGCGTTTAAGGTACTTAGAGCATTGCAGGCACGTTCCTGTAATGTTGTTGCAAGGTATCATCAACATTACAAGGAAATGTTACAAAACATTGCGAGAGAAGCTTAATGCAACGTTGCGAGACAATGTATATGCAACATTGCGAGATGATTATTATGCAACGTTGCGAGATTATTAATGTGCAATGTTGAGAGATTATTAGTATGCAACGTTGCGAGATGGCCATTATGCAATGTTGGGAGATGGTTATTATGCAACGTTGCGAGATGGTTATTATGCAACGTTGCGAGACGGTTATTAGGCAACGTTGCCAGATGGTTATTATGCAATGTTGCGAGATGATTATTATGCAACGTTGCGAGAAGATTAATGTGCAACGTTGAGAGAAGATTATTATGCAACGTTGCGAGATGGTTATTATGCAACGTTGCGAGATGGTTTTAGTGCAACGTTGCGAGATGATTAATGTGCAACGTTACGAGATGACTATTATGCAACGTTGCGAGATGGTTTTAGTGCAACGTTGCGAGATGATTAATGTGCAACGTTACGAGATGACTATTATGCAACGTTGCGAGATGGTTATTATGCAACGTTGCGAGATGGTTATTATGCAACGTTACGATATGACTATTATGCAACGTTGCGAGATGATTATTATGCAACGTTGTGAGATGATTAATGTGCAACGTTGAGAGAAGATTATTATGCAACGTTGCGAGATGGTTTTAGTGCAACGTTGCGAGATGGTTTTAGTGCAACGTTGCGAGATGATTAATGTGCGACGTTACGAGATGATTATTTATACAAGGTTGCAAGATGATTATTACATAAGTTTACGAAAAGGTTATTTTGCAACATTGCCAAGTGAGTGTTACGCAACACTGCTGGAGATATGTAAGGCTAATTGCCAAAGAAACGGTATGCAACATTGTGAAAGAAATGTTCTTGAGTGGTTCAAGTTAACATATTTTGTAACTTACCAAAGTAGGCACAGTGAAGTTATCCAATCATCTCAATTAACTAACATTTACAGATGTAATTACTGCAACATACAGTTTAGACGTACTTCTTCCAGGGTATACAGGGTATACAGTTTTACATATTCAGTCAGGACCATTCATGGACCCATCCCATATTACTGCAAAGTAGGTACACTGAGATGTTGCTTATTGTAACTTATTATAATGGTACTGTCGAGAAGTTATTTTCTCGCATTTAGAAAAAAATCTCTGAAATACTAGATACTATAATTTTTTTACATTGAAAGGAACTTCTCAGCAATAAAACAATAATAAGTAACATCTGTGGCAATGAAGTTTGCACTAATAACACATCCAAGAATGATGATGAAAACTGCATAAGTAGTGCATTTCTATGGATGTAAGCTTTACCGTACCATGTGAGAAGTAGGCATAGGTTATTAATACAATCATACAATTAAGTTATGTTGCAATAATTTCATCTGTAAGTGTTACTAGCATAATTATTGTTTTCAAACAAATTCATTGTATTGAGAATCTCAAGTTGTCTTCATAGATTGTTGTCTTGAAGTTCCTCCAGAGTTATAAAGTTGTAAAAACAACTTGTCAGTCTCATGTACGATAATTTACGGTTTTGCATTTTGTAAGTATTCAATTAATAAAACGCAATGATATCACAATTTTTAAACTGATTTTTTTAACTCAAGGAAAGTGGTTTGTTATAATTATTAAATTAATATTAATTGAAAAAAAAATTATAATTTTTATCATTTTAGTCCAAATTCGAATTCAAATTTCATTACTATGTATTATTATATCGTTATTATTGCTGTTAAATGTATAAAAAATAACCAGTCCTATGATTAACAATTTTCAAAAACTTAGAATTTAATCTCAACTTCCAGTGCCCTGATGAAGATTAAAATAAAATTCGAAAGCTTATTGGCATAGTGTTCTAGAGTGTTCTTTTCTTGAAACGACTGCGTTCCCAAATAATTCCCATAGGTATAATCACACATTATGTATAAAGGGTGTCCTGGAAAATGTGGGAAATCTCTCGGAATCAGAAAGAACATTAAAAAAAAAGATTCCCTCCCTACGGAGATAAGGCATCATAAAGGACGCCATTGGAAAACAATTTTTCTTGATTAACTTCTAAACTACTTAATAAAATTTAATGAAAATTTAATATGATAAACAGTATACAGTATAGTAAGGACCTCTTAAAATACTACCCCTAAGACAAACAAAAAAATATGAAATAAAATATATAAATAATAATTAAAAGAAAAATTGGAGGGCCGCTAGGAAAAAAAAGGGAACTTGTCATCTTTTTTTTTAATGTTCTATCTGATTCCGAGAGATTTCCCACATATTCCCGGACGCACCTGAACGTACATATAGGTAATATATAGGTAATGGCTTAAAATATGACAATATAAGTATATACTTTAACAAGATCTTTTATTTTTTTTTTAATGTTTTACACTAAAAAATGTTATTACAAAATTAATTATTTTGAACATTATTAATACAATTAATAGGTAGGTAGGTATACTTTAAAATTTTTATACATTTAAATTTTACCGTTCTAAATATTTTTGCTACGTTTTTGTATCTAGTAGACGCGTGCTGGAACCAAGCCATAACGTCGCGTTCAAATTCGCTGTCTTTTACATTCGGAAAATTTATTTTCACCGCACCTGAAAATCATATACTTCAGTACCTAATTAAAAATATGAAATCGAATTCAATTATTTATAGCAACAATTGAACCCTATGCTGCAACAATTTTTTAATAAGCAACAAAATATTAATGTTAATTAAATAATATAATTAATTAATACATTAATGTTTGTAAGCTGATATATTATATTGGTTCACAAAAAATGTTTATTTCGATTTCTCGCAAAATTTACTTTTAGCACTTACAACATTGTTGCAGCATAGGGTTCAATTAATAAATAGTTACAATCACTTTTCAATAATAAATTTGTTTTATAAATTACAAACGCCATCAGATACGTAACATAAAAATTATTATGACATGATAAATTGATCCATGAATGTATTGATGAGAGACAGTCCAGTCACTGGAGACCAAAAAGGGCCAAATATAAAAATATAGAGGAAATAATTCATGAAGAAGCCAAATTTGACACAGTTTAAGGATGTTAAAATAAATAATTACGGAGATGTGGACGGGGGCGGAAATAGAAATGTTTATGAAAAACGTGTTTTTTTTTTTAATAGAATGTTTTTTGATAATAATTATCAAGTTTTTGGTGTTTTTGTGGATAAAACACATATATGCCCGTATTCACAAACGATAATTTCCTAAATAATTACGTAATTAATTAAATGAGTGAGATGGAGATATGCAGTTTATTTGCATTAGAATGAGATGGAGATAAATGATTACGTAATTATTTTGTAATTATCGTTTGTGAATACGGGCAATAGTCCAATAAACTCTAAAAAGTCATACGTATCGATTAAGAATACACATCCTTGTGATAGTTCGATTTATTTTGTTTCATATTATACGTCGTTTTTATAGTATCCGTCCAGTTTGTCTAAACACTCCATCCCGCATAAATAAGTATACGTCAACATTGGTTTTGAATGATAATTAAATGCACAACACAGAGGATAGAATGTCATTACGTGAATAAATTTTATGTAGTTGTCAGTGGCTCTCAAACTGACGTAAGCGGTTCAATTCATTGTTTGAATGATTTCTTCAATAATTTACGCTCCTTTACAACTTGACAATTAACTGTTTGACATTTTCTGATGAAATTAAAAATATTAATTCGGACGGTTAGTGTGACGTCACATCTGACCTTTTAAAGTTAATCCTACTATAGAGCGAGTTTTCATATAATAAAATGGAAGGGGGGGGGGTAATTAAATGAAATGGGAAAACCTGAATAAAGGGAGAAAAGAGAGAACTTGATGATGATGATTTGGTTTTCGGTATAGGTAGGTACTAATCGTATTATTTTTTTTTAATTAGCACCCCTATTTGTGATACATGATTTTAAAGGAAATTTCAGTAGAAGAACAAAGAAACTTCGTGTTTCGAAATAGATTCATTTTTACGGAAGTTAAAAACAAGTGATAATAATAATTGTAGTTTACAAATTTTCCAAGAATGTTAACTTGATAATGGTTCAAGATATTTAAAAACGGAGAACATGTCCCTGTCATAACTTTTCATGTAGTATCGTAGTGTGTGGGTGAAATTTTTATACAGGGTGATAGAAAGTATCACGAGATTCACAGGGTGATTTCAAATCAATTGTGCATCAATGTGCAAAAAACGTTACAACAATCACGAACGTAATAAAGGATTAGGTCTCAATAAGATTAGCCACATGAATTTACATGTTAAAACATTGGTTTCAAGTCAACTTTTAATCTATCAATATTATTGATTCGCAAAAAGAATGTCAACACGCTCAACAATAGTATATCATTTTTTTTACAACGCAAAGTTAACTTGTTATATTGATAAAAATGATAAATGTCGTTGCGAAATATATCAAAATTTTGTCTACTTTACTATAAAGTAATTTTTTTTTTAATAATATGTAATACAATATTCATCAAAAATATGCTTTATGACAACAAAATTTTCTTTAAAATGTTTAAAAAAACAAAGCAACATGGGGTATTATCTTAAACATGTAAATTTCCTGTGACGCACAATTAAAATAAATTTACTGTGTGGGTAAGAAGGTAGCTATTAAAAACTGTACTTACTATTCAAAATACTCAAATGGCTAAGTTTTAAATTTCCCTTTCTCCCAGTCCACGAACAATACTGTCCTAAATAATTGGTGAATATTTTTTCAAGGTATCTATAGATGCATTACTTGGCTTTTGCTCCGCCGGAGAATTTGAGAAACTGCAGCTAAAAACAAATTTAATTTGATAATTAAAAAATAGCAATCTGTCAATATCAGTCTTTGTTACAAATGAAATTCTTTGATTTGTGAAATAAATATTAATATATAAATGTAAATATAAATGTAAGAAAATATGTAAATGTAAAAGATCAAAGTTGGCCTATGATTTTGAAATTTGGTATACGGACCTAAATGTTGATTCTTATCAACTTTTTCAAATAACATTTTTTCGTATTTGCCACATGAAAGGCACTTTACTCCACAGAAAAAAAACATTTTTTTGGAAATTTCCAAGGCATAGGTACTTGATTTTTCAAAACTAAAATTTTGTTAGAAATTGCTCTTTAATCAAGTAGAGCTGAACCCCAAAAAATGAAAATTAAAATCAAAAATTTTTTGACTTTTATAAGAGTCGTTTCACCTATCCGGGGACACACGGTATATTATCCGGCGGCCCTTCACTATGCGTGAATTTACACGAAAATGTACCTACCTATAAAATGCAGTTATTTCTTAGTGTGATTAACATTTTCTTACTTGTTTTTCACAAAATTTTCTCGGGGGAAAACCCCCAAACCCCCCTTATTCCTGGGGGATACTCCGTACCCCCCAGATCCCCCGGTTAAACTCTAATGCTTACATATCTTTGACATAATTCACTTAGAAGCGCAGCAGAATTTATCTAATAGAATAAATGCATATTTCTATTATAGTGTCTAATTTTTACCTACAAGAAATTGCTCTTTGCCATCCCTTAGATAGACATTATTCCTTGAGAGGGGAGAGGGGGCGGCAATTTTTGTATCGGCACGCAGGCGGCACATAGGCTAGGCCCGGCCCTGTATTCAATAAACTCTTTTGGAAGAATAACTAATTTTTTCTCTCATCAGAATATTATAAAAAAATAAAATAAAACTTGCCTAGGTATTCTCTTAGCATAATAATACAAACTAATTTTTAGATAACATATCTAATATGTACCTATCGTATGATAGTGTATTATGCAACGAGCTTATAATGAAGGCTATTAATACGCGAGTATGATGGTTAAGATACGAGCCGTAGACGAGTGTCTTAACCATCATAAGAGCGTATTAATAGCCATTATCTGCGAGTTCCATACACTATTTTTTCTACGACCCTTTTTTATTTCATAGAATTTTTTTTTTTTCTTATATAAAGCTCCCGAACCCTTCTTAAATGGGTAAACAACATTGTAGAAGTAGCAAATAACTAGCCTATAGGTATAGGTAGGTATAGGTTTATATGTATGATCAAAAATTAGCGCTGAAAATTGAAAAAAAAAACATATTAGACATTTTTTCGGAAAATTTTATTAAAAAAAAATTGTTTGAAATAACCTCAAACCCCCAAATCTCGAGTTTGGTTGAAAACAAAAAATACCCAAAAAAATTTCAAGACTATCATTTCAATTTTATTCTTACAAGATTGCCATGATTTATAAACAATAGTAAGACCGGAGACATTTAATAAATATTATTTCATGTCACTCTCCTAATAAAATAATTTATTTTTGATTTTACTTGTTTAAATAAATTGCATGACTTAGGCCCGTATTCACAAAGCGTTTCTGTCCTGGATTATCTCGAAAATGATTAAATAAATGGGATGGAGATATGCAGTTTTTATGCGTTAGAGTGAGATGGGTATAATTAATTACGTAATTATTTATGAAATTATCGTTTGTGAATACGGGCGTTAGACTGCAGAAAGGCAAAAAATTTTAGGTATTTTTTGTTTTCAACCAAACTTGAAATTTAGGCGTTTGAGGTTACTTCAAACAACTTTGTTGAATAAAATTTTCTGAAAAAAAAGCCTAATATATATATTAGGCATATAATATATGTTTTTTTCAATTTTCAGCGCTAATTTTGGATTACGGTAGGCTAGTTATTGGCTACGGATGAACTGTTGTTTACCCATTTAAGAAAGCCTCGGGAGCTTTACATAAAGAAAACTTTTTTTTAATTCATCAAAAAATAAAAAAGTTATTGAGGTGATTCCATTTAAAGTGAAACACACTGTACAGGGTGGGCAAAATTGGATGTTTCCATAGGAGAAACTTTGAATAAAGCATTCTAACATATTATACTCTTCGTAGTTTTCATAGACCAACCAATTTGCCATTTTGCAAGCGAAACGAGCACTTTTTAACTCAAAAACTGCGTAAACTGGCTTTTACAGGCGTTGTCGCACAATTTTCTAAATGACATTCACGCCTACTAGGTAAATAGTTGAAACAAATTTCTAAGCTACCATGATAAATGAAGTTTATTTTGGAAAATGTAACTTTTCATAAATTTTTAACACACATGTTACCTATTATATATCGTTGAAATGAGAAAATAATACTCTATTTATAAAAATATTATCTAAAAAATACAACTTTTATGTTATAACCGAAAAATGAAAAATGATACTCAAAATCTGTTGAGGCCATTCCATTCTACTCAAAAAATTGCCTGAAGAATGTGCAAAATATATTTTCTATAACTTGAAAACCAAGAAAGATATCTACATTTATCGATATCGTGATACATCATACTTTTCATTATAGCTCGAAAACAAAAAAAGATAGCGAGTTCCGGTTTTCACCATTGAGTTCCTCTCAAAAAAAGCGATCGAGAATGAAACATTCATTTTTCCCTAGCTCTTATAGTTACCGAGATCTCCTATAGAAACATCCAAATTTGCCCACCTTGTACATAGAAACTATTAAAAAATATTATAGTATAGGTAATAAAATTAGGGGTTACCTACTTACCTAATAGTCTAATTTTTTTTCTTTAAATTATTAATTACCACCACCCACAGCACAGACACTTACACGCTTACACGCTTATTAATCCAGATTACACTACCACTTAAACCAGATACAGGATAAGGAATGCCGAATTGCCGAATGAATGATACAGAATACAGATAGTTTAGAAAGAGATGTGGGTATTCTTATTTCTTACGCTTTGTTGCTAGAGAAGTAGAGAGTAGAATGTTCAGTCAGTAGGGTTTGGACTATTATTATTATGTATACCAGATGTGGAATGTCCCTGCCACTTGCCGTCTATAAAAATACCATTTTTTACCCTTTTCAACTCCTTTAGGTGTAATACAATTTTTATAATGAAACACTTTGATAAAAACACAAATATGCACCAAATATTTTATAGGGTATCCGAGATAACAGGTGGTATGGACATGGTGATTTTTTTTCGAAAATATATTTTTTTCAATTTTATAGATTTTCGGTTAAATTGATTTTTTTTAGAATGCCATGAAAAACTAATATGTCGGCCATAAGAAAGTCAAAAGTTAACTATGAAAACCCTGGGATCAAAAAGTATGGGCTTTGTCGGCTTAGAACAATTTTGTAATGTCAAGTGGATAGCTTTTGATAACTCATCATTTACACCTATACGGTGTGTGTCACAGGCATGGTACACCCCATTTTTTTCTTTATTTTTTGAGATAATTTTTTGAAATTTGGTACGTCGCATATACTCGATAGAGCGCACTTTCTAGCAGAAAATTGAATTTTTTCCCACATCCGGTCTTCACGGTTTTTATTTTTAAATAGGACACCCTGATCATCAGTCTAATGCTAGAGAAATCAAATTTTTGTTCGAAGTACTAAATTAAGTGATTTATGGATAAATTATGCGCACCGGACTGATTTTTTGAGCTGGATTCATTTTTTTCAAATGGTACCATATTGGTAACGAGGTACCATCTACTAGTAGGTACTCTTAATAAGCAACATTTTGATGTACTTGCATCTGTTACGACCACAACTGAAGTCATGGCACACTATAATTGAGAAATAAAAAATTAAATAAAAACAAATTTGACATTTAAAATGGTACTTATGTGGTATTGTTGGATTCACACAAATGTATAGAATCCAAAAATATAATAATATATAGGGTGTCCCATTTAAAAATAAAAAGTTTGAAACATTTCCGGAAAAACCGGATGTGGGAAAAAATTCAATTTTCTGCTAAAAAGTGCGCTCTATCGAGAATATTTATTTATTTATTTATTTCTTCAATATGCGACGTACCAAACTTCAAATAATTATCTCAAAAAATAAAGAAAATAAAGGGGGTGTACCATGCCTGTGACACACACTGTATACCTACAAAAAATAAATGGTAAATTTTCTATTAGGTATATGAAAAAGATAATGGCTAAAATAGGAATTCTCGATTTTTCAGTTTCTCTCAGGACAGGATAGGTATTTCAGCAACGACAGAAATTATCCCAAATTTTGTTTCAGATTCTTAGTTGAAAATGAAATCACCACCTTGTGTATGCCTATTATAGGTAGGCGTACAATCCTGGTTAACAATTCGATGCTCACCATTAGGATCTCGAAAACGGTAAAAAATACAGGTCGGTTAAATTAGTGAAAAGTTGCCTAATTTTATGCTTATTAAGAATCTGAAAGAAAATTTATGTAAACTTCAATCGTTGCTGAAATATCCTAAAAAACTAAAAAATTGAGATTTTCTATTTCGGCCATATCTTTTTTTTTATTACCTATTAAATCATTTTTAATTAAAATTAAATTATTTTTGTAGGTTTACATAAGTCATCAAAGCTATCATCTGTCATTTCGAAAATTTTCAAGACCTCCTAAATCCCAGAGTTTTCATAGTCAATAACTTTTGTTTTTCTTATGGCCGCCATATTGTTTTTTCGTGTCATTCGCGATATAAAATTTCAAAGAAACAAAAAATAATCTATATTGGGTACATCTATTACATTCACAAAAAAAAAACTCTTAGAAATTTTTGTTCTTCTTTTGTCGAAAAAACCTTTGTTTAACCGAATGTCATAAAAAAACCATAAGGCAAGCAATGTCACGTCGCAGCGTCATATTGACGTTATTCGGTGAAATCGTTTTCTTTTTTTTAAAAAAAAAGAATAAAATTTTTAAGCATTTTTCTTTGAATATGATAGATTATGTGTTTCCTTGATTTTTTTAATAGCGAATGACACGAAAATAACAATATGGCAGCCATAAGAAAAACAAAAGATGACTACGAAAACTCTGGGATTTAGGTCTTGAAAATTTAGAAAATTTAGAAGGTCTTGAAAATCTTGAACGTGTAGGAACCGCGGATGTACAAGGTGCACCATGTATCCTTCTCTATATTGCTATCTCCTAACGCTAACAGATACAGGGTCGGTTAAACAAATCCAAAGGAGCGCAATTTTGTGGCCATCTCGATTCCGTCGAGACATACAAGATATCTGTGACCGTTCCTGAAATATCCTGAAAAAACTGAAAAATCGAGATTTCTTATTTTTTCCATATCTTTTTTATTATTGGAGATTAATGAATAATTTTTTGTGGGCTTACATAAGTCGTCAAGAGCTACCCATCTGACATTTCAAAAATTTTCAAAGCCGACTAGATCCCAGAATTCTCATAGTCAACTTTCGTTTTTCTTATGGCCACCATAGTGTTTTTTTATGTTGTTCGGTATAAAAAAATCATAAAAACTAAAAATTGTTAAACTT
Source organism: Malachius bipustulatus (assembly GCA_910589415.1). Lineage (NCBI taxonomy): Eukaryota > Metazoa > Arthropoda > Insecta > Coleoptera > Melyridae > Malachius > Malachius bipustulatus. The sequence goes on from OU342634.1 coordinate 5,749,195, forward strand.
CAAAAAAAAAAAAATTATTCTTTTTTCTTTACAAAAAAGACACATTTTTAGACCGAATTTCATAGATAAATTAAAAAACCATAAGGCAAGCACTATTTCGGCGTATTTTACAAATGTTGACGTTTTTCGACGATTTTTGATTAGGTTTTTCTTTTAAATAAAAATTTTAAAATTTTTTTTTGAAGTTTATTAATTTTGGTTTCCATTATTTTTATCATATCGAACGAGATAAAAAAATAATATGGCGGCCATAAGAAAAACGAAAGTTGACTGTGAAAACTCTTGGATCTAGTAGGCCTTGAAAATTTTTGAAATGTCAGATAACGGCTTATGTAAGCCTACAAAAAATTATTTATTAATTTCCAATAATAAAAAAGATATGAGGAAAATAATAAATCTCGATTTTTCAGTTTTTTCAGGATATTTCAGGAACGGTCACAGATATCTTGCATGTTTTGACGGATTCGAGATGGCCACAAAACTGCGCATCTTTTCTCTAATTTAACCGACCCTGTATCTCTTAGCGTTCAGGAGATAGCAATATAGAGAAGGATACATGGTGCACCCTGTATATAATGACCTTTTTTTTCAATAATAAAAAAAAATATGATTGAAAAAGAAATCTCCATTTATAAGTTTTTTCAGGATATTTCAGCAACCCTGAAGTTTCCATAAATTTTCTTTCAGATTCTTAACAATAAGCATAAAAATGTGCAACTTTTCTTTAATTAACCTACCCTGTATCTTTTACCGTTTCCGAGATCACAATGGTGAGTATCGAATTGTTAACCACCATAAGTGCTATGTAACTTTATAAGAAAATATGACACGTCATGCATCACTTTAAAAAATCATTATTAAATTTAGTATAATTATAATTTGACCATAAAATTGTTTACAAATGTAGGTACACAGGTGTACTACATATATATTATACCTAGGTACCTAGTGCTTTTGAACTGCATCGGTAGGTAGGTAGGTACGTAGGTATACTTTCCTATTTCCATTTTTTTTTTTTATTAATTTAACATTTTTTTCAATTCCAATCATTTTATGCACACGAAAATAATATAATATCATGTAAATCGTTATTGAAACTGAAAGCAGGTTGAAATGCATAATCTACATAATATTCAGTTATTATATTCAGTATTCAGTCAGGAATTCGGTCGGTCGGAATCTATAATAAATCTTCCATTATTCAACCATTCACAATTCGTCTGCGATCTGCTTGACTGTGCCAGGACCCAGAACAGATTATATAGCGTTGCCAGATGTAAACAATAATTTGTAACATCCCTACTTTTTCTGAAAAATACAGTAAACAATAGATAGATATATTCTGTACCATGATCGATAATAATAATTCAAAACGAAGATGTAACAAAATCTTCAATTCGTTCCTAATTTCTAGCATAGGTATAATTTTGTCATAATTTTATAAAGTATTTTGTTTGCTTCATAACTGTTTCATTAATTTATTATTTGAATAATAAAATAGATATTTTATTGTAGTAAATATATTTTTTAGACAAAAGATGAATGACATGTTGTCAGACAACATGCCATCCATTGATGTTGTGCTGTGAGCAGAGGCGGAAATTGTAGACACGTGTTTCGTCCTGTTTGGGACTCTTCAGTACAATGTATCTACCAACACACAGCACAGTTTAGATCACGGATCCCGTGAGCAGAATGCAATGAAATAAAAATAAAAATAAAATTTTTATTAAAAATTACAATTTCCGCCCTGCTCTCAGCACAACATCAATGGATGGCATGTTGTCTGACAACATGTCATTCATCTTTTGTCTAGCAACGCCTAGTAGGGGCTTTACCTACTTCATGCACACCGGGGGGCACTGCACTCATTTTTGGCATGCATTATGGCTGTCTGGGGTGTATCCTATGGCGCAAGCCGAACCCACCGTGCCTTTTATTTTATTTTTATTTTTATTTCAATATATTTTTTATTAAGTTATGAATGTAGTAAAATATTATGTATATTTTACTAAAAATATTGAAATAAAATAATCTAATAATAATTCTACTTTATAAATTCACGCATTGAAAATACATGTAGTCCAAATGCTAGTTAAAAATTTATTTTTTTAAGTAATTACTCTGGCAACGGCGCGCAACTCGGAAGACATACCTACGGGCAAGACAAAGGGATAAGGGGTACACGGGAAGGGGAGAAGGGACGACTTCGACTATATGACTATACCTACATATTATGTGTGTTCTGTGAACCTAATTTGTTGACCATCTGATGACTGCATGTATTGTTTTGGTTTCGGATGTAGGTATCTAATTTTTCAATTTATTGTATTCCCGAATAAAATTATATAGTTTTGAATTCTTCTAATAAGCTTTTGTTGTCATAAATTTTTGATTAAAGTTTTTTGCCCCTTTTTCCATTGTGGTGTTGACTTCGACTGAATCAAAGGAATGAATATAAGATCGAATTAACTCGCCTTAAAAAAAAGTAAATACATACTAAATACGTCTAGTAAATGTATACATACAGGGTGTCCGGTAAGTACCTCCTAATCTCTCGGGAGCATACAGGGGAGGTCAAAATAAACCTAGTCTGTCATAAAAACTTTCATGGAGTATTTGCTCTTGCTGGCAACATAGCATCTGCAATGTTGTCTTTATACATTGCAGTTAAGTTACTGCAAAGACATCGCGCAACGTTGCTAGAAACTTTCCTGGAGTACTTGCTGGCAACATAGCATCTGCAATATTGTCTTTATACATTGCAGTTAAGTTACTGAAAAGACACCGCGCAATGTTGCTAGAAACTTTCAAGGAGTATTTGCTGGCAACATAGCATCTGCAATGTTGTCTTTACACATTGCAGTTAAGTTACTGCAAAGACACCGCGCAACGTTGCTAAAAACTTTCCTGGAGTACTTGCTGGCAACATAGCATCTGCAATATTGTCTTTATACATTGCAGTTAAGTTACTGCGAAGACACCGCGCAACGTTGCTAGAAACTTTCATGGAGTATATGCTGGCAACATAGCATCTGCAATGTTGTCTTTACACATTGCAGCTAAGTTACTGCAAAGACACCGCGCAACGTTGCTAGAAACTTTCATGGAGTATTTGCTGGCAACATAGCATCTGCAATGTTGTCTTTATACATTGCAGTTAAGTTACTGCAAAGACACCGCGCAACGTTGCTAGAAACTTTCAAGGAGTATTTGCTGGCAACATAGCATCTGCAATGTTGTCTTTATACATTGCAGTTAAGTTACTGCAAAGACACCGCGCAACGTTGCTAAAAACTTTCCTGGAGTACTTGCTGGCAACATAGCATCTGCAATGTTGTCTTTATACATTGCAGTTAAGTTACTGCAAAGACACCGCGCAACGTTGCTAGAAACTTTCAAGGAGTATTTGCTGGCAACATAGCATCTGCAATGTTGTCTTTACACATTGCAGTTAAGTTACTGCAAAGACACCGCGCAACGTTGCTATAAACTTTCAAGGAGTATTTGCTGGCAACATAGCATCTGCAATGTTGTCTTTATACATTGCAGTTAAGTTACTGCAAAGACACCGCGCAACGTTGCTAGAAACTTTCAAGGAGTATTTGCTGGCAACATAGCATCTGCAATGTTGTCTTTATACATTGCAGTTAAGTTACTGCAAAGACATCGCGCAACGTTGCTAGAAACTTTCCTGGAGTACTTGCTGGCAACATAGCATCTGCAATGTTGTCTTTATACATTGCAGTTAAGTTGCTGAAAAGACACCGCGCAACGTTGCTAGAAATTTTCAAGGAGTATTTGCTGGCAACATAGAATCTGCAATGTTGTCTTTATACATTGCAGTTAAGTTACTGCAAAGACACCGCGCAACGTTGCTAGAAACTTTCCTGGAGTACTTGCTGGCAACATATAGCATCTGCAATGTTGTCTTTATACATTGCAGTTAAGTTACTGCAAAGACACCGCGCAACGTTGCTAGAAACTTTCATGGAGTATTTGCTGGCAACATAGCATCTGCAATGTTGTCTTTATACATTGCAGTTAAGTTACTGCAAAGACACCGCGCAACGTTGCTAGAAACTTTCATGGAGTATTTGCTGGCAACATAGCATTTGCAATGTTGTCTTTATACATTGCAGTTAAGTTACTGCAAAGACACCGCGCAACGTTGCTAGAAACTTTCCTGGAGTACTTGCTGGCAACATAGCATCTGCAATGTTGTCTTTATACATTGCAGTTAAGTTACTGCAAAGAAACCGCGCAACGTTGCTAGAAACTTTCATGGAGTACTTGCTGGCAACATAGCATCTGCAATGTTGTCTTTATACATTGCAGTTAAGTTACTGAAATAAAAGCAAGTAACATCACTTTACCTAAAAATTGTAATGTTGTCGTAATGTTTTGCAACTTTCAATGCTTAGTGGGTCTTAACCTATAAACATATAAGCACTAAATACGCGCATGGCATAAACTCATCTCGGAATTGTTTTCAACACTCCCCTTCAATTTCGAGAACTTCATAAACCACAAGCTAACCAATATAAACTATATTTAAACTATCTCTAAAATATTTAAATTTCGAAGTTGATAATGCTTTAGTGAAAATATCTGCCTGCTGACAGTTACTAGGTATATATTTCAAACGTACAGTATTATCTATAACTAATTCTTTTACAAAATGATGTTTTATATCTATGTGTTTTGATCTTTTAGTTTCCAAAGTAGAAGCTATCTTGATGCATGATTGGTTATCTTCGAACACAAAAATAGGAAAAATATTTTCATTAGGTACATTTAAAATTTCAGTTAATAACTGACCTAAAAACATTCCCTCAACAATACAAGAACTTAAAGCTAAATACTCTGCTTCAGCACTCGATAGTGTTACAATATTTTGCTTTTTACTTCTCCACAATAATACATTTAAATTAAATTTTATGACAAACCCAGAAATACTCTTTCTATCTAAATACATCATTTGCAAAATCAGAATCTACATACGCATTAAGTTTCACAACAAAAGATTCATTTTTAACATACCTCAAACCATACTTTTCAGTCTCTTTTAAATATCGTAAAATATTCTTTAAATAATTCCAATGCTCAATGGTAAAATTATTTTGGAACTGACTAAAATATGTGATTGAGTAACATAAATCTGGTCGAGATCCTAACATGATATACATAAGACAACCAACTAACTCTCTATATGGTACATTATTCTTATTTTCAAATTCAGATAAATTTTTCAAGTTTAACTGTAATTTAGGTTGCATAGGAATTTCACATGGCTTACATTCATACATATTGAATTTTCGTAAAACTTTTTCAATTAATGATTTCTGTGAAATATAAAGAACATCATTTACTTTCTCTATTTCTAATCCCAGAAAAATAATATTTTTATTTTTACATTCCTTCACTTTAAATAGGTTAGATAATTTTTCTTTAATTAACTTTTAGGTTTGCATGGCATTTTGAAAACAATATTATATCATCTACATAGATTAAAATATAAGTGTCCTTATTAAAGTATAAACAAGGATCCTTTTTAGACCTGTGTAAACCCAAATTCAACAAAGTTTCATTTAATAAAGAATTCCAACATTTTGAAGAATTTTTAAGTCCATACAATGACTTCTTAAGTTTACATACTAAACCTGAGTTAGACTTCACCAATTCTAGTCCTTCTGGTATTTCCATAAATACAGGTTCTTCTAATATTCCATAGAGAAAAGCACATTTCATATCTAATTGTAGAACTTCCAAATCCATATCTAAGTATAGTGATAACAGTAATCTCAATGTAACCATTCTTGCCACTGGTGTGTACACTTCTTCTGGTGCAACACTTTGATTAAAACCACGTGCTACTAGTCTTGCCTTTTTTATCAATTTTCCATTCACTAATTTTTCTGAAAACACCCACTTTGAATCGATAATCCTCTCCTTCTCTGGACGAGGTACTAATTCCCATGTTTCATTTTCCTTTAACGAGTTGAGTTCATCTTCTATAGCATTTTTCCAGTCTTCATCTTGTTTTAAGGCTTCACAATAGGATTTTGGTAATTCAGATGGTAAGTTTCCTACTGATAAGGCTGCAAATAAGACGTTATCATCATCTAACTCATAATCTTCAAGATATTTGGGTTTTCTTCGATTTCTTTTTTCTTCAGTTAGTTCTCCGACTTTTGTTTCTTTAATATTGCTGTTCTGAACATTTTCTTCAAACAAATTCTTATCTTGCATTTTCATATTACATTTCTCATTATCTTCCTCTTGATATTCTTGTAACACATTTTCATCTTCTTCCTCTTCCAATAAACTTTCAACATTATTTATTCGTAACTGACACTTTTCATTCTTTTCATCAAAAATAACATTTCTTGCATGGACCACTTTCTGTTTAGCTTCATTCCACAGTCTGTAACCGTTGCATATCCTATCATTTTCAATTTTTCACAATGTTTATCTAATTTTCCTCTAAATTCCTTTGGGATCAAATTATATGCAGTACATCCAAATAATTTAATTTTATCAAGATCAGGTTTTTCCTTATACCATATTTCTGCCGGTGTTTTTCCTTTTGGTAAAGTTTTTGTCTCTAATCTATTTATTAGGAAAACTGAGGTTCTAACTGCTTCACCCCAGAGATTTTTGTCTAGGTTAGAATCAAAAATCAAACATCTCGCCATTTCCATAATGGTTCTATTATATCTTTCTGCAACTCCATTTTGCTGTGGAGTGTAACTGACTGTGTATTGTATCTGAATTCCTTTCTCTTCACAAAATCGTTTAAAATCATTTCCAGTAAATTCTCCTCCATTATCACATCTAAGTTTTTCAATTTTTGTACAAAATTTTGCTTCAATCATATTATTAAAATTTTTAAAATTTTCAAAGACTTCATTTTTGTTCTTCATCAGATAACATACACAAAAATGAGAATAATGATCAATGAATGTAACAAGATATCTCTCACCATTATATGTTGTAGGAGTTATCGGTCCACAAACGTCAGCTGATATTACTTGTAAAATTCTTTTTGCTTTCTTTTCTTCTGGTGTATCAATGAATGGCAGCTTACTTTGTTTTGCTTGAATACAGACTTCACACAATCCTGGAGCTGGATATCTTGATGAATGTCCCATTTTTCGGTGTAAAAACATTTTATTTTCTATAGCAGAACCAACATAATTATAATCGTCTTTCTTCTTGTCCTTCGAGATTATCTCCAAATTAACAACATATAAACCACTTTTCATGCCTCCTTCTAATATTACTTCATTGCCTCTCATGATAAAAACCTTCTTATCTCTAAAATTTACTTGCAGACCATTTTCTTCTAATCTTCTAATCGATAATAAATTATAAAACAGCTTGTCACACACCCATACATTTTTAATTGTCACAGTCTTCCCTCTTTCTGTTTTTGCATGAATATCTCCTTGTTTTGTTGCTTCCATTTTGATATCTTCTTTGGCTATACATATTTGATGACTTATCTTACTTTCATTATTTAGAAATTTACTAAAATTTGTTCCAACCAAATGATTTGTAGCACCGCTGTCTACAATAAAACTAATTACATTATTCTGGTTGATTCCTGCAAAATTCTTCATTTTGTTTTCATTCTGCTCAGTCGTAGAGATAAATAAAACAGGCTCTTCTTCTTGTTGGTGAGTAGTTGCGGTAAAGTTAGATTCATTTCTACGTTGTTGATTCCATGGATTCTGGAAACATTCAGACCTTTTATGGCCCACCTTTCCACAACCGTGACACTTGAATTTAAAACTTTCACTACTTCCTCCCGGATGACTTCTATAACCACTGACATTTCCTCTTCCTCTATTCCCAGTGTATGCATTTCTAGTAGAATTATATCTTCCTCTAAAGCCACCTCCTCTATTCCATGACCTGAACTTGGTGTTGTAGCTTGAGAAAGCCAAATTTTCATTTGTATTTCTTCCATGATTTTTATTCTGTCGTGCCTCTTCAGTCAAAAGCTTATTTTTCACAAAATCTAGTGTAATTTTACTTTCATCCTGACAAAACATAATGTCTATTGCAGTTGTTACTGACTGATAACACTCTGGCATCGCTGAAAGTAATTGTAAAACCAATTCATTTTCTTCAATTTTTCCACCTGCTGTCTTCAATTCACAGACAATTTGTTCGAATTCTGTTATAAAACTTATTAACAGCATATCTCCCTTATATTTTAGGCTTCTTAGCTTCCTCTGAAGAGTGACTTGTGTTGATATTCCCGTCTTTGCATATGTTTTACTTAAACTGGACATGATTTCTTTCGCCGTTGTTTTGGTTCTGATACTGTCCAATATATTGTCAGCTATATTCTGAATAATAATATTTCTGGCTTTTATATCCTTCTTTTTGAAAGTATTCAAGGCTTCACCAGGCGTTTCAGGAGCTTCATTTTTTAAAACATCTAAGACACCTTCTTGTTCCAACATCATATTGATTCTGTCTGAATTCCCAATTATTATGATTTGTTCCATCAAAAGGTTTTATGAAAACGTTCAGTAATTGTTTTCCAGCCATTTCCGTTTTTTATAATTTGCAGACAAAAATTACAGCAGTATTCCGAAATTCCGAATGGCGTGTTTTAATTAATTCAAAATGGCGTAACCTTGATTTTCATTCACCACGTTTCACTTATTAAAAATATTCCAATTTCATTCCCTTTTCCTTGTAGCCACCTGGGCCCCTAACCTATTAGATTTTGCACTGATTTTTAATGAATACAACAATATGATCTGTTTTATTTAAACACTACATGTTCCCATAATAATAAGTTTTTATTCTCTTCATTCACAGTAATACAACATACAATTCCATTCCTATTCCACCATTATTAAAATCTCTTATATTCTACAGGTATTACCAACATAAGAAAACTTCTTAACCTATAAACATAAAAAGCACTAAATACGCGCATGGCATAAACTCATCTCGGAATTGTTTTCAACAATATCCATACTGGTTAAAAGCATATTTATATTTACTTTAAATATCTTCTCTGTCGATTTAAAATTTAATATTACCCTAGTAGAAATGAATATTGGCTAGAAATTGGCTAAATATTGGTACTATATTGATCGGTTGGGCCAATATTACCAATCCCTATACTATATTGGCGCAATATAGAAAGTGAAATTGGATGCCAATATTGGCAATTCAATATTGGTGCTATATGACTTCTCTAGATATGTAACGTATATTGGCAAATCAATCTTGCCCCAATATTGATTTTGCAATATCTAAACTCGCTATTATTGGTGTAATATTGGACCAATATTATTTTTGAATTCTATTCAATATTCCTCATTTCTTAACGATTATTACTTTTGCTTATAGGTATGTATACCTATATGTGGGCCAGATATAATCTTTAAATTTTTTTCAACAAAAATTTGACATGAAGGCATTTTTGCTATTAAATAATGACATTAAAAATAGACGAAGTTTATTTTTATTAATATAGGTAGGTATCATAGTCAAAAGTTGAAACTTGGAAACTTTAAAATACGTGTCCTACTATTTTTGTCGTCTTCAAAATTTTTAGTTCATAATTTCAGAGTTCAATAATATCAAATTCCATACCTACAAGCAGTAGGTAACCACATGCGCCCTTCACGTGAACAAACAAAAAGATATAAAATTTGTCTATTTGTACAAGGATGCATAAACTTTCCACTTTCCCGTCACGTGTTCTATTTTACCTGCCGATTCAGGCATCTTCATCTTCCTTTGTTATACCATATCATACCACGTTCCATAATCTTATTCTTATTTTTTTCTTCTTTGTTCTTTGCCGTTGCATCTTGCATCCTTCTCACTTCTTCTACCCTAACACTCTTATAAGATCAACTCAACATCGGGTAATCTGTTTCAGGCACTCTACTATGCATAATATTCATATTTCAGTCTCAGTTCAGTTCAGTCTCAGTCAATCAGTTAACGACTCTTGTGTTACTGTGATACTGTGTTATAATATTTTGTTAACTAATAGAGAGCAGATTCTAATAGGAATCCAGTGCCAATTGGAACTAAACGTAAGTATTTATTTTAATTATTCTATTATTAATAATGGTCGAGTTATGTGAGTTCATGGGTTTGGTTTTCATGAGTTCAATGCATTGCTACATTTTTTTATATAAAGTCGTAGGTAACTTTAGAGATTGCAAAAATGTTTATTACTGTTAATATTAGAAAAAGTTGCTACATAAAAACCATGCCCCTGGACTATTTTTCTAAACGCATCAGGCAGTGCAGCATGTTGTCACCTTGCCACATTGCAGCACGTCCCTTCTTGTTAACTGATAACCAAGCATGTCGGTGCTAACTTTATACTTAAGCTCAAAATTATAGATAAGTGAATGTTTTCTTTTTTCATGCTGTTGGTCCTATCCCTTGTTATATTTTCTGAAGCGTTGATGACACTTTTTGACATCTTATTTAACTTCAAGATTTATATTTTAATCTATCATTTTTATAATAAATTTTAGATATTTATAATAAAATATTAAATTTATCAAATAATTTTATAAAAAATTATACAGTGCCCACCAAAAAGCTCGAACCATATGACGTATCATAGGCATTTTTTTTTTTTATGAATATTATGTCCTGAATTAATGCATGTGATATTCTTTCAGAAGTTAAGTTTCAAGATGCAACCGAGGCGAACATTTTTAAGTCAGTGGGAGTTAGCTTGGCTTTTCTACTGCTGGCGATCAAGAAGGTGGACGGAGAGAAAGAGTGTTAAAGAGGGCCCACCCTGAAGAAAATGTCTAGTTTTTGTAAATAGTGTCTACATTTTGGAATTATTTTTTTACAATAATTACAATGTACTTATAACTTAGGTATGCTAAATTTATTAACGATTAAAGCGCATCATTTTATACGCAGTATTATGTTTTTATTAGTCTATAATGTTGATTCTTTGGGGGGGGGATCTTATCCAAAATTGGCAGTAAAATATGGATCCAATATTAAAGTTCTATAATTATCCAATATTGGCAATACAATATGTGTCCAATATTAAAGTCCTATAGTTATCCAATATTGACAGTACAATATGTATCCAATATTAAAAATCCTATAATTATCCAATATTGGCAGTACAATATGTATCCAATATTGGTTTGAAAAATTGGCCCAATATTGCAAAACAATATTGGCTAATTATTGTAAAATGTTAACACTTCGATATTGGCCCAATATAGGTAATCAATATTTAACCAATATCGACCAATATTCAGCCAATATAGCACCAATATATTTTTTCCACTGGGGTAATGGTCCAGTCTTGTGCAGCTTATAAAATTAACAGATATATCTTTTCATAGGTAAGTGAAACATTTTATCTCTGTAATTGTAATAAATAGTTATTCTATTATTCTATTAGAATTACACCATATAAAAACAAATAATAAAGTCGTGTTATTATAATTTTTATGCATTCATTTTCTTATTCTTTAAAAATAACCATGTTATTCTTCCTATAAAATACCTATGTGTAAGAAAAACAAAAAATTTGAATTTCGTATTATTTCTTCATATATCATTTAGAAGTTTTTGCCCTTACAAGAAATGTTGGTTGCCTACCTTACACTGTAAGGTAGGCAACCAACATTTCTTGTAAGGGCAAAAACTACTCTTACACTGGCAACAAACTTAGTACAGTACCTGGCTCTATACTGTGGTACAGTAAAGCATTGACAACTATCAGTCCATTACATTCTAGGTCTATGGACAGTAGTTGTACATAACCTAATTTTTTTCATTAACAAATCAATAATAAATACTTTTCCAATCACTTCATTCTTCTATTATAAATATAATTTTCTTTGGAATGGCGAATGAGAATTGTAAGTATCCATGTTATTTGCTCTACATATTTTATATTTTTTACATTTAATTTATAGATGGTTTTTTGTCCTGCGCTCGGGAATGTGACAATCCACAAGCCATATTACAATTATTTGTAGACTTGACCCCACAAGAGTGTGCGTTTCAACCAGTTAGCATCTGGAGTCGGCAGACCAAGAGGAAAAAAAACCCATGTCTATGGTGCATTTTGTATACGGCGAGAAATCCAGAAACCCAATGTTTAAGAGGAGCACAGGGTCGTCAACTCCGTACACAAATAAACCAACGCAGACCATTCAACGGCGACATCGTAGACTATGAATTTTATGAAAATTTACAAACTGGTCAGGTAGGATGGCTGTTTATCTGGAAGAACTTGGAATGCAGACATCGGCCAAATTTTTGTAAAAGCAGACAATGTCCCCTAAAGGAAGAGTCGGCAGACCAAGAGGAAAAAGAACCCATGTCTATGGTGCATTTTGTATAGGGCGAGAAATCCAGAAACCCAATGTTTAAGAGGAGCACAGGCTTGTCAACTCTGTACACAAATAAACCAACGCAAACCATTCAACGCCGAAATCGTAGACCATGAATTTAGTGAAAATTTACAAACTGGTCAGGTAGGATGGCTGTTTATCTGGAAGAACTTGGAATGCAGACATCAGCCAAATTTTTGTAAAAGCAGACAATGTCGTCCCCTAAAGGAATGCTAACTTTTTTTAACTATGTGTTAACCAGAGTGGACCATCCACTGTCTGTGTTTTGTATCTGTTCTATTAAACTAATTTTAATTAATATGTAATTTATTATAATCATAAATCAAAGAGTACAATCTGTGTCTCAACTGCGTAACGTACATGGACGCTCTGAAGCCACACCCCTGTATCCTCATGTCATAATAAGGGCGCGTTCACATGACATATAGGTATATTACAGTCTGATTTTAATGGAGTTAATAAGATTTAAAATATGAGCATTTTTTATTATTTTTTTTGCATACTTCTAAAAGCTTTTATTTGAATTTATAATTTGTGTTGCAATACGAAATAATATGTTTTTTGTTGTAGCTAAGAAAATAATACCATATTATAATAGAAAGCTTTGCTTTTATAGAAGTCTAATTATTTTCCATAATGGACTATACCTAAATAATGCAAATTATAAGAATTTTTATATAATTTTATTCCAAAAATAAACAATTAACAATATAAAATTAATACAAATGAAAAACATTTATTAATAAAAAAGAAACATATTTTTTCATTAAAAAATTAATACCTATTCATTTTCAAAAAAATAAAAACTAATCATCATTCTTTTCAACAATAGGAATAACATTCAGTGTTGCTGACGAACACTTTAAAGAGTGAAAAAAATTGTGACAAATTGCGGTGGAATAAACTCTATTAACTCTAAAAGATCTTTCTTTTTTGTGACAGTTACACAGTTTCCTGTAGGGTATAATATGGGCAAAGGTCCCTGGATGCTATCTTTCGTAACGTTTCTTTTTTTAATATCAAATTTTTGCAAGGGTTGCATGTCGCTTACCCCATATTTAAAATAAATTATAAACGGATCCTCTTTTTTTGTCCTAATACAGTGCATTTTCAAACATTCAACTTTTGTAGATTTTTTTTTCTTTGCATTTGTAATGACGATCACCCAATCATAGGGAACATAAATAAATATTCTCGTGATAAATAAACGGCCCTAATATCCTTTGCCCTAGAACTCCGAGCCAAACGTTAAAGCCGAATCTTCCTTGCATATTTCCATCTTGACGGATGTGTTCATTGTGATCTGACCAATGATGTCAATTGAAAATGCCACTACTTGTTATCCGGCTTCATCAGTCCAGATGACATGGCGCACAAAATTTTCATTCGCGTTGCATTGTCCGAAAAAGCAATTGCAAAAAACTCTTCTATGATCAGAATCACCAGGAAACAACTGATGAATTAACCTAACTTTGTATGGCTTGTATTTATTTTGTTTTAAAATTCGCTGACTTTGGCTTCAACTGACACCTGTGACCTGTGTAATCTGAGCGATTTCCCTAGTGGAAATCTCAGGATTTCCTAAAACTGTTCCAATTACATTTGCAGCTGTATTGTCTCTTTCCCGAATTCGGTCTTGCTTCTCTCGTGGCTTTATAAAAGATCAATGATTTATCAAATTATTTTCTAATCGTGTGAAGATTTGTGCACTGCATGGGTTGCTGGCGCTCAGGATACCGTTCAAAGTATAAGTCGCCCGCAGCTCCAGAGTTTCGTCCAGATTCAATATAACACACCAGCATTTGATATTTTTCATAATGTTGGAACATTTTTTCAAAAATAGCAGACTAACCACTAAGAATAGAACAAGATTCAAACGAAATATTGCAGACTAATTAATTAATACTAGTAACTGTCAAAGTGAATTGCTAACCTCATTTTGCCAAACAATTAATCATGCACAGCCCACTAACTAAACGCTGTGTAAAATATTTCTACATTTTTGTCTAGTTACTAATTATTGTATTTCGGTTATGAACTGTAAATACTTAATATAATGTTCTTTAGGGAGACAAACTTTTGTCAAATTAATCTTTGACACCTATTTACACAGCCAACTAGAAATTAGTTTAAATATTGATTTTTTTTCTCAGATGATGTTATAAAGTACCCCGAGCGTATATTTTTTATGAAGCTTGATTTTTTTGTGATTTTTTGAAGTCAAAGCCAACTATGATTTATATTTAAAATAAGAAAGTATGTCGTATTATCTCAAAATCCAAGGGGGATAAATTTTTTTGAATAATCATTGAATTCTGATTTTAAAAGTGCCTGTAGAAAGTTTTCATTGCATGAAAAAATAATCATGAATAAAAAAGTTATGACACTTTTTCTCTATCTGGCCTGAAAATGGCCGAAACAGCTAAAATCAAGCAAATTGGGACACACTGTACATGTAGGAGAAAATCGAGTTCAAAAACTATTATAATATTTTATTTCTACTTATATAATTAAGTAAATTAATAACTAATCAAAAATTTTTGTAGATCTTAAGAAAGCTTTTGATGTAGTAGATCACCAAATCCTTATAAGTAAACGAGAAAAGATGGGCGTGAGAGGTAAACTAGCAAAAATAATGAAATCATACCTAAATAAAAGAAAACAAAAAGTGACTTGCGTGGCCTAGTGGTACTCCGCTGGCTCACGAAGCCATAGATCGCGGGTTCGAAACTCACCTCGGCCCGCTTTACTTTTCAGATTCATTTTCGAATGTCTGTGAAAAGTAAAACAAGCGATCGAACGTTTATAAGGAAAATATATATTATAAAAGTCTGTGGCTAATGAGTTCATCTCGAAGCCAAATTACCAGAGTGGAGCGACTATGTCTTACCTACACAGTTAAGACCGATGCTCCCTCTTTTTAATAAAAAAAAAAAAAAAAAAAAGAAAACAAATAGTAGCAATAGGGGACAATGTAAGTGATGTGAAGCCGGTGTGTGTGAAGCCGGGGGTCCCGCAGGGATCGGTGCTGGGCCCGCTTCTGTATACGTTATATGTGCTAAGTCTTATAAGCGGGCAAAGCTAGAGGTACGGTATAACACTAATAAAGGTGGGTTTACATTATTCAACTGAGTTGATCAAGTTAGTTGAATTCAAGCGAATTGAATTCAATTACTGGTTTACACATTTTAAGTGAATTGAATGCATATCAGTTGATTCAAAATGGCGAAAGTGGTAATTTACAGAGCAGTTCTCCAAACGGTTTCAGTTTTAGCTGATGAATTAGCAGAAAATATTAGCAAAAAAAAAAAAAACGTAAAAAAAGGATATGGGTTAAAGATTGGATTAATCGCAGGGCAGCACAGGGTGCCTCTAATAACCTCATTCCCGAATTAAGATTAGAAGATTCTAACAATTTTAGAAATTTGTTACGAATGAATGAAAACCAATTTGACGAATTGTTGTCGAAAATTGAACACAGAATTAAAAAACAAGACGCAGTTATGCGAGAAGCTCTCTCGCCGCGTATTAAGCTGGAAATAACTTTACGATATCTAGCATCAGGAGATTCATTCAAAAGTCTACAACATCTTTACAGAGTACCAAAGTGTACAATTTCATGTTTCCTCATAGATATATGTGAAATTTCACAGATTTTTCTTCTGACCACCTGCTCGACGACATGTTTACTCTCCAATTGAATTTCTGAATTTAATCAAAAAGTTAAACATGGGTCAACTCACTTGACTTCATGTCAATTGATCATCTGAAATGAAAATAACCGGTTTACACGTTCAACTCGCATTCAAGTGACTTGAATTCAACTGACTTGATCAACTCAGTTGAATAATGTAAACCCACCTGAAAGGCAAATTATAACCTGAAATGCTGACGATACAATATTGGTCTTTATAGGGGCGAGGATATGCATGGGCTACAGAATCTGGTGAATAGTGATTTGGAGCAATACACACAATGGCTGCTTCATAGCAATTTGAAAATAAATTGCCAGAAAACAACATTATTATGCTTCTTAAACAAAGAAATAAAAGAACAGATGAATTAAAATTAATGACAGTATTGTACAAAGAGTAAACAAAGCAAAGTATCTGGGTTTGATTATCGATGACACACTAAATTGGAGTGAACACATAAAGATGATTGATTGAAGACAGACTGATACCCATGGTGGGGGCGGTGTATCGATGCAGAGATCAATTGGGACAAAGAACGGACATGCTGTGTATAGTGCATTTGTTGTGTCGATACTTAGATACATGATTGTAACGTGGGGTAGTTGTAATTCGACAAACTTTAAGAAAATGGAAATACTGCAGAACAAAATAGTGAAAGTATTGTACAGTTTACATTATGCCACGCCTATGAGTATGGTCTACAAAATGACGGGAATAATCAAATTAAGGCATTTGTATCGAATTGAACAATGTAAAAATGTAGATAAAATTATAAGACAGGAACAAAAAAATTGCACCAAGATAATCTACAGAAGTGATGTGCATGGACATAATACTAGCAACTGTAGAGTAGGAACACTTAGAAATGTAAGAACGAATGTTGCACTCAACAGTCAACAATCCGCTCAGTAAAAGCATAAGGGTGTGCAGCACCCAAATTTTCTAGAAAACCTGTGGTTTCAACACGATGGTGCTCCTGTCTATTATGTGAGAACTTTTTTAAACCAAAAGTATGAAAATAGATGGATAGGCAGGGGGAGCCACATCAACCTGACCAGCTAGATCACCAGACCTAACTAAGATGAATTTCTTTTTTTGGGGACGTGAATAAAGTTCTCAAAAGTGTGTTGAGCAGAATGGTGGACAGTTTGAATATTTATTATAAATTTTTGTAATGTGCAAGGTAAGATTATGTTGACAATATTTTGATGTTTTTGATTATCAATTTTAGTTATTTTCCGATATTTTCCAAAGAAATTTCTCTAACTTCTAAACTATGAGAGTTAGGTATAGGAAACCCTATAATAGGTTGAAGGAGGACTTCAATACCTAATTGACAATGTGTATTTAAAATAACCAAGTAAGAACGATTCAAAATCTCCAAAGTTTGTAGCTGGCTTTTGAACACCCTGTATAAAAATTTAAACTTCCCAATAGATATTTAAACACCTTCATGGGTGTCCTTGTTGGTGCATGATGCGATGATTTTTAATAATGAAAAACGAAATTGATTTTATTAGTTTTCTGGACGGCTCCATTTTTTTTCAAAAAAATTGATAAAGCGCATAAACCGGGAGAGTTGGTGAAGGCAACATTATGTCATTTTACTCAGAAATTAGATCTCAATCCAAAACTTGAAAAAAAAATGTACTCTCGTATTTGAAATAAGAAAGTTGACGTGATTTTATAAAAGGGCCTGTATATTACAAAAATATTTTTAAAAAGTAGGGCAAATCGTACTTGGTGGAGCGGCAAATATGAGTTTTTTGTTATTATTTTGAATTGTAGTATAAAAGCTACTTTGACACACTAACGAGCAACTCTGTATAGGTACTACGATTTGAAAGAATAATGAAATAATATAGTAAGTTCCAGGAACGAATACATATTTAAAAATAAAACATAGTGACTGTTCTATGTAAAAACACAGTAACTACAAGTAAGTTACTGTGTTTTTATTTACTGATTCTTGGATACTGTGATTTAAGGTAAAATTATGGCTGAAACGTGTTGGTTACTGCAAAACAAATTAGTGTTGTTTCTGCAATTAGGAATGGATTTACTGCATTTTGGCATCAAAATTGGTTAAATTTTGGTACCTATTATTATATAAAGAAAGCATATCCGAATTTTCGATTTTTTTATAGTTAGGTACTGGGTTTTTATTTATGACGGCAGCATAGAATAGAATACACCTTTATTTCGGAATCCTGTATAGATACAATGCCACATAATATACAAAGTAAGTAGGACAATACAAAAATACAAGGAAATGAAATACGTCAACACAAAAGACACCCCTACCACGTGGTGCACAGGTATTCCTCACAATTATAAGGTTCTAAGGTTACTAACATTTCTTTTACTTTTTTCTTGAACATGCCAATATTTTCTATTATTTTAATTTCTTGTGGTAGACTATTAAATAACCTTATACACATATAGTGTGGTGCCCCTTCCGTTAGCGTTAGTCTATGCAGTGGATAGCTTAAATCTACAGATCTAGTTTTGTATTGGTGATCAATATTATTACACAAAAAAAATGTTCCTTTATACTTATGTACAAATAATAAGCACTCATATATACAGTGTGTCCCCGGATGGACCTAACTATACTTATAATAATAATAATAATATAATAATATATTTATTCATCCTTTAAGACATATGAATGTATAGGACATGTCAACAAATAAAAGAACGACTGGAGCCTTCCTCCCCCTCGCTTACTCCCACTCAAAAAGTTGAATAATAAAAAATAATT